>CM042009.1:108525863-109125863 GCA_023525715.1 Cichorium intybus
CTCATTCGCTTCTTGCATTTGTCAATCAGAGACTTCCACGGCTTCTTATTTCGCATGTTGATTCCAATTGGCATTCCTAGGAACGTTGTCGGCATCACGGTCGCTTTACATCCAATGATCATAGACATAGTTTCAACATCATTATAGTCGACTCCAAATCCAAACAGGAAGCTTTTGTCAAGGTTGACTCTAAGCCCGGCCGACTTTTGGAAGCAATAAAAAATTCTAACCAGGTTGAGTATATTTTCCACCAACCATTCGCCAAAATACATTGTGTCATCTGCAAAAAAATAAATGGGTTAGCATAATCGAGTTGTCTCCTATTGCCATTCCTTTGTATTTCTCAATGGCGGAGGCAGTAGTAATTGCCGAGTTTAAGCCTTCCATGATTAGAGTGAAAAGAAAGGGTGCTATTGGGTCTCCCTGACGTAGGCCTCTTTGGAGTTGGAATTCCAGGGTAGGGCTTCCATTCACCAGGATTGAAGAAGTACCAGATTTCAAGCATACACGAATCCAATTTCTCCACTTTTGGCCGAAACCTTTCTAAGCCATCATCGAGTCAAGGTATTTCCATGAGACAGAGTCATAGGCTTTAGCAATGTCCGATTTGAACAGGAACATCTTTTTCTTTTTTCTTTTAGCCCATTCAATAACCTCATTAGCAATTAAGGGTCCGTCCAAGATTTGTCTATCTTTAACAAAAGCTGATTGAGTTTTACTAATCACAGAAGGAAGAACTTTCTTTATTCTGTTAGCTAACATTTTGGATAAAATTTTGTAAATGCTGGACACAAGGCTTATGGGTCTAAAGTCAGTAACTGCAGTGGGGTTTGGGATTTTGGGAATTAAAGTGATAAACGCAGAATTGATCCCTTTTGGAATTTGAGGATTGGCCGCAAATTCATTGTAAGCTTCCAAGACATCAATTTTAATGAATTCCCAGCATTTCTTGAAAAATTCAATAGTAAATCCATCGTGTCCTGGCGATTTATTCTTCCCATTGTTCCAAATGGCTTCTTTAAGTTCTTTTTCATCAAACATTTTCTCCAGGTCATCTCTATCTCTGTGCGTAATCTTCGTAGTGTGGCCCAGATTATGACTCCAATTACACTCTTCATCCTCTTGGAATCGTGTTTCAAAGTGATCTCTAAATGCTTCTTTGATTTTTTCCGGGTCAACTTCCCATTCTCCATTAACGTCGATCCCTCTGACAGTTCTACGATGCTTCTTTTTATTTAAGTTTCTATGAAACAGAGATGAGTTTTCATCTCCATCCAGGCACCATTTATTTTTATTTTTTTGGGCTATATCTTCAATATCTTTTTTCTCTCTCTCGAATCTTGTGAGAGAGCTCTAGTCTTTCTTGGAGGAGCGTAGTAGAAGCTTCCTTTTCCTCAAATTCACTATCAATAGCTTCAATTCTATTAATCCACTGGAGTTTTTCTTCATTTTTCCTTTTTTCTAAACTTTTCTTCCATTCTTTTATTTTTACTTTCACTGCTTTGAGCTTTTGCATAACTACAAAGATTTTTCTGTGGGTTCCTTCCAATTCATAATCTGTCCAAACTTGTTTAACCATATCTACAAACCCCTCTTCCTCCAACCAGGTATTATAGAACTTGAACGGGATGTTTCCAAAATTTCTTTTCACCTGTCTAAGGATGATTGGCTTATGGTCGGAATATAATCTTGAATCTGCAATTACTTCCACGTTTGGCCATAAGGTGTCAAAATTATCGTTAATAAGAAATCTGTCAAGCTTTGAAAGCTTAGAACCACCACCGTTCATCCATGTAAACTTCGATCAACCAATCTTCACATCGATAAGAAAATTCTGTGAAATAAATTCGTTGAATTTTCTAGTTGCTCCCCTGTCAATGGTAGAACCTCTTCTCTCTGTTTCATCCCTGACATCATTGAAATCCCCAAAGGTAACCACACCCCCTTGCCATCCACACAGAGTGGTTGAAATAAACTCCCAAATATCAGTTCTTTTGGCAGGAGATTGACTGGCATAGACATTGATTAAGCATAGACTAGAATTATTTTCAGTCCATTTGCCTTGAATTACTATGCAGTCATCTCTGTGTATGATAATGTCTTTGGAGAATAAGTTTTTATTCCATATAGTTAGGATACCACCTCCTTGACCGACACAATTTAAATAAGCAAAATCGAAATCGGTACTGCCCCATATCTTTTTTATCGCTAAATCAGTAAAATTCCTTCTTTTAGTTTCTTGAATGCCAATCACTGATATTTGGTGTTTAGAAATGAGGTTGGAGAACCAACTAACCTTATAATCGCCTTTCCCAAATCCGTTAGTATTGATAGACAATAAATTCATTGGATTAGAGTGTCTTCTCCTTTTTTTTTAATCTGCTTTTGACTGTTTCCTTTCCCTTGATGCTTGATTTTTTCGAAACCGCACAGATTTCCAATTTCGTCTACTCTCGTTGTGATCCCTGAAAATGATGAAATGTCCTCCGACATCGATTGACGGTTTTCCTCTGAATTGCTTGATTTTGCCATCGACGAGTTCCTTCTTGAATGGCTTCTAGTTAGACGGGGTGAGAAATTGAGCTGCTCCTTTTTTTTCTTCTTCTTTTGCGACGTCATTGTTATCTCCTGTTGGTTGTATTCCTTGGCTTTATCAAGGATATCCAGTTTTTCTTTTATCGGTGTTGCTTTTGAAAGAAGGGCTTTAAGTGCGTCTAAACAGGCATCGAGGTTAGACTGAATCACCAGACAATCTTCCTTGATTAATTGCATTCGGTTGGGCTTGGTAACACTAAGTGGAGAGTAATACTCAGTGTTATTTGGGCCTTGGCGAGATGATTCCCTAACTGGGCTAACTATCTGGGCTTCATTTTCTTGTTTATCTAACACATTTGTCCCCAGATGTGGTTTCTTCGTCTCCTCCAACAGGTGTGTATTTTCTACATCATTATATTTCTCGAAGTTTCCATCCTCGTTGACTGTATTTTGATCATGCGTAATCTTTGGGCGTATCGATACTGACTCCTGGATAATGGAGTCTGACGAATATTCTTGCTGTTCCTCATCGGAAGGTTGGTCGGATTCCACATCCTCCGACGACTCTGTTTCGTCTTCACTCTCAAAGACAGACCTGCATTCTTCTTCTTCTGATATTCTGCGTTTATTATTGATATTTTCATTGAGATTAAGAATTTCCCCATTAATTTCGAACACTCTTAGTTTACACTGCTGAGGACCAATTTGAACTTCTATAACTTCATTAATAAAATCTAAGCACTCTGTTTTAATACAAATTTTTCCATACGACCAATCGTCCCGATATTCAAGACATGGGTCTGTGATGATAACGTCTCCCCATTGTCGCCCAATCTTGATGAAGCTACTTGGACACCATGCCTGAACCGGAATGCCTTCGATCCTCAACCAAACAATTCTATGATCGATACTAAATTTTTCCTCCCATTTCTTCAACGAATTGAAACAGGCTTGAATCTCTTTACTTAAGGAAATCTTCTTCTCCTCTTCGGCATTTCTTATGTCAAATAGTACCCACATTCCACCCAAGCGTTTTACTGGGTTCTCCTTGATTCCTTCAATCGCGCACAAATTTGGAAGCAGAGCTAGATTGTTGTAGCTTTTCACCTCCCCTACTAGTTTTCCTTTAAGATTTTCCGATGCTTCCTTAATATCGTCCAAGTCTAATGTAACAGTTTTTCTTTTGGACATATTGTGCTCCGGAATCGTTGGGTCATTTGGTTTCTTCCCCTCACTATTCCCTCCTTTTTTCCCCTTCACAACGTCAGCAAAGGACCACTCCTGTCTTCTATGACCCTGTAGAAGGTCAATCTTTCTGTTATATTGGGCTGGAATGGTTGATGGTATTTTTGCTTCTCTTCTGTACTTCGCCATTTTAGCAAAAAGCCTATTACTCCCTAACCAAAGACGGTTAAGGATCTCCTCTTTTTTATAGACATCGATTACCCTGTTAAACCTGGCAAAACCAAATCTTAGACCATGTTTGTCCATCCTAGAACTGATAAACAGATCCACCAATGTCCCCATCTTTGCAAGTTGTTGACGAATGTCTTCTCTTTCCCAGTCCTTCGGTAAGTTTGAAACGCAGAAGGTGGTAGTATCTTTGAATTTCCAGTTATCTGTCGTCCCCACCCTGTGAATTCTATCCTTTGAGACCCATTGGAAGACCCTCCGGCGATCAGAATCCGCTTGCCGGAAATCGCCACTCCTCCTCTCTCTCATCTCTTATTTTATTATATATATATATATATATATATATATATATATATATATATATATATATATATATATATATATATATATATATATATATATATATATATATATATATATATATATATATATATATATATATATATATATATATATATATATATATATATATATGGTTAGGTTTTATTGAGAACTCAAATATTCATGAGATCTTGAGAACTCATTCTGATTGGTTAGATCATAAAAGGGCATGATAGTCATTTACCAAAAATCTCATTTAATTCTGATTTTTTTATTTTTGGCAACAAAATAACCATTCCTAAAATCAAGCCTATTAGATTTGAATTTTCAAATTAAAAAAAATCAAATTTTCGTTTTTTTTAAATCAGATTTTTTTGGAATTTGATTTTTCAAATTTTCGTTTTTTTAAATATGAAAATTTTTGAAATTTGAAAAAAAACAAAAAAATTTTGAATTTAAAAAAAACATATTAGTGTATTTGCATGTGTATATATGCACATTCGTAGATGCATATATGCATACTCGAAAATGCATATATGCATATTTTCACAATATATACGTATTCGTATTTTTAATATCTAAATGTAAAAAATGAATAACGTATTTTATTATAAACAATAATATATAACTGTTTTTAACGATACATACATAAAATTTAAAAAGTACAACGAAAAATAATAAACGTTACATACAAAAAATATAAAAAATACAATGAAAATTCATGATGTCTTCATTCCTCAAATTTTCAATTTTCATTTCTTCAATTTGCTCGATAACTTCTCTAAAATCTGCAATAACATTAATAAAAATTAATGTACATGTATATTCATTAAAATAAATACATACATGTATATACGCATATGAACAAATGCACACACATTTATATGCATATAAACACCTATGCACATATGCACATGTGCACATATACACACATATGTATACACACGTTTTTGCACATGTAATCACATATGCACACATGTGTACACACATGTTTTTGCACACATACACATGCACCTGCATGAATTCACATTCAAAGGAACATATGCACAAACCACATCAGTTATTTGCACAGATATCCCTTAGGATTTCACATCCTAATTTTGTAGCCTTACAGGCTACATCATTACAACCTGCAATTATCAAACCACATCAGTTATTTGCACAGATAATCATATCTATCGTTTCTGTCCCATGTTTCTTAGTCACAATGGACTGCATCATATGTCATGGCTATATCAGCCGCATCATGTCATTTTCAATATACAAGTCATAGCCCAAAGCTGTACCAGCTGGGCTTAATAACCCGGTATCATAGTCAAAGGACTGCACCATTTGGACTTAAAGTTAAGTATCCAAAATCAATAATAGCTCACGAGTTTGTCCCGCTTTTGCCTAGACTCACGGCTCCGTTCTTGCCATCGCAATGACTCACGGATTGTCCGATATTGCCTTTTCAAAGATTGACTCAAAGCTCCATTCTTGTCTATCGAAGACTCACGGCTTATCTGGTATTGTCGCATTGTTTATTCATTTACTGACTCACAGCTCCGTTCTTGTCTTTCACAGACTCACGATTTATCTGGTATTGTCGTATCATTACTTTTTATTATCATTATTGACTCACAGCTCCGTTCTTGTCTATCGCAGACTCACGGCTTATCTGATAATTCTTTAAATTGTCATTTTTGTCCCCCAAAACTGTTTCAACCTGTAACAGTCCAATCAACACATATAATATGTGATATCAGTGAGATTACTCACCTGGATGCTAGCTGCATTTAATTCCCGGTTGTTTCTTGCCTTTGCGTGCACCACAACCATTTTGTCCCATACCTATTTATCCATTTCATATCAAATGATAATAGGTTAATAATCATCTAAATTGACTCTAATACATAAGAGTCCAATATAGTATCAATACAAACAATGTCTAGATAATAGACTTTCCGTTTACTATCTTTTTATGAATTTCACTATTCACCGAGGCATTCGTATCGATCTACAGTGCCCCCGAGGGGTCGAAAACTCAATATAAAAATTTTCCCAAACTTTTCAAACCATAACGAGCCTACGGTTCAAGTTTGAGCTAAATCGGACAAGCCAAACAAAAATTAACATTTTGGACTCCCTGTCTAGTGGGCGCACTGCGCCTGGGCGCACCCCGCCCTGATCCTGGGCGCACTGCGCCCTGCGCCTGGGCAGTTTCCTGATCAGTCGCGATTTGTGCACTGTAGCATGCAGTTTTGGCCTATTAAGTCCTTAATCCAGTTCTTAATCGTATGGGGTTTGTTTACTGACTAAAACCCTTCATTAATACAAGGTTTTAATCCAATGAAACAAACTCAATCAATCAAAATGAAGAATTAGGGTTCTTAGTTCCAAAAACCCCAAACTTCAAATTCATCAACAATAGCAACCTACTTCCAAATTCTTGAATTAAGTCCTTTTAGCATGACTTATTGGAAGTATTAAACTATTATAAACCACAATTCATGACTGAAATTTCAGTCATCAAATTCATTTCATCAAGAACACTCAAGAACTTAGGTTAGAATTCAAACACTAACCTTATTTAACTTAGGAATCACCAATTCCAAGCTATGATTCCAATTCCATGCTTCCATCTTCACGAATTCTGCAGAAAATCCTAGCTTCAAGAAACTTCACGTGTCTCTCAAATGTTCAGCCAACATTAATGGAGATTTTTCTCCTTTTATATTTTCCAATTTTACTAATTTGGTCCCTAAGTTCCATTTCTTGAACTTTTACCACAATAATCAAGTTTTATTACATAAAACTTTCATTTCTCATACTTTTGCCACCAGCAACAATAATTTTACATAATTGGTCCTTCACTTGGTCAAATGACCAAATTACCCCTTTTATGGTAAAATGACCAAAAATTAGTTTTTTATTACATTTTAAGTCCAAAACTCAAAATATTATTTCAAACCAAATTCTTTTCTGTCCAAAAGACCAAATTACCCTTCTAAGGTAAAATGACCAATTTACCCTTTTTATTATATTTACATAAAAAGAGTGTCTTGGCGTTACAAATTCTCCCCTCCTTCAAAAGATTTCGTCCCCGAAATCATACTATCAAGCGAGGGTATTTCTTTCTCGTTACAATTCCGGTTTCCCTTATCATATGGAAACCTTTATGGTATTGCCTAAGCACTTAACCATACTAGTCTTTTTATTTCGCAGTTATATCACTGTTCATCGAGCATTCCTCCGGTTGTCCCGGGTACCATAACTACTTATCTACCTTCATTTCAGCATGAGGTATTAGTTGAAATTTATCATTCCATGTTCTCAGAATTATGAGACTCATAGAAAACATTACAATTATCTTGAAGTTCATCAAGAATCTTCAATCAATACACCGCAACTCTTACTTTTAGGATATACGGAAAGTCCAATAGATGAGGACTTAACTTTCTTTTCGTCCCAAACAAATTTTTGGTCTTTCCAAGGGATATATTTGAACACTGCCATCTTTCCCTATTTGGAATTTCAACGTTTTTACTCGGCAATCCGCATACTACTTTTTTCGATTTTTGTCTATTTCCAAGCTTTCTCGAATTTGCCTAATCTTTTCTTCTTTTTGAAGTAAAATTTCGGGTCCAGCCAACGGATTCTCCCCAACTTCAGTCTAGTAAATCGGCGTGCAACACGACACTCCATACTATGCATTATACAGGTCATTTGAATGCTGGTACGAAAATTATTATTATCTACGGTTTCTACCAAAGATAGGCGATCTTCTCATCTTTCACCAAGGTCTGTTATGCAAATTTCAAGCATATCTTCTAGTGTCTGCATCATTTTCTCGCCTCGTCTATCAATTCTACAATTCCTATACAGTACTTACTAGTACTTTTGAACTATCAATTCTAGGAATTAATGCTAAATTTAGCAAATAATTCTAGTATCTCGATCCGATACAGTCGACACCTATAGTGCACGTCAACAATTTTCTTTTTCTATGTAGTTTTTCACTACTTTCCGCTCTTAATTTCTTCACTAGTCGGTATTAATTTACACTGATTTCATCAATCAATCTGCAATTACCCATATGGTGTCATACCCATGCGGTACTTGCAAAGACTTTACTACAAAGTCTATGATATTTTCGTCCCATTTCTTCTTTGGGACCCACAACGGTTAAATTTTCCGTATGTTTCTAATGATTTGACTGTAGTTACACACAAGTCAAACACTTTTCACATGTCTTTCAATGTCTTTCTTTAGTCCCAGCCACCAATACATAGGTTATATCACCCTACACAGTTTGGTATTGCCCCGGACATTTTGCATATCTACCCAAATATACATCTTTTAAGGGTATATTTTCATATCTCGTTTTGCTTTGGAACTCACATACACAACCACCAAGGGTTTTCAATCGCTGTGAGTTTCTAACTAGCTTCTTTCAATAGCTAATCATTCATTTACTTGTCACGTTTTCAGACTTGCACACTTCTTTCTGTGCTACCCGAATGAACTCAGGTAATCATTTCGCCACACTCATGCATGTGGTTGTATCTTTCAAAAGATACTCTTTTCATTTCAAGGCATCTATAGCCACATCTGCTTTACCGAGATGGTACAAGATTTCATAGCCGAAATCTTTAAGTAACCCATCTATCTTTACTATCTCATATTTAGCTTCTTTTGATCAATTAAGTACTTCAAACTTATATAATCCATATAAACAGTAAGCTTTACACCATATAGATGGTGTTTCCAAAGCTTCAATGTCAAAGTTATAATTGCTACTGCAATATCATGTATCCAAAATCAACTTTGGATGCATTTCTGTAATCCAGTTTATCTTCTCCGCTTAGCGACAATGCTAACACCGGAGCTTCACACAAGATTTATTCCAACCTTTTAAAAAAATACGTGTGGTCTTTCTACCACTCGAACTTTTTCACTTTTCTTGGTCAACTTTAGTCAGTTAACCAGCAATCAAGGAGCAGTTTTCTACAACTCTCCTATAATAACTCGCCAATTTAAGGAAACCACAAATTTTTGTCAGATTCCTCAGGCGGTTCCCGTTTTATCACAGCATCGTTTTCACTGACTCTACTTTAACATCTTTGACACTGTTAACATGCCCAAAGAATTGAAACTTCTTTTAGCCAAATTTCATACTTGGAGAATTTTACATATCACTTAACTCAGTGAAGTAACTCCAATATCTGGTACAAATGTACCTCATATTCACTCTGGTTTCGAGAATATCAGATTCTCGGTAGTCAATGTACATACACATCAACTTGTCTTTCTTCTTTTCAAGCAAGGTAGGGCTCCACACGATGACACATTCGGCCATATGAGACCCCTATTCAAAACAATTTCTTCTAATTGTTTTCCCACTCTGCCATTTCTGCAGATGTTAATCAGTTTAAAGCCTAAATAACAAAAAGGGCTCCCAAAACCGGTTTAATCATAAACTATTCCCATAAGTCTGGCAGAAATTCTGGAAGTTCTTTGGAAGAAACATCCGAGAATTCATGTAAAGTAGTACACTACTATCACTGCTTTATTTAACTTGGCCCATACCACGTATGCCAACTACAACATCATTCCTTTATTAACTCTTTTCCGAGTTTAAGCAAAGGAAAATAACCGGTATTCTCAACAACGGTTTTTTATCATGGATTTCATCCGTTTCACTTCTTATTTTTGAACCATCATGTTCATTTTCTACAATTCATGTTAGCATCATTCATTGCTAACCAAATCATATGCACGATTTCTTCAAATTCATTGGTAGGCATCGGCTCCAGATTTATAGGGAAAAAGGGTCCCGTAAATCCTAGGCAGACTACCTTTCAGGTGTTCAATATCTTGAATATATTTGCTATTTGCTATAGCCAGTTCAAAAATTTCATCCATAATCGTTGATGAAATATTCAGACAAGACATCAAAGTCATCGATCCAAAGCATAGCTTCATGGATCAAATATAACGTGTACGAGGATTATATTCAAAACAATCATATCTAAGACCATATCAGTCTACTCACGAGCTTCTTCCACAGTCTGCTGGAACGCTCATGGTACCACTGGTCCTTCTCGACCATTTACTTCTTCTTTCTATTTTCCCCGTTCTTTTCTGGGTTTATCACCCGTTACTCCACATTTAGCATGTGAACATTTCATAAGAAAGTGTTCTATAGCTCCGTGCTAGACACACTTCCGTGCCATCCAACAAACTCGAGCAATATGCTCCTATTTTCTGCAATTCCAGCATTTCAACGGTAGAGTCTCTACTCTACAATTTTCTAAGTGCTTTTCCTGTACTTCTCACAATACATAGTTGCTCTGTTTTGGTCCCTTCCCTTTAAGGTTGGACCCATTTCGTGGTAACTTCTCCTGAAGCGTCCACTAATCTTTTTCTGCTTTTCTTGTAGTCTCAGCTACTTTTCTTTCACCTTGAATATCAGTCAGGGTGAGCACCCAAATTTCTTTTTCTGACCACAGCAACTACTGTTGCTTGCCATGTGGATTTTCTGCTACTTGTCTCGTTGCCCCTCGTTCAATGGAGCCTTGAGAAAGGGCTGGTTCACTTCTTAAAGCTGCACGCCCTAATTTCCTCCAAATAAGATTCGCTGCTCATACTTCTTATACGTTAGAAGTCAGCACCAGTTAGGTTATATATGTATAATAACAACCTATATACACCTAACTATATATCATGTCTACTATCTCAAGGTTTAAGTCTAGGAATCTACTCTATAGACACCTAGTTCACTTAAACCACGGCTCTGATACCAACTTGTAACACCCGGCTTTTAAAACAAAACACCCCTGAAAATTTTTCATTTAAAACATAGGTTTCAGTACTTAAAACTATAAACAAAGGGGTATATTTTAATAAAAACGGGTACAAGTGTATCAAGGAGTATACAAATATAGTAACCTCCATATAAGCCGGGCTGCTACTGACAGCATCTACAAGTCCACTTCTTGAGTCACGGAATTTATCCTTACCCTTATCAGGGTTATGCTAACCTACAGGGACATTTAACAAACGGTATGAGCTACAAAGCTCAGTGAGTACTCGTATCTGCAAATAACATGTATCAAATATATTCGTATATCTGTCTGGATATCGAATCCAAACTCATAGCCTTACTGGCTGACCATATATCCCTTAGGATTTCACATCCTAATTTTGTAGCCTTACAGGCTACATCATTACAACCTGCAATTATCAAACCACATCAGTTATTTGCACAGATAATCATATCTATCGTTTCTGTCCCATGTTTCTTAGTCACAATGGACTGCATCATATGTCATGGCTATATCAGCCGCATCATGTCATTTTCAATATACAAGTCATAGCCCAAAGTTGTACCAGCTGGGCTCAATAACCCGGTATCATAGTCAAAGGACTGCACCATTTGGACTTAAAGTTAAGTATCCAAAATCAATTATAGCTCACGAGTTTGTCCCGCTTTTGCCTAGACTCACGGCTCCGTTCTTGCCATCGCAATGACTCACGGCTTGTCCGGTATTGCCTTTTCAAAGATTGACTCACAGCTCCGTTCTTGTCTATCGAAGACTCACGGCTTATCTGGTATTATCGCATTGTTTATTCATTTACTGACTCACAGCTCCGTTCTTGTCTTTCACAGACTCACGGCTTATCTGGTATTGCCGTATCATTACTTTTTATTATCATTATTGACTCACAGCTCCGTTCTTGTCTATCGCAGACTTACGGCTTATCTGATATTGTCATATTATTTCTGTTATTGACTCACAGCTCCGTTCTTGTCTATCGTAGACTCACGGCTTATCTGGTATTGTCTTTTTCATTAATTCTTTAAATTGTCATTTTTGTCCCCCAAAACTGTTTCAACCTGTAACAGTCCAATCAACACATATCATATGTGATATCAGTGAGATTACTCACCTGGATGCTAGCTGCATTTAATTCCCGGTTGTTTCTTGCCTTTGCGTGCACCACAACCATTTTGTCCCATACCTATTTATCCATTTCATATCAAATGATAATAGGTTAATAATCATCTAAATTGACTCTAATACATAAGATTCCAATATAGTATCAATACAAACAATGTCTAGATAATAGACTTTCTGTTTACTATCTTTTTATGAATTTCACTATTCACCGAGGCATTCGTATCGATCTACAGTGCCCCCGAGGGGTCGAAAACTCAATATAAAAATTTTCCCAAACTTTTCAAACCATAACGAGCCTACGGTTCAAGTTTGAGCTAAATCGGACAAGCCAAACAAAAATTAACATTTTGGACTCCCTGTCTAGTGGGCGCACTGCGCCTGGGCGCACCCCGCCCTGATCCTGGGCGCACTGCGCCCTGCGCCTGGGCAGTTTCCTGATCAGTCGCGATTTGTGCACTGTAGCATGCAGTTTTGGCCTATTAAGTCCTTAATCCAGTTCTTAATCGTATGGGGTTTGTTTACTGACTAAAACCCTTCATTAATACAAGGTTTTAATCCAATGAAACAAACTCAATCAATCAAAATGAAGAATTAGGGTTCTTAGTTCCAAAAACCCCAAACTTCAAATTCATCAACAATAGCAACCTACTTCCAAATTCTTGAATTAAGTCCTTTTAGCATGACTTATTGGAAGTATTAAACTATTATAAACCACAATTCATGACTGAAATTTCAGTCATCAAATTCATTTCATCAAGAACACTCAAGAACTTAGGTTAGAATTCAAACACTAACCTTATTTAACTTAGGAATCACCAATTCCAAGCTATGATTCCAATTCCATGCTTCCATCTTCACGAATTCTGCAGAAAATCCTAGCTTCAAGAAACTTCACGTGTCTCTCAAATGTTCAGCCAACATTAATGGAGATTTTTATCCTTTTATATTTTCCAATTTTACTAATTTGGTCCCTAAGTTCCATTTCTTGAACTTTTACCACAATAATCAAGTTTTATTACATAAAACTTTCATTTCTCATACTTTTGCCACCAGCAACAATAATTTTACATAATTGGTCCTTCACTTGGTCAAACGACCAAATTACCCCTTTTATGGAAAAATGACCAAAAATTAGTTTTTTATAACATTTTAAGTCCAAAACTCAAAATATTATTTCAAACCAAATTCTTTTCTGTCCAAAAGACCAAATTACCCTTCTAAGGTAAAATGACCAATTTACCCTTTTTATTATATTTACATAAAAAGAGTGTCTTGGTGTTACAAGAACGACGACAACAAGTCGCCGGCGGAGCAGATTGGCGGCGGTGCAGTGGAAGAAAAGCTGTCGAAGGAAGCAGCAATGGCGGACGCCTGGAGGGAGATTCTGATGGCTGACGGCTAGGACACTTCTATTGTGCGAATCCGGCCCCCCATTTTTATTGTGGTCGTCGGAATCAGGCCACCAGAACCAGTACCATTAGGGTTCCGCCTCAGCAGAGACTACGAGGGAGGAGGCGGCGTAGGGCAGCAATGTGATGTCGAAGAGAGATAGAGAGAGAGAGAGAGAGAGAGAGAGAGAGAGAGAGACTCCTATTTCATAGGAATGTTTACGTGATTTGGGTAATTTCCAAATCATTGTTTTTCTTATTCCCAAATTGACCCTAAAGGCTAATTTAAAAAGTCAATTATATCATTAGACTTAATCCTAATTACAAAACTGCCACTATTGATCTTAGCCTTTCAATTTTTTGATCTTGTGGTCCAGAATGAGTTCTCAATATCTCATGAATATTTGAGTTCTCAATAGAACCTAACTCTATATATATATATATATATATATATATATATATATATATATATATATATATATATATATATATATATATATATATATATATATATATATATATATATATATATATATATATATATATATATATATATATATATATATATATATATATATATATATATATATACATATAGAGTCCGTTTCAAGGAAGAACCAATATTTTCCTAGGAACCGTAGGAACTTTTTGACTGAAATTTTTTTTTTAAAAAAAATGACATAATACATCTAGTCGCTTATATTTAAGACTTTTTGTCAAAAAAAATTTGAAAAATAATATGTATACACGAAATGTGCATATATGCATTTTTTTCGCACATGTGTATATGATCACGTTTCGTGCATATGTGCACATTTCGTGTATATATATTATTTTTTCAATTTTTTTTTTACAAAAGGTCTTAAATATAAGCGATTAGGTGTATTATGTCATTTTTTTTGAAAAACAATTTTCAGTAAAAAAGTTCCTACGGTTCCTAGGAAAATATTGGTTCCCATTTGATATATATATATATATATATATATATATATATATATATATATATATATATATATATATATATATATATATATATATATATATATATATATATATATATATATATACATACATACATACATACATACATACATACATACATACATACATACATACATACATACATACATACATACATACATACATACATACATACATACATACATACATACATACATACATACATACATATATATATATATATATATATATATATATATATATATATATATATATATATATATATATATATATATATATATATATATATATATATATATATATATATATATATATATCATTTACTTATATGTAAAGATGGAGGCTTTAGAGCCCTCTATTTTTGCCTTCGTTTTGCCATAACCTCGTCCAATAATATTTGCCTCCGTTTCCCTTTGTTCTGCCACCTCCTGCTTCCCTTTGTCGCTGAGTCATCTCTCTTTCTCTTTCTGTCGGAATAAGGTGTTCATTTATCAAAATTTCACAAGCTTGTTTTCTCTCATATCTATCGCCATCGATGTGGTTTTTTACATTGCAATCGACTATATGTTCACCGCCTCCGTCTTCCGATGGATTTACTTCATGTATTTAACATGTCTACAGCAATTTTCATCCCGACTTCTTGCCCAAGATACCTGTCCACTACCTCAAAAGTTCCAAATGTACGCTATGCATTGTTTGGAACAGTGGTAATTCCACCACTGCTTCATCCTCTTCCTGTTCAAGAGTGTCTCAGTCTGTAATTTGATGATTTTTTTCATGCCTTTCTCTCTAGCTTCAAGGGACGCCCCAATTTTTTCCTCTGACGATTTTCAAGTACCCACCCTCTTTTCGAGCTGTTCTTCATTGGTGGTGATTATAATATTATTTGAAGCCATATACTGCTCTTTTAGCCCTTTTAAAATCATCTGTTGACTTTTTGCCTGACTTGCCGCAAAGACGTTACCATTGAGAGGTACTAAATCGTAAATTGTTATCTTCTTCTTTATCGATTCACTACTACACGTTTTGTTTGTGGTAAATGATTTAGAATCTTGCGAATCGCTTAAAAATAGAGTTGTTGTTGGAAGTCGAAGCTGCCGAATCTGTTTATGGTGTCGATTGTGTCAATCGGAGTTTTGGATGGGTTCATGTACGCCCACATGTCATCTTCCCAAAGATGGTGATTTTACAATCTAGGGTTTTTTTGTTTTATGAAAAGAACCTGGATTGGGTTCAAAACGCCATCTCTTTAACCTTTGAACGTTGTTATATCACTTCTAATTGATCATACCGCTTCAACTTTCCGGTTAAAAGTGGATCCAGTTTGCTTTACATGTTTGCCAGACGTGTATGTTATCGCTCATCTCTTTCAGTTTCTCATTTCAATCCCTGGTATCGTCTGTGATTTTGTTAATAATTAAATTAAATATTCGATTTTGATTGTGCGATGCTAGCAAGAGATTACAAAAATACAAGTGTATATTTAAATTTCGGGGTATCTAATTCCAAAACGGTTATGTTTCCACTGACGCTTCACCCATTATTGCGATCATATTTCCAAATTTTTGCTTGTTCAGTTTCTGTTACAATCTATCTGTATTTGCATCTTTATTGTTGTAATTGTGGAACCCTGGGTTTTTGAATTGCATCCGTTTTTGGAAAATATGTTTTGGAAGATGTGGTTCTGCAATCAATCATTACAAACCTTTCGGTTTATATTGTTTCTTCACGGCCTCTCCAGTGGAAAAAGCAAACATCTTACTTGTTTGCCACCCATAATCGCATGCTTTGTTGTTCTCCACATTCGCAATCCCCTAAATTCATATTATTGGAAAAAAATAGATTTGTATTATGGATTAAGTTGACCCATAGTGATTTTGCAAAGGAAAGTATTGATTAGCGAAATTCATGAAACCAAAGGGAGATGCAATTGAATCTTATTTCTATAATTACCCATAACTACGCTCTCTAAAATTATGATCTATCAAATTACATCTATTTTTTATAATTTCATTAGAATGGTAGTTTATGTAACGTCCCAATTTCAAAATTTCTAAAATTCATTCATTATCAATGTTCCAATAAAAACATTTATTCCAAAAGTAAATCCGTTCGACCTATTTATTAAACCAACAGCGGAAACAATTGAAAATCATAACATAATTCATTAACATAAATTTTCTTGTATGCGATGCGCCGCCGTCACGCCTTGCCCTTCCCTTTGTCAATCGATTTACCTGAAATATTATAAAAACAACGGGTAAGCTTAAAGCTTAGTGAGTCCACAAATTACCATACATGCCCACACATTAAACAACCCGTCCCCGAGAACGACCCGACCCTACCCGCCATACAACAGCTACGGGCGTCCATCATACAACAGCTATGGACACGGGGCGGTTCTACCCATCATACAACAGCTATGGGTTCCCGGTTATGGCCCCGCCCATCATACAACAGCTATGGGACAAGGCTTAGTCCAACTCGCCATACAACAGCTACAAGGGGACACGCATCAGTACTGAGCCTAACAACAAATAACCACAGATATAGAGCCAATCATATAACTGTAAATAACACACAAGATGCCTAACATGCAACATCATATAGTACGGTGAGGATACTCACCTGATTCGAAACCGCACAGATATTCTCTAATATCCCCACTTAGCTCGACCACACACCTAAATCCCACACACACACAACATATCAATTACTGACTAGGCTCTTACAGACCTGTCTAAAGGTTAGACTCACTATTTGCCATCAAACCGTGGTCAAAACTAAGTCCCTGGTCAAACAGTCGCTCGCCGCGGCGTGGCACCTCATCCTACGCGCCGCGGCTATCATCGAAATAATTACGGGGTTTCAGCCGAGTCTGCGCCGCTGACATAGCCAGTCCGCGTCGCGGCTCGTAACATTCCAAAAATGTTTTTCAGCGATTAACAGTACATCAATCGGCTAGGGTTCCTTTCTACACCCTTCCTGGGATCAGGAACTACCCTAAGGTCACTTCCTTATGGACATGCAAGTCCATGCATGTCCTTGGTCCAAACCCTAAGGGCTACAAATCGTCTAAAGCTACAAACCAACTGGTAACACCATATGACGGGATAATAAGGAAAGTCAGAAGAGTAAATCTTCTTACCTTACTTCTGAAGGACGGAGTGATGCCCACGATCCGTTCTAAACCTTCTCCCGCGTAGATCTCCTTCTTCTAATCTCCCAAAACCTTCAACACCTCGAGACCAAAGAGTATCTGCCGAAACCAGACACCTCTACTCTAGAAACTCTCCAAAAACACGAACCCTAGGGCTGGGGTCCTTTTTATAGGCGTTTAAATCCGAATTAGGGTTTTTCATGACTGCGGCGCACCGCGCCGCGGATTCTTTCGAACCGCGCCGCGCGTACAAATCCTACGCGATTCTAGATTCTTCCAAAAGCCGCGCCGTGGATTCCTTCGGGCCGCGACTCGGCGGAACGGGTCTTACAATTCTCCCCCACTTAACTGGATTTCGTCCCCGAAATCCGTGCCGGTAAATAATTCTGGATAATGCCTCCGCATTTCCTCTTCCGGTTCCCAAGTCCATTCGGACCCTTTTCGATGCTGCCACTGAAGCTTCACTAATCCTATTGCTTTATTCCGCAAAGTCTTTATCTTCTTTTCAATGATGGCAATTGGTCGCTCCACATAATTTAGACGTTCATCTAATTGAATATCCTCCAAAGGTACTATTGTGGATTCCTCAGTCACGCACTTTCTGAGCTGCGAAACGTTAAACGTGTCGTGAATCTGACTAAGCTGTTCGGGTAGCTCCAACCGGTAAGCTACCTCACCTACACGGGCGACAATTCGATATGGTCCAATGTACCTAGGGCCAAGCTTTCCTTGCTTCCTAAAACGAATAACTCCCTTCCAAGGTGACACCTTTAGAAGAACATAATCCCCGATTTGAAACTCGAGATCGGACCGTCGCCTATCCGCATAACTTTTCTGTCGGCTTTGAGCGGTTAACAATCTCTCCCGAACCTTCTGAATTAACTCAGTTGTCTTGAGCACCACCTCTGTACTTCCCAATACCTGCTGGCCAACCTCACCCCAGCAAATAGGTGTCCGACATTTTCTTCCATACAACATTTCAAAGGGAGCTCTGCCAATGCTCGCGTGATAACTGTTATTGTAAGAAAACTCAGCTAAAGGGAGATGGGAATCCCAACTCCCGCCAAAATCGATGACGCATGCCCTGAGCATATCTTCCAGCGTTTGAATCGTCCTTTCACTCTGCCCATCCGTCTGAGGATGATATGCTGTGCTGAAATGAAGGCGAGTGCCTAATTCCTCATGAAACTTCTTCCAAAACCTAGACGTAAATCGGACATCCCGGTCGGATATCACCGAGACCGGTATACCATGCCGAGAGATAATCTCATCTGTGAAGACCTTAGCCAATTCCTTTGCAGAGTAAGTCTCTTGGATGGGGAGGAAATGAGCACTTTTGGTCAACCTATCCACGATAACCCAAATAGTGTCCATATGTCGAGGGGTTCTTGGCAACTTCGTGATGAAATCCATTGTGATATGCTCCCATTTCCATTCTGGGATCTCAAGAGGCTGCAACTTACCATGAGGCCGTTGGTGCTCGGCCTTGACCCTACGACAGGTCATGCATCTTTCGAAAAACTCAGCTACTTCCCTCTTCATACCTGGCCACCAATAATATTCACGCAGATCCCTATACATTTTAGTCGCTCCAGGGTGGATAGAGAACCTGGATTTATGCGCCTCCTCCAATAGGGTTTGACAAACCTCGCCCAGCTTCGGTACCCAAATCCTCTCGTGACAAGTCAACAAATCCCTACTATCTTTGACCATAGCTGCCAATTGACCCACAATCCTCTCACTTTTCTGATTCTCGCTCTTGCTTGCTTCCACCTTGGCTTTCCTAATCAGCTCAAGCAGCGGTGTCACAATTGTCATCCTTAGACAAACGCCCCGAAGGGGTGCACTCGAAGCCTTACGACTTAACGCATCCGCTACCACATTGGCCTTTCCAGGGTGGTAGTGTATCTCACAATCATAGTCTTTTAATACATCCAACCATCTTCTCTGTCTCATATTAAGGTTTGCCTGATCCATCAGGTACTTCAAACTCTTGTGGTCCGTGAAAATGGTGCACTTCACTCCATACAAATAGTGTCTCCAAATCTTGAGAGCGAAGACCACCGCTCCCAATTCCAAATCATGAGTAGGGTAGTTAGTTTCATGGGGCTTCAACTGTCGCGAGGCGTAAGCAATCACCCTGCCTCGTTGCATCAAGACTGCCCCCAATCCCGAGATTGATGCATCGCAATAAACTACCATATCCTCCATGCCCTCAGGCAAAGTCAAAACCGGAGCTTCACACAATTTCCGCCGCAAAGTCTCAAAAGCCTGCTGCTGCTCCTCACCCCACCGAAAAGCAGCATTTTTCTTAGTTAGCCGGGTCAAAGGTACTGCAACCTTTGAGAAGTCTTGGATGAAACGACGATAATAACCAGCCAGACCCAAGAAACTTCTAATCTCCGAGGGAGTCTTCGGAACCTCCCACCGCATCACGGCCTCCACCTTAGCCGGGTCTACCATGATTCCTTGCTCATTTACAATGTGACCCAAAAACTGAACCTCCCGTAGCCAAAAGTCACACTTGGATAATTTTGCATAAAGCTTCTCCTTCCTTAAGGTCTCTAATACTTCCTTTAAGTGTTGTTCATGTTGTTCCCTACTCCGAGAGTAGACTAAGATGTCGTCAATGAAAACTATAACTGACCGATCCAACATCGGTCGACACACCCGATTCATTAAGTCCATAAAAGCTGCAGGTGCATTGGTCAGTCCAAACGGCATTACTACAAACTCGAAGTGGCCGTACCTCGTTCGAAAAGCCGTTTTCGGGATGTCTTCCTCCCGAACTCGCATTTGATGGTAACCTGACCGCAAATCAATTTTTGAAAACCACGAAGCGCCCTGCAGTTGGTCGAATAAGTCGTCGATGCGAGGCAATGGATATCGATTCTTCACCGCAAGCTTATTCAACTCACGATAATCTATGCACATCCTGTTGGAACCATCTTTCTTCTTAACAAACAAAATAGGCGCTCCCCATGGCGAGCAACTGGGTCGAATAAATCCCTTATCTAATAATTCTCGAAGTTGAATAGACAACTCCAGCATCTCCGGAGGCGCAAGACGATACGGTGCTTTGGCTATCGGAGCTGCACCGGGAGTTAAGTCGATCTTAAATTCCACCTGTCTCTCTGGCGGCACGCCAGGCAGGTCCTCGGGAAAAACATCAGGAAAATCCCGAACCACTGGTATATCACCTGCTTTCTGCTGTGGCTTCCTTTCTCGTGTGTCTACAACATAAGCCACAAATCCCGAACCTCCATGCTGAAAATGTCTGCGTGCCCTAGCAGCTGAACAGAAAACTGCACCTCGATTCTTTCTCTCGCCCTGCACAACCACCTCTCCCCCACTTGGGGTGTGAATCCACACTCGCTTGTTCTTACAATCGATCCATGATTCGTGCTGACCCATCCAATCCATACCGATGATGACTCGGGAGTCACTCAACGGTATAGGGATGAGATCGATCGAAAACTTTATTCCTTGAATCACGACTTCGCATCCCCGATAAACACTAGTCGCTTGCACAGTTTTATCATCCGCGATTTCCACTTCTAACGGCTGATGAAGAGTTCCTAAAGCAATACCGAAACTCTTTCCCAACGCGGCAGACACAAAAGAATGACTAGCACCCGAATCAAATAGTGCAAAGGTAGGCGTAGAGTTGACTAAGAATGTTCCTAATCAAAGCATAATAGACATTTTAATTACACACACCACAAACACGAGGCAAGTAAAGAAAGAGTACCCGTGACGACGTCGGGCGCATCCTGTGCCTCCTCGGCGGTCATGACGAATGCTCGACCCTTGGTCTTAGGGGCTTCCCCTTTCCCCTGCCTACCATCGGTAATCCGGAGTGTAGTGGGTGCCGGATTCTGAACCACTCCCTGAGTCAGACGGGGACATTGGGCCTTGAAGTGGCCCACTTGGTTACAATTAAAACAAATCTTGACCTCTTGCCGACAATCTTTAGCATAGTGGCCCTCCTTTCCACACTTATGACATATTAGCACCCAGCAACGCCCCTCATGATTCCTTCCACATTTACCACACTTACCCTGGCTCCTTTGCCCTTGCTTTCCCTGATCTGCCCCTCGAAATTTCTTCGACACCTGCTGAGTCTGAGCAGGCGCCGGACGCTTCTACTTTTGTTGGGTTTCCAGTTCCAACTCTCGGGCCCGAGCGGCCGCTATCATATCAGTAAGAGTTTGGTGCCTAGCAGCAGACACAAATTCCCGAATGTCTGTGCGAAGCATTGCCAAGTATCGGGTCATCCTCATGCGCTCGGTTGCCGCAAACTCTGGACAGAAGAGTGCCCGTTCATTAAACTTCTTGGTGATTTCCGTCACCGTCTCAGTAGTCTGGGTCAGATTTAGGTACTCCTGCGCCAAACGTTCCATTTCCACCTGTGGAACATACTCCAATTTGAACTGTTCCTTAAACTGCGGCCATGTAATGGCATCCAACTAAGCAGGAGTGAGATCTTTCGTTCGTATCTCCCACCAATCTTTCGCACCCTCTCTTAAAAGGTTCGCCGCAAACGTTACCTTGGAGTTCTCATGACAGGAACATGTGCGGAAAGCACCCTCCACTGCGGAAATCCACCGCATGCTAACAATCGGATCCCTGCCCCCATCGAACATCGGAGGCAAACAAGCTGAAAAGTCCTTATAACTTGCATCCCTCGCACGTGACGTGCCCTGAGTAGCCAGTCGTTCCTCGAGCATTGCCCATAGCTCAGCCTTAATCGTACCAAAGAACTGAGGTATCGCAGCCAACACTTCCCGCGAAACCTCCTCCGCTATCAGGTTACGGAGATTCTCATCAGTCGGTCCTCCCCCACTCGAGGCACCCGCATCTGGTCCACCGTTACTTCGAGTGACTGCCATTCTGAAATGCGCAACAGTTTCTAATATCAATACTCGGGTCACTCCTATCTATCCAACTACTTCACTTTTTAGGACTTTGTTTGACTACTCTTGACTCAAGCGTGAATCCTGTGCTTTCGGTAATACTGGCCTGGTACTACCTTCCACACCTATTCGCCCTTGTTCCAAGTTCGTCAACCATCCTCCTAAAACGTCACTCACACTAAACCATTTCCTTTGACTCATGAGGTCATGCACCGTGGTGCCTAATCTTTTGATCTAACTCTCCATCTCACACGTGCCTAAGAGAACTATTGCTAATGTCGTCGAGTCACCTCACGGACGCACAGCCGTACACAATCAGGAATAAGATAGACGTTTGAATAACTGATCTACCCTAAAGTCACAACCAAACAAGGAACAGCCAGTAAAGCCAGACCAAGAATTCTTAGGCTATCTTACCCTAATTGTATATAACCTACCAGCATTCACTAAGCAACCTAACGACAGTAGCATAAAATTCCAAAGCAGCACATAAGGCACAAACAGTCTACAGAGTATATTATCCAGGCAGCTTTACATCCTAGCACAATACATTTTATCACATAACACAAACTTGGCATGGGTAATTGGGAATCACAAAACTTACTTGAGCTCGGCTGACGGTTCGCATCGCATCTTCTTTTACTTTAATTTAACCTTCCAAAAATATTTTCTTAACAAAATCGCTCAGTCCTAAGTTTGAGTTTGGATTCCCAATACAGTTCATCCAAATCCCTCAAACCAAGGCTCTGATACCAATTTGTAACGCCCCAATTTCAAAATTTCTAAAATTCATTCATTATCAAGGTTCCAATAAAAACATTTATTCCAAAAGTAAATCCGTTCGACCTATTTATTAAACCAACAACGGAAACAATTGAAAATCATAACATAATTCATTAACATAAATTTTCTTGTATGCGATGCGTCGCCGTCACGCCTTGCCCTTCCCTTTGTCAATCGATTTACCTGAAATATTATAAAAACAACGGGTAAGCTTAAAGCTTAGTGAGTCCACAAATTACCATACATGCCCACACATTAAACAACCCGTCCCCGAGAACGACCCGACCCTACCCGCCATACAACAGCTACGGGCGTCCATCATACAACAGCTATGGACACGGGGCGGTTCTACCCATCATACAACAGCTATGGGTTCCCAGTTATGGCCCCGCCCATCATACAACAGCTATGGGACAAGGCTTAGTCCAACTCGCCATACAACAGCTACAAGGGGACACGCATCAGTACTGAGCCTAACAACAAATAACCACAGATATAGAGCCAATCATATAATTGTAAATAACACACAAGATGCCTAACATGCAACATCATATAGTAAGGTGAGGATACTCACCTGATTCGAAACCGCACAGATATTCTCTAATATCCCCACTTAGCTCGACCACACACCTAAATCCCACACACACACAACATATCAATTACTGACTAGGCTCTTACAGACCTGTCTAAAGGTTAGACTCACTATTTGCCATCAAACCGTGGTCAAAACTAAGTCCCTGGTCAAACAGTCGCTCGCCGCGGCGTGGCACCTCATCCTACGCGCCGCGGCTATCATCGAAATAATTACGGGGTTTCAGCCGAGTCTGCGCCGCTGACATAGCCAGTCCGCGTCGCGGCTCGTAACATTCCAAAAATGTTTTTCAGCGATTAACAGTACATCAATCGGCTAGGGTTCCTTTCTACACCCTTCCTGGGATCAGGAACTACCCTAAGGTCACTTCCTTATGGACATGCAAGTCCATGCATGTCCTTGGTCCAAACCCTAAGGGCTACAAATCGTCTAAAGCTACAAACCAACTGGTAACACCATATGACGGGATAATAAGGAAAGTCAGAAGAGTAAATCTTCTTACCTTACTTCTGAAGGACGGAGTGATGCCCACGATCCGTTCTAAACCTTCTCCCGCGTAGATCTCCTTCTTCTAATCTCCCAAAACCTTCAACACCTCGAGACCAAAGAGTATCTGCCGAAACCAGACACCTCTACTCTAGAAACTCTCCAAAAACACGAACCCTAGGGCTGGGGTCCTTTTTATAGGCGTTTAAATCCGAATTAGGGTTTTTCATGACTGCGGCGCACCGCGCCGCGGATTCTTTCGAACCGCGCCGCGCGTACAAATCCTACGCGATTCTAGATTCTTCCAAAAGCCGCGCCGCGGATTCCTTCAGGGCGCGACTCGGCGGAACGGGTCTTACAGTTTACTTGTATGTGTCTCTGAAGCTCGTGGGTTTTTTTGGTGGTTTTATTGAAATTGTCGGCTTCTTCAAGATGAGTTTGCAACTGATTCACACGTTTGATTTTGGGGAAAGAATGAGAAACAGACTCTCCTTTGGCCTTTCAATGTATCCGTCGCTGAGTCCATGGTGGGTTTTCTATGGTCGATTGAAGAGAGGAAGCAGGAGGTGGAATCCACTCAAGAAATACACACCATGTGGCTAAAGGAGACACCCTGAAAGAGGAGTACCCCCTAAAAACCCAAACACCCCCCCTCCCAAAATTCCTTCTAGAAACCTGCTTCAAATTGATTATATAGTAATTACAGAATCTATGATATAATGTATCATGATAGTAATTAACATAAAAAATGCTTTTTGTCTCCTTCGCACATTCATCTCTATATAGGATCCTCAAAATGCAATCTGTTTATCCTTTGAACGCTAACATCTCACTTCCCATTTTTCAGTCCCTGGTATGGTCGATTTAATCTGTGAATTTTTTAATAACAATTTAATCTTTATTGTGCGATGTTAGCAAGAGATTACAAAAATAAAAGTTATGTCTATTTCAATTTTGTGGTATCTAATTTCAGTCATGGTCAATTTTATCTGTGATTTTTAAATAACTCTTCGATTTTGTTCTATAATGTTGCTTGTGTGGTTGGATCTCAACGATATTTTTTTACCCAGTAATTGCTCTTTTTGGTCTCCGACACCTTTTGTCTCCAGGTATTGTCCTTCTCATTCACCACCACACAAGCGTTATGGCAGGTGTGTCTCAAGGGCCAAATCGGCCTCAAGGAATCGGTGAGTGCCCTTTCAAGCTACTGACATCATAAACATCTTTTTATCATTTTTTTTTCTAACTAATTTTTTTGTTAAATAAAGCTAATCTTCGGACATGTTGTTGTTTACTATAGTATCATTTTCTATAACTTTATTTGGAATTGCTCATGACATCAAATTTGGCTCACACAAGATAGTGGCAGAACCTAAAATTATGGTGCAGACAAGAACTGAAGATGATCTATTGGATGAATGGGTTCAATTGGCAACAATATGACCATAAAAGGGTCAAAGGGAATACTAATCTAAGGTGATCGTTATTATACTTTGATGCTTTAATATTGATATCTAAAATGGTGGAGATCTGCCTACAATTAGGCTTTTATTTAAACTACAATAGAAAATTGATATTAGTGGATTAGATAAGGCATCCAAAGCAACAAAGAGATACTGAGATATTAAAATGCCACCACCGATACTCGGAACATCTATACAACTGAGCCAAATCAATATAAATGCACTGAAGAGTAGAATGTCGTATGAGATGAGAAAACCCAAAAGAATAAACATGATCCCAAATGGATGAAATTCAGTTCCACAAGGAATTCAATCTCATTTCTTTTTGTTATTTTCTAGAAGACCCAAATATCCCATTCAAATTGTTTGTTAATGTTTCATTTTTATATTGTTTACTGCAAGGAATAGCAATGTACTTCCAGTTTTTTATTTCTATAACATCTCATTTTCAATCCTGTATATCATGATGTACATCATGACAGGAGACTTTAATTTATTTATCGTCTTTGTTATTATCTTCATACAACGGTAAAGGAAAATACCCAAAGTACAAAAACCAAGAGTCAAGGATGTCATTTTTCTATCGGACCACATATTCATGGGACCAACTCTCCAACTCCTTATTTAGATTGTGATGACGAGTTGTACCATATCTACTATATAACATACACCAGATCTTAAAATTTCAAAAACAATTAAACTTTTATACGACAAGATAGGTAATATCATAAAATAACAACGTACTTTTACTTGTTCCCACATTATATCTTCTGTCCCTGGGCCGTGTTTTAGCACGGCCAAAAACCTACTAGTATATATATATAGACGGCTAACAATGTCGAGGCGGCTATGGAAAAAGAGGATATCGAGAAAAATAATTATGAGGAGGCAAAGTTCGATGGGATAATGGATGACGTGTTGGAAAAATCAAAAGAATTAACCATAATCATGGTTGAAATCAGGTCAAATTTGGGTAACACATGGTTGAAATCAGAGCCTAATCCTCAAACCCCCCCCCCCCCCAAAGAACGACTTTGATTTAATCCAGCCCAACAGAGCCCAAAATGTAAACGTAACCTCAGCCTAATCTAGAAGGTTGCTCCGGCACGCTTAAGACACTTTTATCCCGTGATACCCCCATAAAGAAGAAATTAGAACTGATTGAAAGCGAAGATCATTTTGGTCAAACAAAGGACTCAGGAGGGATTTAAGACGATCCAAAGAGAGAAACAATGAAAGCTTCCCCACGTATAACCAGAAACCAAACCAGGAGAAACTCTTATATTTCAAATGTATCGAACTCCAAAGAATTTAACAAGACTTCTTTGGAAAGTTCTTCTTCCTCGTCTGGGGTCAGTTCTCGACTAGAGGATATTGGTAAAGAGTGTGGTTTCAGCAAGAATGAAGGGAAAGGAAAACCTAAGGAAGAACGGAAGGAATGGAGCTTCAATTCAATCAAAATGAATATCCTCTCTCTTAATTCCAATGGTTTAGGAAAAGGCGATTATAAGGTTCGTTGGCTTTCAAACTTAATTTCGAAATTTAAAATCTCTTTTGTGGGAATTTAAGAAACCAAAAGAAAAAAATCCTTCTGAGATGTTGATCAAAAAGATATGGGGAAGTTCGGATTTTGATTTTATTCCTTCAAACGGATTGGGCGTGGAGGTGGTCTATTGAGTGTTTGGAATAAAAACTTGTTTTCTAAAGAAAATGCCATTGTTAGAGAATAATGTATCGTTATTAAAGGAACCTGGATTGAAAACAATGCGAAGGTGTGCCTCATAAACGTTTATGGAAGTCAAACCCCCTCTAAACGAGTAGAGCTTTGGAACTTCATATCTGCCATTGTCGACAGTTGGCAGGGGAGTGTCGTTACGTTTGGAGACTTCAATGACGTTCGTGACAATAGCGAGAGAAGGGGCTCGAACTTAGACGAGAATGCTACCAGGAACTTCAATGAATTTATAAATAATAACAACCTTAACGATGTTAAAATTGGGGGCTCGAAATTCACTTGGATCAAGGGGGGTCGAAATTATCTAAACTCGATAGATTTCTGATCAATGATAGCTTTGAATCATTTTGGCTAAATGTGGAAGTGGTCTCGAATACTAGACTGTGTTCTGATCACAAGCCGCTCATTCTTCATCAAGTCAAGAGAAATTACGGTAACACCCCTTTTAAATTCTACAATTCGTGGTTGGATGATGAAGAACTTGTTGACTTGATAAAAAGAATATGGGAAGAATTCAAGATGGAAGGAAATTACAGAAAGATATTTACTCTGATGCAAAAATTAAAGGCAGTGAAAATTAGAGTTAAAGAGTGGAAGAAAGAGAAAGATAAAAAACAACAAGAGGAAAAGCTTCATTGGCTCAAAAGAATCGATTCTATTGACAAGGAAATTGAAGAAGGTATCTGCTCGAGTACATTCTTACAAGAAAGACTAGAACTTGCAAGTAAAATCAGGAAAAAGAAGGTGAAAGATAATGAAGATATTATGCAAAGAAATAAAAATAAGTGCAGTTTGGAAGGCGATGAAAATTCTGCTCTTTTTCACAGGAACTCAGGAACGTGAGAGGTGTGGAGATCAATGGTACCTGGGAAGTGGATCCGGGCAAAGTAAAAGAAGAATTTACAAACTATTTTGAGAATCTCTTTAAGGAGGATCCAGATTGCACCTGGTCTCAGGACTTAGGTAACACTTCAAGGTTGTCGGCTAGAGACAAAGATGACCTTGAAAAGCCTTTTGAAGAAGCAGAGCTTAAAGAAGCAAATTGGAATTGTGGGTCAAACAAGTCGCCAGGCCCAGATGGATTCACGGTTAAGTTCTTTAAAAAAATTTGGGATCTCATAAAGGTGGAGTTACTCGATGCCTATAACGAATTTACGTCAAACCAAAGCTTCCTAAAGGGGTCAATGCTACTTTTATCACACTTATCCCTAAAGTCCCTAACCCCATCTCAGTCAAAGAATTTCGTCCAATTAGCCTTATTTCTAGCCTATACAAAATCCTCTCCAAAATGCTCACAAATAGACTCAAGAAGGTGCTCCCAAAGGTGATCGATGCTACTCAATCAGCCTTTATCAAAGGAAGACAAATATTGGACGGCCCTCTAATCACTAATGAAGTAATGGACTGGGCAAAAAAAAAGAAAAAGAAAATGTTTATTTTTAAGTCTGATATAGCCAAAGCTTATGATTCCGTCTCATGGGCTTACCTTGATTCGATGTTAATGCAAAAGGGCTTTGGGTGGAGATGGAGAAAATGGATGCATGAATACTTAAGCTCTGGTTCCCTGTCTGTCCTTGTCAATGGGAGTCCCACGACTGAATTTCTTCCCAAAAGAGGCCTTCGCAAGGAGACCCAATCGCCCCCTTTTTGTTTACTTTAATCATGAAGGGACTTAACTCGGCCATAGTCAAAGCCTCTCTTTCTGGAAACTATAAAGGATTAGAAATAAGAGATAATAAAATTTTGCTAACTCATCTCTTTTTTACAGACAATTCTATATATTTTGGCGAGTGGTCTATTGAAAACATCCTTAATCTAGTTCGTATCTTGGTTTGCTTCAAGAAATCTGCTGGTCTTGGAGTCAATCTTGACAAAAGCATGCTTTTGGATTAGGCGCTGATTGCAATGAAGTGAAGGATATGACGATGATCATAGGGTGAAAAGCCGGCAAGATGTCAACAACATTCCTTGGTTTACCGATTGGAATCAACATGAGGAATAAGAAACCTTGGAAGCCGCTGATAGAGAAATTTAAAAAGAAATTGAGCAACTGGAAAATAAAAACTCTTTCGTTTGGGGGACGGCATACTATTGTTAGCAACGTGCTTGGAAGCTTGGGAAATTTCTATTTCTCTCTGTACAAAGCTCTGAGCAGTGTTGTGAAAGTGTTAGAAGACTTGAGAAGGAATTTTTTTGGGAAAGTACCAATGATAAAGGAAGTATTCCGTGGGTCAAGTGGGACGAAGTGCTGAAAGAAAAATCCAAAGGAGGTCTAGGAGTGGGGCAATGAAAGATATAAACAAGGCCTTACTTATAAAATGGTACTGGAGATACAAAAGTGAAAACCAGGCTCTTTGGGTTAAAATCATCGACAGTATTCATGGTAAAATTGACCCTTTCGATGATATAATCAAGATCAAGGAGGATCAACATGGAGGCGTATTGTGCATCAATTGATCAATTCTAAAGACGAGTCTCTTGATCCCAGAAAACTCATAAAAAGCAAAGTTGGGAATGGGCAAAATACAAGATTTTGGAAGGATTGATGGATTGGGGACAAATCGCTAGGAGCTTTATACCCTAGAGCTTTCAACTTTAACCCAATCAAGAACGTTTCTGTCCAGGATCGTATAAGAAATGGTGGGATTAACTGGTTCAACAGTAACATTATATGAGAGGGTAGATCCAAAGAGGAGATTGAAGCAGTGTCTTCGCTCATCTCTCCTGTAAACTTAAATGACAAAAAGGATGTGTGGTACTGCCCTGGTGGACCGAAGGATAATTTCACAGTAACGTGGATGAGGAAAAAAATTTGTGATAAAAATTAGATTGTTAATGGCATTAACAGGTGGTGCAAGTGGATTCCAAAGAAAACCAACATCTTAATGTGGAGAATAAGCAGAGATATACTGGTGGTTAAAGATAATCTAAAAAAAATTCAAGTTAATTTAGGCAATACAATATATGCAAGTCTGATGTAGAAACTGCCTTCCATGTATTTTTTGCTTGCCCTTTTGCTTTTGAAATTTGGACCAGAGTGGCGAAGTGGTGGGAGCTCAAAACAAAAAACATCAACTCTACTAAAGACATATTTGACTGGCTGGAAGAAGATGGGAAGAATTCAATCGAAAAAAGAGTCTTATATGTTATTGGAGCCTCTGCGATGTCTTCTCTGTGGCACAACAGAAACGAGACTTCTTTCTTGAATAGAAAACAAACGGTGGACGAGATCTTTTCACACATTCAGCGGGATCTTTTGTGTGGTTAGATAGTAGAGCTTCGAAAGTCAACGTTAGCAATAGTTATTGGTTGTCCTCCCCTAGATTAGGCCTTGCTATGTAATTGTGTTGCGTGTGTTCCGTTAGGTCGTCCCAGCTCCTTGCTGGTTCTTCCCCTTTTAATGAAAGTTGCCTATTCAATATATATATATATATATATATATATATATATATATATATATATATATATATATATATATATATATATATATATATATATATATATATATATATGGAAACCATAAAACTCGGGTGGCATGCTAACTCTACCGGAGCACCTAAGAGGTAAGGATATGTCTGTCGGACCAACAGGAACTTCTTTCTCTTGTTGGTTGCTAGTTTCTCCTAAGGTTGTGTTATCTGATGACTCTTGAATTTCTTCAATATCAATGGTACTCCCACTGTCCTCTTTAAATATGAGCTCTCTCTCTCTCTCTCTCTCTCTCCCTCTCTCTCGAAAGACTCCTCGTCTAGCTACAAAGACCACGTCCTCGCTTGGTCTGTAGAACAAGTATCCAAAAGACTGTTTGCGGTATCCAATGAAAATACACATCTCGCTTCTTTCTTTGAGTTTGTCGTGAGTCTCTCATCTAACTAAAGCCTCACAACCCCAAACTTTGATATGTGCTAACGAGGGAACTTTCTTCGACCACATCTCATGAGGTGTTTTTAGCAACCTTCTTAGTTGGGACAAGATTGAGGATGTGGGCGGCAGTCTCTAAGGCATACCCCCAGAAGTGGATGGGAAGCGAAGCTCGACTCATCATGGAACGAACCATGTCCAACAGGGTTCGGTTACGCCTCTCGGCAACACCGTTCAACTGTGGTGTTCTGGGAGGTGTCAACTGTGAAACTATTCCACATTCCTTTAGATAGTCTAGGAACTCGATATTAAGATACTCACCGCCTCTGTGATCTAAGCATCTTTATCTTCCTGCCCAATTGATTCTCGACTTCATTTTTAAACTCTTTGAACTTTTCAAAGGTGTGTGACTTATGCTTGATTAAGTTTATAAATCCATATATACTATAATCGTCAGTAAAGGTCACGTAGAACCGCATGCTATCCTTTGTGGTTGATCTGAAGGGACCACACACATCTGTGTGTATGATGTCCAACAGACCTTCACCTCTTTCAAAAGAACCTTTAAAAGGTGATTTAGTCATCTTGCCCAACAGACAAGATTCGCATACATCATCCGACTTGAGGTCGAATGATTCCAACACTCCATCCTTTTGGAGTTGGGCGATGCGTTTCTTGCTGATGTGCCCAAGGCGACTATGCCACAAGCATGCCTTTTCTACACCACTAGAAGAATCAATGTTTAATACATTATTTCCTAAATTGTCAACACATGTCACTGTTTCATACACACCAGAACAAGGTAAAGCAGTAAAAACAAAATTACCATTTTTGAAAACAGAAATTGAACCAATATCATTATCAAAAGAAAATTGAAAACCTTGTTTGAACAATGCATGAAATGAAATTATGTTTCTTGCCATTTCTGGCGAATAGCAACAATTAATTAAATCTAAACTAACATCACTACTGAGCACTAAACTATAGACACCGATCTTGGTAACAGGCGACGATCTCCTATTGCCCATGATCAGGTTCAATCTACTGTGCTCCACCTCCCTGCTTTCCTTTAGTCCCTGCAAATCAGAACATATGTGAAAACCACATCCTGTATCAAGGACCCAAGAACTGGAAGATGGTGAGTTTCGAGCAGCTTCTCTTCCAATGACCCTTTTCTTTGCAATAAAAGCAGTCGGCATTTTTGGGGTTGGCGACATGTGGAATGCCGGAAGACTTGGGTCTTGGGCCATTACTGGATGACCCGACATGAACCTTTTCCCTCTAGTTCTGTCTGGGAGGGCCCTTCCTTTTCTTTCCCTTGCCACTTCCAATTCCCAAGATGGGCTGGTTAACTGAGGGTACACTTTTACCCTTCATCCCGTCTTTAGAAGTGCGGAGCATGCGATGCAATTCAGCCAAAGTGGTCTGATTGTTGTTCAAATGATACGCCAGCCTGAACTGGTCATAAGAACTCGGTGAGGAGTTAAGCATTATGTCAACGGCCAACTCCTCATGTACAGGCATCGCAAGCTTCCATAGCCGATCCACGTAACCCTGTATCCTTTGCACGTGAGTGCAGATGGACTCTCCATCCATAGGCTTGTTGTTCGTGAAGTCCTTGACCACCTCGCACCTCTCAATACGCTCTTTCTTACGAAAATTTTCCGCAAGCTCCTTGTGCATCTCGTAGGGCCAGTAGTCCTCATATATTCTTTGCAACTCAGGGTTCATTGTAGAGATCATGATGCAGGCCACTTTGGTCGCATCATCAGAATGTTTTTGATATGAGGCAACTTCCTCGGGAGTAGCAGTATCTGGGTCAACTTCAACTAGCTCAGTCTCGAGAACATACTCTTTGTTCTCAAACCTCAGAGCCATATTGATGTTTCTAATCCAGTCGTTGTAGTTCGTGCCATCCAATTGCACTTTGGAACACAACGAGAGGATTGAAGTGACATTACTGGAGTTTGAGTGGGGAACGGATTGGTCAACAGAAGACATCTATAAAAAAGGTAGTTTTAATTAGATACATATATGACCCTTAATATTAACCCAATATAATAATAATGTTAGGACCCAACTATAACAATTCACAATGTAGAAGAGGAATGTCATAATCTAATAGTAAATTTTATAAAGGTAGGCGAATGACGATTCAGCCAATTCTACCGCAGAAAAATAATTATATTATAATGGAATTCCTAGTTTCTTTTGAGATTTATTGAACTTTTTAATAGCATGTTTAATCTCGGATATGACCCACTGTTTGTAACTGGGATACCGAGGATCACAAACCGGGTGTGAATAACCTTGCAAATTAGCTTGGTACTCTCAAGGTCAATTACCATCTCTAATTGATGTGTCGGTAAACCACACACGCTCCATCAACAATGATAACACCCGAGAAACCCATTGCAACTCTTTATTAATCCCTATTGGTGTGCCGATAAACCACACACGCTCCACCAATGTTTCATAAAGTGCAATGTGCAATTTTATGGATTAGCATCAATTCACATTTTTCCTAAAGTAAGTAGATTGGGATTTTATAAAGTTGTTCCAGTACTTTGATTAATGTCATTATACTTTTAATGAGATTAAGCGGTCCTATCAAACCCGTTTGGCTAACGACCCTCCACTGATCAGGAGAGCGGTGGGTGAGAGTGGACACCCATTAGACCATCATTTTATATGCAGTCTCCTTATACCCTCTTTATAGATCAGCTTCGTGAATGAGGTCTACTATTGATTTGACAACCCATTATCTTATACATATAATATTAACTTTTAATTATAATATATATAAGATGTATTTTAAACTTTTTAAAATATTCCTGGTTTATCTTTTAATTTTTTTCGAAATTTAACTATTAAATTTAAAATTAAATTAAACCTTTAAAATGATTTAATTTATCTTTTAATTAAACAATTAATTAAATTAATTAAATCCAGATAGGTTTCACAAATTAATCAAATTAGTTTAAACCTATCTTAAATCCCCTAATTTTCGAAAATTCAAATAATGGGTTTAAGGTTATCCATTTAATTAAATAATTAAAGTTACCAAAAATAGAAAGCCTTCTAAAACCCTAATTAAAATTTTCGAAATCCATAAGGGGAGGGGCTATGGTTTCCAAAACCCTAACCCTAATTTTCTATTTGGCCAATTAGGGTTTATAAGCTTTAAACCCTAAATTTTTTTTTGGGAAAGAGAGGACATCTCGGGAGGGCCCCTCAGGCAAATTTATTCAATAAGAAAACAACCAAAAGCTCTGATACCACTGAAAGGTTTTAAGCAAATTAATGAACTAATAAACCTAATTTCACATGCAACATATGAGGATCGTTTTCTTCTAATTGAACATATAATATTTCCTAAAAGGCTAATAAAAATAACTAAATAAAATAATTCAGAAAAACTAACCTTTAGGATTTCTTGGAAGCAATGCAACAAAGATTTCTTGCCTCAAATGAAGTCACACCCAAGAGGAGGAGATGGATCTCGAAATTCCAGAGAGAGGAGAATGAATATGGCGCAGGTTTCTGGTCTTTGGAACTCCCTATTTATAGCTTCCAGCAGATGATCACATAAACTTTTAGAGATAAACCTTTTTGAATTCAAATTAAGATAAACATTTATCTTAATAATTCAAACCTATTTATCTACATATTAAAATCGAATATATAAATATATATATATATATATATATATATATATATATATATATATATATATATATATATATATATATATATATATATATATATATATAATTTTCGCCACTTTTAATGCTGCTATAATTGTCACTTATTCAACTATTGAATAATTACAATTCTAGTCCTTGCATCTTTAATTAATTAAACTAATCACTAAATTAATTTCAATTAATTCCAGATTAATTTCTAATTAATTAATATAGTTATAATTAATATATTATCACTTTAATATATTAATAAACTATTTATTTAATTTCTATTGATTTATTAATCACATAATAAATCAATCTTTCTCTCTACTAAACTTCCTACCAAACCTCCAGCTATGAGGGCAACCTAAATGGACTATGCTAATATTAATTAAGTAAATATTAATTAATAGTCATGGGTTAGACACCTAATCCAATATATATATATATATATATATATATATATATATATATATATATATATATATATATATATATATATATATATATATATATATATATATATATATATATATATATATATATATATATATATATATATATATATATATATAAACTCTAATTAATGTGACATTCTAAGTAATCATCGAAAAGGTTTTTTTTAAAGGGTGGATCTATAAATAACTTCCTATTGTCTGTTTGTACCCCTGATGTGAAGTTTTGTTTTTTGTCGTTTTTTTTTTCTTTTTGCCTATTTTGTCTGTTTGTTGTCATTTTCTTTTTCATTTTTACTTTTACTAATAATATTTGATTTGTTTTATTATTATTATTATTATTATTATAAAAAAATAATAGTAAATTTATCTTTTATAATTTTTATGTTTTAGAAACAATAAAACAATTATTTTTTAATTAATTACGACACAACGAACGACGTTTATAATTTTATAAAATTATGTCAAATTATATCAAAACGGTTATGTCAAATTCGAACGAATGTATAAAAATAACAAAATAAATAATAATACTAAAACAAAGTTTGTCTTTATTAATCAAAATAAATAATAATACTAAAATAAATGGTCCGACTCTAAGAGAAAGCAAAAGAGGCTATACTTTTCCAAAATGTTGGTTTTCCTAATCTTGTTACGATTCGTTTAGATTTTACTGGGTAATTTTCAACTGATAAGTTTAATTTCATATACTAATAGTTATTTGTAAAAATATTCTAGCAAAAATAACACAAATGTACAGAGATATGAGGATCTAGCAAAAATACATACATTGTAAGTTTGAAAACTTGGCATATAATTCAATCGTTGTATCAAATTGATATAAACAGAGATATAGAATCGTTGTAGAATGTGTGATATAAATAACGCAATAATATTTCAAAACAAAACATCAAATCAGTTTTTTATAATAATAGTAGTAGTAGTAATAGTATTAATAATAATAATAATAATAATAATAATAATAATAATAATAATAATAATAATAATAATAATGATGATGATGATGATGATAACAATAATAATATAATGTGTGTCATACTGATTCAGTTATTTTATAATTTTTATTTAGCATTTGAAAGTATTTAACAGTAAATTACGTATCATATGAAAAACTAAATGATAAAATTATATTTAATCACTATTTTTAATTTGACTTTATTATTATTTATCATGCTTCAACAAATCATTGTTGTAGAGTAACGATCTGTAAAAAATTAGTAGATCGTGAATAGTTGCGTGAATATGACATTCATTTTACCCGGACATGTCGTTTTTATTGTAGAAAGTCGATCTACTGAATAAAATATTCTTTATTTGTTTTCTAAAATGTTTAAGGTGTAACTTTTTTAAATAATAATAATAATAATAATAATAATAATAAAGAAAAAAGACAACAAAAGACGAGGATAAAACAAATCTACTAGTCAAATCAGATTAGTTTAAAAATTAAAAAACTAATTAATTTAAAACTCATTTTGATTCTATATATATGAAAGAATACAAAATTTAATAGGATTATTTATAACACGTATCACTTGAACCGGGGTTCATTTAATATTACCCCTTTTTAATCGATGAGGGGGTTTTTTTGGGCAATATGAATGAATATTGTCCGACCTTGAAGAAGGTCAAAGGGGATAGATAAAGACGAACACAATACCTAAACCATTTTCAATATTATTATTCCAACACAACTCATCACTCCAACGACTTTTCCTCAAATTGGTTGCTGGAAATCACGCCTCATTGACCAAATCACTACCTGCAACACAATTTACCTAATTATTATACGCACCACAGGACCAAGAAGATAAGAAGAACGACGGAACCTGCGTTTGATGAGGTCAAATTAGGTATCAATCTGTATATTTAATTCATAATCAACGCATTAATATGTCGTCCAGCCAACCAGAACCAATTGAATACCAATCTGGAACTGCGATCATGGAGGGAATAATCCCGATGGTGTATAAGAGCATCAAAAGAAGCATGACTATGAAGGAACGTTATCAAAGCTACAACATCAAAGAATTCTACCCAGATGGGTACAATTATCACTACCCACAACCGGAAAATAAAGAAAGCCCTCAAATCCCAACTACAAGAAGCAAGTCGACACATGGGAATCTTGTCAATAACAAGAAACTTGTTCGATTCAGAAGCCATAGACTCCTTTCTTGCGTAACTGGTGGTACCTAAAAGACTAAAAACTCATAAATTATATATTTTGCTTATCATTTGTCAACCTTGTTGTGTTCTTTTGTACATACATAAACTACCTTTTGTTCTATTATGTAACAAGGATTAATTGTTTATATATATTATACGCTGTAAAAGGGTGTGATTTTGTGAATCTTGATATTAACTATCCTTGAAATGGTCATTTTTTGGAGTATTTGGGATTGGTACAAGGAGCGACATAAACAATATAACATAAAGTATTTAATTTCACATAAAACCAATCTTAGCATCGTTTGCCGAATCACAACGTGTTGATATATCATATATAACCGCGACACATATTAATTAGTGAGATACACCGAATATGGATCGAATAATCATGTTATGCAATATATTGATTTTGATGAGTCTGGCGGTGGTGACCATGGGTGGTTGGATTGATACAGTGGCTCCGATACCGCCATTAGAGAGCAAGAAACTATGCAGCCAGTGTTCAAAATGCAATGAAAACACAAAAACATGTCCACCAAGTGAAGCCTACCCTCACATGACTGCTTTTGATAACACCCTCATTTCGGGCGCACTACAGTCTGACTATGTTGATGCAAGTGACAGAGGTGTTTACTCGGTTCCAAATGTTGTTGGTGGTCAGTCTACAAAATACAATGCGTATTTTGGTTGGGAATCAACCTCAGGTTCTGCTTCTGGTTATCATAGGTTAGTGTAATTGTCATCACTTGATATTGTAGTTGTTGGTATTGTTTTTGTGATTCTGATGATTAATTAATTTACAGGTTTAGTAACTACATGGATAAATGTTCGGGGGGACAGAACTTTTTGACGGTTGACAAGCATGGTGAAGTGAGGCTTCGGTCTTTGAGTTCTTTGGAAAGTTTGGCTTTTGCGGATTGGAAATCGATTAACCCGCCAAAGCATTTGAACCACAGGCAGTTTAGATTTTGGGTGTCGGGTGGTACGGGAAAATGTCTCACGGTGTTTGGAGGGAATACGGAGAAACGGAAGTTAGGTGTGGCTGACTGCAAGTTTGATGGAGGGAACACGGGTCAACTGTTTGCTTTTCGGTTTCATTATCATAATTCGTTTTGTTGTTGTGGTCGATACAACAGTTGATGATGACGTGTCACATGTTACTACTTACTAAATAAGAGTTTTGAAAAGTGGTATAATCTTGTTGTAACATTATTTCGTGAATAATTTATGTCCCTATGAACTTGATTAATCAAGTAGTAGGGATAAACTTTTGAAATTCCATTTTGCAACTTGAACCCATACATCTTGGATTGTTGTAAGCCAATGTCATTCCCAAAGTGGCCTATTTTCGACTTTCCGGTTGTCTTTACTACAGTCAGCAAGATTCTCCTTAATTTAAGTGAGATTGTCTCGTAACAATCGCATAGCATAGTGTAGTGTGTACAACCGGTTTCTCATACCTCCAATGTTCCTTCTTTATGATCCACTTCTTTAATCATTTCAAGCAATTGACTGATTTGAAGACTGTATGTTTGGATATAACTTAGCTTAATTTTTGTCTACGACTCGACTATTGCTCAGATTAAGATTATGGTCTGGAATGGGAATAAAACGAATTAATTTGGTTAATGTGACTATGTGACTATGTGAGTGTGATCGTCCACTAAATTTTGTTGAAGTAAGACTTGGGAAACGAAAACTTATATTTGATTAAATCGTAAAACTAAGGTTTGGGGTGTGGTGACGAGAGAATGTAAGAGAATGAGAAAAGGAAGTCAATCAGATCACGATTTCGTACATGCCTTCGGAGACATGAGAGAACCCCACCACAGCCTAAAGTCGTTTCATAGAATAATTTTCTAGAGCTTTTTCGAGATAAAAGTTTATAAAAATAGGCAGTTTTTTGAAAGAAATATTTCTAAGAAGTTTGTTAACTAACAAGTTTCTGTTATGAATTTTTCAACTAGACGATGGGGTTTTTAACGACAGATGGATTTTATATGTTTTCAAATTTCAACCAATCATAAATTGGATTTTATATGTTTTCAACCAATCATAAATAAATAATTTATATAAAATACTTAGGACCAAAATAGCTATGAATTTCATAAGAAAACACCGGGAAACTCTCCTTTCCTGCGAAAAAGTTCAAACGACACCGTATATCCACCTGCAAAAATCCTTGTTGGACTGCAAAAATCTATGGGGCCCAAAAAAGCAGGATATAAGGTAAGTAAATTAGAAAACCTCATTTTTGCTGTAAGATTTTTGCAACTAATACAAGCAAAATTCGTAGAGAGCACCTGCAAAAAATCAGATTTTCGCAGTCTAGCTCATGCAAAACTCTGATGTTCCTATGTGCTACTTTTTTTTGTAGGTGTGCCCTGCGAAAAAGTTTGTACCTCCTGCGAAAAAGCATGTATTTTTTACATAAGCTTGTATATTCCTGTAAATAATACTAAGAAAACGTGTATCTGTACTACAAAAATCAGAAATTTGTACTGCGAAATTCAGAAATCCGTGCAGTGCATAGATGGTTATTTATAAGAAATTATATTGTATAAAAAATTTCAACAGACTTCTATGATATTTTTGTCAGAGAAAAAACACAGAAACAAAATAGAGAAAAAATGACTTCTAATTTTCCAGATTAGTATTTTGTTGTGGCTTGTGTCGGTCGTTCTTGACAATCTGTGAATGAAGAACTTCAGCATGTTAGGTCATTTGTTAAAAATTACGACATAGATGTTCCAACATACCCTAGGTGTTAATGAATATGTATTATATGTGATTGAACAGGTGGTGACAAAAGTGGTGATCATGAGAAGGGCAAGGTGCTCTATGAGTTGAATAGCCTCTTTCTTCTAACTAATGTGAGTACACGTGGACATTTTCTGGTACATAGCAACAAAGAACATGATTTTTGAATTTTAAAGATAACTGATTCTGAATGATAAATGTTTTTAAAAGTGTTTCAAACTATGATGCAAAGTGTACGCATGATTTCCAAATGCATTGTATACTGTAACAGGTTATATCAAGGTTGTAGAAGTCGCTAGGCGGTAGGCGGGCGGTCGACTAGGGCCTAGGACTAGTCGGTCTAGGCGAGGACTAGTCGGCGCCTAGGCGGGGAGTATTAATTGTAACAAAATTTATTTTTTAAAATTTAGATATTACCTATATCTCTACAAAATGAATAAATAAGCATAAAAATTTGACATATCTAAGTGTTTAAATATGTAAGTCATCAAACATCATAACGTTTAGATTAATTAATGATATTTTTTATAATTTTAATCATCAATAATCGTAACTTAGCCACCGATTATCATAATTAATGACATTTTCTAAATTTAAATTTTAAAAATATAAAAATTTGAGTTTTTTGAGAATTTGATAATTTTTTAAATTTGAAATTTTTTGAAAATTTTGAAAATTTGAAATTTGAAAATTTGAAAATTCTGCCGCCTAGACCCGCCTAGGCCCGCCTAAACCCGATTTTGACCGCCGTTGACCAAATCCGCCTAAGTTGACCGCCTACCACTAATCGTAGGCAGAACCCGCCCGCCTAGTGCCTAGGTGCGCCTAGGCGGCCGCCTAGGCCGACTTTTACAACACTGGGTTATATGATTTGACTTAATTATTTATAAAGTCTTTGGTCAAGATCTATAAAGTTCAAAATGACTTGTTTGAATTAATGGAATATTATGAATGTTGTATCAAGTATTATTGAAACCTTGAATTAAGGTTAAGCTATGAAATGTGTATAGAATGATGATAATGATAATGTCTTAATGTGTTAAGTTGAATGCATGCAAAAGTGAAAGTGAAAGTTCGGACTAGACCTTACTCGAGAAGGGAATGTCACATAGACTCTACTGGGATGGTACCTCTCATCGCGTAGTTGAAGTCTCAAGCACAACCTTATAGGATTGGTAAGTCCATCCCATGAAGGGGAGAACCTAAGCACAACCTTATATGCGTGGTGTAACCATCCTTTAAAGGGGAGACCTTACGCAAGAACAACCTCATGAGATGAATATGTTTCACCTTATGGAGAGGAAACCGATATCAAGGGGGCCCGTATCATTAGTAATGTAAATGAACTAAGATAATATTGTCTAAAGAGTAATGACCAAGTATATATGTCATGTACGAAAATGATCTTTTGTTGTGATTTTGCAAAATTGAGAGACTTTTCTTGAAATTGATTCTAGATCTTGTTGGGTCTAAAACCCATGTATATCACGAGGCGTTATGTCTTATGTTTTCTTTGTTTTAAATGATATATACTTACGTTGCAAGTAAATATGACTTAGACATCTTGAAATTGATTCTAGATCTTTGCTTCTAAACTATGCTCTTGATCCTATGAAGTTGTAACCACATATCTTTTGTATATTGTAACTATGAACTTACTGGTTTTTGTTAAACCATGTACTGGAATACTTGAAAATGATTTGTAAATAGTCGTTAATAGTATGGGGTGTTACAAGAATCATCTTCAACATCCGAATTCCATGCTCACTACAATAACCAACAAATTCTCAACTATTGTATTCTCCCATATTGTTTGACTTTAGGCATTTAATATTGAGATTCATCTTATTCTCTACAACAACCTTCCACTTGAAGGTGGTGAAGACTTCAAATTTATTCTTTATATAATAATCTCACACCTTCCTCTTGGAGTCATTTATGAAAGTAATGTAATATCTCGAATCTCCTATTAAAGATACAGAAGTTGGTATGTTAACATCAGAATGTACAAGTGCTAGCTTCTCCACCTTTGGAGCTTGTCGCACCTTGGCGAATGTGGCTTTCTTCTGCTTACCAATGACACAAGGTTCAAAACACACCGAAAACGACACTATTCAGGTTCCTTTAAGGCCAACATCTTCCTACCCTTCTGATTCATGTGTCCAAGCCTTTGGTGCCACAATGTAGAATGCTTCGTATCTTCAACTGCAACATTTGCTTCTCTTCCCGAAGCTTTGACCATATAGGATGTCCCTGCTTTTGACCTCAAGAAACTACCAGTTCCCCTTCGTTACCTTCTACTCGAAATTGCTAAAATCAACATGGTATCCTTCGTCATGAAGTGGTCCTACTAATATTAGAATCCTCTTTAGGTCTGAAATATACTTGTCATTTTTCAATGTCTACTTTGAACCTCTTGAGGACAACATTCTCAACTCTAGTGATTTCTAGGCTCTTGTTGTTTGCAAATCGAACTTTGCTATTGTAATGATTAAAATTCTACATTACTTTTCTATAATGACACGCATGGAACAAAGCACTCAAATCTATTATCCATGATTCAATCGAACTCTCTAAATAGCAAATAAGTGAATCTTTTCAATCTTCTGCCAATTTACTTTATTATTCCCTTTTTGGCCAAATATGTTATGCACAGATTATTGAAATGTTCACTTTCTTCACAATTCCAAAAGGAAATATCCTTACTATTCATGGGCTGCCCTATTATCCTTGATTTAAATCTTAATCTCCCCCCCCCCCCTAAGCAACACTTGACCTCGTGTTATCGACACATGTATGAGCACTTTCTGCTTGTCGAATTAGTTGATAACGGGATTAGGGCTACACTCATATGCATTTGTGTGATTTATTTCCATGTGTTAATTGCATGATTTTAAAAGGGTTTAGTACTATTAAAACAATGTTTTAAAGATTTATTAAAGCTTATATGTGTATGAGTTTTAAAGATTTTATATATATAAATCTTAGGAGCCCAATCCATGCACTTTTCATTAGGCTTTCTAACATAAAATATTATTTTGATATGTGTTTTTGGTGTTAATAAGTAAGTGTTGAGATGTTCCATTTAAGTAAACGACTTAAGGTGAGAGACTTGAAGTTATTTTCCTTCGCGTTCGGATTATTATTAGACCAAGCATATGTTAAGTTGTTTTTAATTACTTATGACATTTCAATTATGATGCATGAAGCTACAAATTATGCAATGTTGTTTTAAAAAAATATATATTTTGACAAAGTTGGTTGCTATTTCCAATAACCTTAAGTAATAGGTGCTCAATATTTTGCAAAATCTACAGTTTATACTTGTTTACAAAATAATCATTTTGGATTATAACATAATAAGTGAATAAGAGAAAATACTCATTGGTTTTGATATTAAAGGAGTTTTCATCAAGTGTAAATGCGGCTTTACGTTTCCTTAGGCCAAACGTAATACCCTCCTCACACACAACAAGTTGATACTTGGCAATTGTGGCCTCGCACAGGAACACCATGTCTGGTGATCCGACACCACTGTAGAGCTATCCTGTAGTGACTCTAACCCTGCGCTCAAAGTTTTATTTGCCCCATAAATTTTGACTGTTGGCAAATAAAAAATTAAAAATTTTAACCTCCGACAAATAGTAAATTGATCTCCATTATTTTTACTCAAGCATTCTACATTTCTATCTTGTTAATACACTCTTCTACATACTATAATCTCCACTTATTTTCACCTACAATGGACTCATACAATTCACCAAATTACATCACCCCAACATCCAAGTAAAATATTGCCGGGCTTACTAGTTCAACATAGAGGGACTTAAAATCGGGAGTCAGCAAAGTTCAATGACATCTACAACAATTTGTTAAATCGATATAGAAGTAGTCACATACTCATAGTGAAGCGGACATTTTGATAGCGAGGCTCGGGAAATACCAATCAGAACCTAACGAGACAATGTTTAACCATGGATCCACTTGGGAAATTCTTAAAGATCCTGAAAACGGGCTAGGTGCCTCGAATATATCATCCAACTAGTGGTCTGCAACAACTCAAGACATCCGACTCGAATGATTATATGACATCGTCAGACGTACATTGCTTTTTTGACCTCAACAATGAAAATGATGAGATTGAGCTGGAAAATCATCGACGCCCGATCATGATCGATGAAGGAAAAAGAGCTTCATCGTCAACCGATGTTGGGCTCCAATACGGATAAAATTAGATCACAAAATTAGATCAAAGAGTTGGTAAGTTGGATAAGTTATTTTGAGCTATGAATAACACTTGAAATTGGAAAAGAAATCAGCAGAAAAGAAAAACCACACGTCAAAAAAATCCTTGCACAAAATAAAACATGTAAGGTTTAAGATTTTAGAATTTTAGAACGGCAAACACCGATCAGCTAATTGGATCCGATTTTTGAGCCGCATTAGGGTTGCAAGAAAATAAGGTCTCGACTTCTAAGTGACGTTTTATTAAATCAAACTAGGTTAGAAACCCGTGTGTTACACGGTTGACGATTAAAAAAATTTATATAATAAGAAAAGTATTTTATTTAATCATATATTTGATATACTGGATATGACAAAAACAAATATACATGATAGTAGGATGTAGTTATAAACAAAATCGAAACAAATAAGGTAATATTTATGTCTTGGTTTTTTCTAGCATGTGGACTTAGTGAATAATTTTTCGTTTTTACGATAAGTTTATGATAAATCGTTTCCTTTCGATTATAATTTTCTAAATTATATTTAAACTTAAATGACACACATTTAACTTCAAATTTTAAATAAGTTCTTTTTTAAAAGCTAAAAGGGATATATTTGTATTTTCTATGCTCAAAATATAAAAAAATACACAAATTAGTTATCAAATAATGTATAATGATATGTATGGCTTTTATGAATTAATATGCATGTTATATTTTTTTGTTATAAAGTCGATTTAGGATTCTCATGCTCACGATCCTTTTATGGCACTACATATTTACTCGTGGTCCAAAAAAGCACAAACAATTATTTTAAGACAAATAGTTTCATTATAGTTTCGTATTTTTCATACATTTTCTTGGTTTGAAATGTTATAAGGCACAAACAGTTACCCTCGACAATTACTCTTACAGTAAAATGGTTGCAATGGTCTTAATTTATCTCAACTTTCAGTAAAAAGGAGCAATTAGATATCATGCAGTAGTACTTTAATGAACATCTATAACCATACTCTAGTGATCCTTATTTGTATCAAATTACAATAGAATGACTTCAAGTTTATAAGAAGAAAAAAAAGCCAAAATTAGATTAGCTGCTTCAATTATGGGAGAATGATATTTTTTGACACTAAAAGCTTATCAAACTCTTCACATGCATTAAACCTATCCAATTTACTATAGAATGCTCATTAACATCTTCTAGAGGCATAAGTTCCTTTTTTCATCAGAATTCATGTTATCATCCACTTTTATATAAGAATTTGTGGTATCCAGATATTAAAAACACTCAGATGTCATTTCATCAAGCAATGAAAACTCATTTCAAGTGAACTACCATCATGAAAATGGTAAATTACTAAAAGATATAACAATTCAAAATAAAAAACGGTTGCTTTAGACAACATGCCTTACCTAATGGACTTAATACTAAAAGAATACAAAGCCAATCATACTAATCCACCTAGTTGATGTTTTGACACCTGCATAAAATAATTTAACCATAAAAAATGAGTTAGCTACAGTAAAATAGTTCTATAAAACCAATATTTCAAATTATTAAACAAACATGAAATTGGTTGAATCACTGACAACTTATTCATCTTTTAACCTTCATTTATATGCAACCAACATAATACCCTACACATATTCACTCAATATTCCAAGATTAAAATTACACACTACCATCACAGGAGACAAGCAAAGGTTTCCCATCATCCTCCACACACAATTGCATTCGTTTTCAAAATCAAACACATGCTCCTGCTTTTGTCTCCCATACAAAAGTCTTTGATCAATCACCTAATAGCTGAAAGTTTCTTTAATCAACAACAAAAAATAGTAATTGTTAACAATATGCCAAAACGTTAACTGCTATGGAGTTTTGAAAATATTGGCTTCCAGCAAGGGTTAGTGGTACAACTTGTCGTGCTTTTGCCTTCTACTCGATGAAATTCTTTTAAGGATTTTATTATGAAATTAATTGAACATTTAATGCTTATTAAACATCATTTTTGATACCTGATGCATGGATCATTGTCAGGAACAAATGAAAAAAGATATCACGAACATATAATGGAATCTATTTACATGGTTGATATGATACTTCCGATGGAAGATTTAATCAAAAGCATTTCATAGTTCAAAATTTAGCACCACGGGCCGTATTATGTCAATGCATATGAAGATTTTATCAAAAGTCTAATGTTTCCGTCACTTACAAATAGTAAATTGGTGTATCCTTTCATAAGATGGGATCCCTTGTGTATGCAGTTTATTGGTTAAATTCTTTTTCAATGATAGAGCCTAGAGATAAAAAGAAGGCATTACGTCAAGCACCTGGTAGGTGCCATTAATCTAATGAGGTTTCAACTTTCAATTTCTTGAATTACTTTCAGCAAATCACCGAAGTTGGTTTTATTACTGATATTAAAATGTCCAATTGTCAATCACGAATTTCTAATGGATCACTAATGTAAACAATTTAGAAAACCAGTAAGCTATAAGATTTTGATGGTTTACTAAAATCAATCGAAAAGTTCAATGTGCTTAGTTTGGCGAGAAGTATGTAGGAGCAAAAGAAAACAAAATGAGAAAAACATAACTAAAAAGATGAAATAAAGAGTACCTTGGCCATTGAACATATTCAAAACTAAATCAAAGTCAATGAAAGATGAATATAATATTACTGAGCTCGTAATACTGCCACAGACCTTCACCTGGTTTCGCCGTTGTAGGCCTCGATATACAGCTTTCATCCCTCTCACCTGAATCTACTGGTTTCATCGCTACCTCCGCAGTGGCCATTCACGAATCTTGCTTTTTAGATCGGAAATTAAGGTTATAACTTTCGTGATCAATAGAGAAGAAAAAGAAATCGAAACGTATGGAGAAAATAAAGGAATGAATTGAATTTGAACGAAGGATTAAATCAAGGATCACTTACCTTCACTTATATCAGAACGTCATGATGCTCGGGGAGGAAATTTTTTTTGCTGCCTTTAACCACCAGGGGAACCTCAACCTAAACATGCATCAATCTCGTTGTCATCTTCAAGAAGGCTTCAACTTCTGCATCGGTCTTTCATAATCTGAATTAGGGATGAGAATCTACAATATACCTAGGATTCTTCTTCCGGGAGCACTAATCGAGTGGTATACAGAGGATAGGTGGTAATAGGTGTGGAATTTTCTTCTAGCGGCGTCGATCAAGCAGAGAGAAAGGGGAAGGGTAGGTTATAAAACGATTCGAATATGGTTTCCGGATTTTGTGTGCAACATTTCCTGAATTAGCATGATTTAAATTGAAATCGTTTCCAGAATCACCGGGATTCGAATATCGCTTCCGGATTTACGAACACAGTGGAATACTTGGGCGGGAAAATAAATTAGAGGTGAATAATAATAGGACACGTGGCAAATTGATACTTTAAAAAGATGTCATGTGGCATTCTTGCTTTGTTTTATTAGAATAGGAAGATATTTTGAAATTAAATCAAATATTTTGAAATTAATACTTTTTTTTTTCCACGCGACTTCATTACGTCGTTCTCTACTTTATTCAGTTCTTTTTTTTTTTTTTTTTTTCTATTTCGTAGTTTTAATCATAAATGCCCAAAAAACCTTTTGGATTCGGATTTCATGATTTTTGGGCTTACATGCTGGGCCCAGTTAAAAATACAACTCACAAGGTTCTCGTAACGGCAGATAGTTCATAGCGCCCTCTTTGCCCGTTAGAGATTTGTAACGGCTACATTTCAATTTTCAAAACAAAATCACATCACCCCTTCCATTTTGGCTTTCAACTTTCCATCAACAGCCCTTTCATTCTCTCTCTCTCTCTCTCTCTCGCCATCATTCTTATACTAATTCTCTGTATTCTTTCTCCAGAAAGCTTTGATTTTGTGCACACTCATCTGCAATGGCACCTACCCCTTCTTCTAAATCAAATCACACTCATGTACGAACGCCCCAGTCTAAACATCGTCTCAATTTCAACTCAACAAAACCCTCCCCAAACCCTAATTCCGCCGTCAAAGAACCCCATCAACCAGCCGAGCACCCAGTTGAAGTTGTCGGCCGGATCAGGGACTACCCTGACCTGAAAGATAAACCCATATCCGCTTTGCAGGTTAACTCCGATGGTCGTTCTGTTAGGGTCAGAACTGAAATCGGATACCGTGATTTCACGCTGGATGGGGTTTCCGAAGATCAAGATCTTGACGGGTTCTACAGAAAATTCGTTCAACCCAGAATCAATGGTGTGAAATTGGGCGATAAATGTACCATCATGATGTATGGACCCACCGGTTCAGGAAAGAGCCATACTATGTTCGGGTCCGCCATTACCAAGCAACAGGGGATTGTCTACAAGTCTTTAAGCGATATTTTGGGGAACGAAGATGACGTGATTGATGAACAGAAGGTGGGTGTTGGTACGTTCGTGCAAGTTACTGTTCTTGAGATTTACAACGAGGAAATTTACGATCTCTTGTCTACCAATAGTAAAGGCGGATTCAACATTGGCTGGTCCAAAGGCAATGCTTCCAAGGTACAAAAATTCTAACCCTTTGACTTTCAAAATCACTTGAACGACATCATGTTTATGAAATAGATCATCAAAAGGGTATCGATCTCGACCAATTCAGAGTTAAATTAACCTGTTACTTTTTAACCATAGGTAAAACTGGAAGTTATGGGAAAGAAGGCAAAGAATGCCACTTTCATCTCAGGGACTGAAGCAGGAAAGATTTCGAAAGAGATTCAAAAAGTTGAGAAGCGTAGAATTATTAAAAGCACATTTTGCAACGAAAGAAGCTCCAGAAGTCATTGCATGGTTTGATTCTTGTTTGACTTTTTTCTTTCTTATAAAATCTTATTTCTTGAACTAAATTTCCATCATATTGGTAAAGATAATTCTTGATGTACCAACTGTGGGTGGACGATTAATGCTTGTTGACATGGCTGGGTCTGAAAACATAGAACAAGCCGGTCAAACTGGATTCGAAGCCAAAATGCAGGTGATTTTTCAGTCGACTAACTTTTTCTTCCTTATAAACTATGACGTCACCATAAAATGATAAAAATGTTCCTTTTTTATTGAATTTGCAGACAGCGAAGATTAATCAGGGTAATATAGCGTTAAAAAGAGTGGTGGAGTCAATTGCGAATGGTGATTCTCATGTTCCATTTAGAGACAGCAAGTTAACCATGCTTTTGCAGGTAAAAGAATAACAATTAAAAATTAAAAATTAAAAATTAAAAATCCCATCTTTATTATGTTACCGTTTTTAGTGGGGTCCGCTAATTTCTTTTCGTTTGAATAGGATTCTTTTGAAGATGATAAATCCAAGATTCTTATGATATTATGTGCGAGCCCAGATCCGAAGGAATTACACAAGACGATTTCAACTTTAGAATACGGTGCAAAAGCTAAATGCATTGTTCGCGGTATTCATACACCAATCAAGGACAAAGGCGGCGAAGATTCTTCATCATCAGATGTGATTCTGGGATCAAGAATCGCAGCCATGGATCAGTTCATTCACAAGCTGCAAATGGAGAATAAAGTTCGAGAAAAAGAAAAAAACGAAGCTCACAAACAACTCATGAAAAAAGAAGAAGAGATCGCATGTCTACGAGCTAAACTTGCAGAAGCGGAAGTTAAAAACGCTGAAGAAGAAATCAACATGAAGGTGAACGAAAGAACAAACATGTTGAGGAATGAGCTCGAAAAGAAGATCGAAGAGTGTCAGAAAATGGCGGATAAAGTTGTTGAAATGGAGAGAAAAAAAATGGAAGAAAAGATTTTTCAACAGCAAGAAGAGCTTGAAATGCTTAGAAGGCGGTTAGAGGAGATCGAGTTTGAGTTGACTCGGTCAAACGGAAACAAAAACGTTTCCGTTTCATGTTCTACAGAAGGAAGTAGCTTCGCGAAAAAGTTGATGGAAATGTACGCTGATGAAGATCCAGGTATGGAAAAATCCATGGATTTGGATAAATCCATGGATTTGAAAAACTCCAGCATACAAGCAATTTTAGGATACCCATTCATGGAGAATTTAAAGAATGAAACACCCGATGATGATGTTTATGTTCCAAATTCAACACGAAAGCAATATTTGAGCACTGTTTTGGAAGAAGATGAAGAAGAAAGAGAGGAAGAAGTGCAGAAAGAAGTTATTGAAGAAAAAACGGTGTATCCAGTCACGAATTCAAATCCCATTTCTGCTTTCAATTTTGATGTTGATTCGCTAACATCTTGTGAAACTGGTGATCAAGAAATAGATACAGCATCAAGGCATTTACGTATCCAAAATATATTTACACTTTGTGGGAATTATAGGGAGCTTTCACAAACCAAGAAGACTACTGAAGATGAATTTGAAAACAACAAGAGTGTGACTAAAGTTGTGTTTGATTCAAAGGAGAATAACAGCCCGTTAAAAGATGAAGGGATTGAAAACAAGAAGAGTTTGACTAAAGTTGTGTTTGACTTGAAGGAAAACTGCAGCCCGTTGAGTTTGAAAGATAAGAGTGACGTGGCAAATGTTGGCACATTGGAAAACAAGATTCCGTTTAGTTCGATTGAAAACTTTTCAGCTCAGCTGGCTGCATGATTGTGGAGTTTCTGAAGGGACTGAAAAAGCTCTCATTTTGTAGTTTGTTGGAGGTATTTTAGTAGTTAATGAGAGAGTACATGAATATATGTACTCTTTGGTTTGGTGAAATCGTAGCATGTTTTTTTAGTTGTGTGATGCATTGGTATGCTAGGAGGAAGGATATGATAATGACTAAGATTTCCAGATAATTGATGTGGTTTATTTTTTTAATTTTAAATGATTTCATAGTGTAAGTTTGTTTTTAGAGATTTCCGGTTAATTCCTGTGTGGAAACTCACATTTGCCACCCCTAGATTTGGGCAACGAGATTGAGAATTGCTTGGCTAGTGGCAAGATAATCTTAATTAAAGAAAAATATAATATGGAAATCAAAACTTTAGCTATATGGGACACATCACACATGTATATTTATTTGATAAAAATGATAAGCAAAATGAGTATTGTTTGGTTTATGGAATTTATAAATATGATAACGTAAAATATTTCAACCAATTACTAACTATCATATTCTAGTTCTGCACATAAGCACGATTCCTTTTTATAAATAAGTTTATATGTTATAATAATATTATTATATTGTTTATTGATGATAGGTCCAACAACTAAGAGTTTGTCTTTATATTGGTTTATTAATATATTATAGATATACCAAACACAAAATGGGACATTGGTAATCCATTTATTTTAGAGAAAGTTGTATTATTGGTTCATGTGTTTTGCTAAAATTAGCTAGTTTGGTACAAAATGATTTTGATTAGTACCATAGGTCCAAAAAATTTAATTTGTTGCGAGTTTGGTCTAACTTTTTTAAAAAGTACTTAAAGTGATGCTTTTATCCTTATTTCTTTTTCCTTTTCTTTCTATTTATTTTTTATTCTTTAATTTAAAAAAAACAAATAAAACAAATAAAACCCCCCACCCCACCCGTCCCCTTTACCCTCTCTCTCTCTCTCTCTCTCTCTCTCTCTCTCTCTCTCTCTCTCTCTCTCTCTCTCTCTCTCAAACACCGAACCATTCTCTCTCTTAGTCTCTCAACCTCACACACCTTTTATCACCTCCCCCACCGTCAGTATCACCACATAATCGCACCTTCGCCTCTACAGGGCTACTCCGGACCACCACCACCCTCCAAAAACCCCATTTTCTCTCTTGGTCAATTTGTGAAACCCACCTACAGGTCAAGATCAAGGCTTAAACTGTTACTACAACAACCCATTTAGTAACCAGAAATCTCAAGCTCAGGCGAAGCAACCACCAACGTAGCACCCACCACCACATCGATCTACCGGAGGTAGCTCTTCTTATGCCCTTGGGCTACTGTTGTATCCACCCCCGTTCTTGGTAGCCATCATCACCTGCTGCACCCTCTCTTCATTTTTAGCGAAAGTTCTTAAATCAGTTCCTTCCTATGATGGTGGTTCTTGATATTTGAATACATAGTTTCCAATGCCAAAATTAGAGTACCAAAATCAGTTTCAAAATACCTTCGACCTCCGATGATAAACAGATCGAGAGAGATGTCGAGATTTACATGGATTCGGGAGGAATACCTCCAACCTCCGATGATAAATCAGAGTACCACCATCTCTGTTAAAATCGAATTGTTGGAAGAATCTTCTTATCTTCTCTGATATGCTCCCTCGTGTCGTTATTCCCATACGATGTCTGATTCTTCAACTGTCGCTTCGTTTCTCCAACTGTCGCATGTAGTCTGGTGACCCCCACCGCAGGTGCAGGCGGTGATAAGCCAGCGTATGTGGTTGCCAGAGCGGAGTGGGTGGAGCCCTGGAGGGTGGCTTCGGGTGGTGATGAATTTAGGGTTCCCGATTTGAAGCGAGCGATATATATATATATATATATATATATATATATATATATATATATATATATATATATATATATATATATATATATATATATATATATATAATCAAATATATCCTGACAAGTATTGTGTAACTTTGAAACTCAATATGGACCACTCATTTAAAACACATTCTTTTAAGAATGACTTATCTGTTCATTTAGAATATTATTGTTTTATGTAAAATATTTCCATTCTTTCCAGAATTGTTACAATTTTTGTAGATTCTTATTGTTGTGATGTAAATTTTCAAGTAATTTTGTCATAATTGAAACAATTCATTACATTCTTGTTGTTTTGATGTACAAAATTTAGTTCATTCTTTTAAGAATGAAAAAAATTTCAGTTTTTTCATTCTTATGAGAATGAAATCTGATGGCCAGGATTTGGTTACAAGATAACACAATAATTGTCATTCTTATTATAACATAGTCATATATATATATATATATATATATATATATATATATATATATATATATATATATATATATATATATATATATATATATATATATATATATATATATATATATATATATATGGAACGGTTAAAGGGTCTGGGTGTCTTTTAGTTCTTTTGTGTTTTTCTTTAAATTAAAAAAGCATAAGTAAATTAAAAGAAAAGGAAAAAAGAAAACATTAAGGACAAAATTGTCATTTTAAGTATTTTAAAAAATAATTGGACCAAACTTGCAACAAATTAAATTTTTTGGACCTGTGATGATAGTCAAAATCATTTTGGACTAAACTAGCTAATTTGGCAAACTACAGGGACCAAAAATGCAATTTTCTCTTTATTTTATAATAAAAGTATTTAAATTTTGAAAATGGCACCCAAAATGGAATGGCTCCAAGGTTTTCCAGACGATCCATGATTATGAGAACCGTTATCACTGGTTCAAACATCTCAACGTTAAGAAAGTTTTGATTGACTATAGACATTGATATTTAAACTGTTGATTAACTTTAAGCATTCATATTTAAACTTTAAAGAACTTTCAAGGTGAAGAAAACTTTGATCAACTTATACATTGACTTGACGATTAATTTATTTTTGAAAATATATTTTTCGAATTGAATAAATAAAAATAGCAAATTAACTCACTTATTTTTTATAACATATTTTTCATATTTCTATATAACACTATGTGTTTTTCATAATTATTTTTAAAAATATTTTTATTTTTAAAATATATCTAATTAAAGCGTTGGACTTTCAATTAAAGTACTTGCATAATCAATAAATAGAATCAAGAGAGATGTTTTTGTCATATTCTAGTAAAGTTAAAGTATTAATTGTAAAGGCTCTAGGAAATGTGTTAGTCAAATATGGTAAGCCATCGGTGAAATCAACAAATTATAAGCTAATAGTATAAATATGAAATTAGTATAACATTATTTTATTGTCGAAGTAAAAGTCTATTTTCTCACAAAAATATACAGGTTTTAGGACATTTATTTAGATGGAATTTATTCAAAGAAAATAAAAGTTTATATATCAACAATCTCATCATTTGTTCAAACCCTAAAAAATAGGGTTAATATGATTTTCATTAATGGATGAACTTTATTCAAACAAAGTATGAAGAGTAAGCTAATACCTTGATTTAATCACTTTGCACCAAAGCCCCTTAATTACTCCATCGATGAAGCCAAAATCATCTCACACACCAAGAACGTATACACACAAAGTGTAAAGCATGTGTCTCATGTATAATTTTTAAAGCTTTAAATAATTAAACCCCAAGTATTTTTTGGAAATGGTGGTTCTTCGTGGTGCTATCAATTTGAGGATAGCGTCGCGAAGGAGGGTTTAAGTCTGCATACAGAGTACGGTTAATAACGACGCTATCAACCAGGCTTAGCGGTGCGACGCTCTGAAATGATTAAACCATAATTTTCGGGCCATGAGCCCTATTTAAAAGCACTAAACCCTGGACCAGGCTCTTTTATTAGTATCTATCTCCTATAGAAACCCTAGATCGAGCTTAGCCTTCTTATTGTTAATTCTAGCCTCATTGCTTGCATTTGAAGGTTACTTGAAGAATAAGAAAGAAGGAAGTGGTGCAAGGAAACCATTTACAGGTTAGATCCACCAGCCTTCTACATACTTTCTAGACCTTTGTAAGTGTTAAAACTTTTCCTTGATGTATTCTTTGCATGGAACTTGTAGTTTGAGGTAGGTTATGTCATATTTGGTCTATTATCGAAGTATTTTTGGATTTTGGGAAACTCCAGATTACCAATTTCGTTTCTAGACTTCTCAGAAGCCTTTGCATCAAAGAATAGTGCATGCTCAAGCTCTCTTGAAGCCATCAATGAGTTTTGAGGTTTTGAACCCCTTTTTGACCTAGGGTTTGAGTTGGGCATGTATTTGACATGCATGTCCATAAAATTCACATTTTTATCTACTAAGAGACCTAATGGATGGTTACTGGAGAACCCTAGCCCGGTAGCCCCTGACTTAACGAATTAAGCACTTAATAAGAAAGTTGGAATGTTCAGAGATATCGCCGCTAATATAAAGGGACATCGGTGCTACCTCTGGTGGAAACCCGTTTCTGGCTCACCTCCCTTAACGACGTTATTGGTCTCTGGATGCGACGGAAAGCACAAGTTGACTTTGACTCGTTGACTTTTGGTCAAACTTTGGCGGGTCTGAGATATGGGACTAGGGGATTGACCTTTTATTGGAATGGGTCACTGGGTTGTACCTAATGGTGATTTAGGTGGTTCATGTGATGAGTGTCAAGGAACCGAGTGAGTGTGTGTGCTACAACTTTGTGATTCAGGCGAGTCTCCTCACCATACTATGTGTGACGTTGCATGCGTAGGTAGCCTGAGGCTCTTTAGGGTAGAACTTTGTGCTTAGACTATTATGGTCTTGCTTGCAGATTGATTAAGTCGTATAATTTGCTCTTATGATTGTCATTCCTGATTCCCAACAGGGTTGGACGGTGCCTGATGCCCATTAGGGTTGGATCGTGTCTAATGCCCGACATGGTTAGATTGTGGTTAGTACCCGGTAGGTTTGGACAGTGCTTGATGCCCGTTAGGGTTGGACGGTGGCTGGTGTCCACTGTAGTGAATTTGTTTGGTGTGTTTTTTATGTAATGGAATGTGTAGTATTAGGGGAACTTACTAAGCATTGTGCTTACTCTCTCAAGTTAAATATTTTTCAGGTACTTCCTCTAATAAGGGAAAGAGCGCGACGTGACTGTATGTATCTTGCACATTGTTTGAGACTTCCGCTGATTCATGTTTTTGTTGGATTAGGTGTCTAAGTTATGACTAATAATTTGTATTTACCTAATTGATAGTAGCAAAGTCCATTTGGGTTGTCCTCATGGCTAGAGGTTTAGCAGAAAATCCAGGAGAGAGAAAGATTGATTTATTATATGATTAATAAATCAATAGAAATAAAATAAATAGTTTATTAATATATTATGGTGATAATATATTAATTAGAAACTATATTAACTAATTAGAAATTAATATGGAATTAATTGGAATTAATTTGGTGATTAATTTGATTAATTAAAGGTACAGGGGCTGAATTGTAATTATTCAATAGTTGAGCAAGTGACAATTATGGTAGTTTAAGTGGGCAACGAAATTATGGAGGGATTATCCATAATTTTGATTATTATATGTTGGGATAAATAGATTTGAATTGATAGATAAAGGTTTATCTTATTTGAATTCAAAAAGGTTTATCTCTAAAGGCTTATCTGGTGGCCACTTGGAAACTATAAATAGAGACCCCTAGGCACCATAAAAGCCGCGACTTTTTCCTCTCTTCCCTCTCTCTGGAACTTTCGAAAACCCTAGTTTTGGGTGTGACTTCATTTGAGGCAAGGCACTTGCATTGCTTAGCTTGCAAGAAACAACTAAAAGGTTGGTTTTTTGATTTTATTCTTTTAGTTATTTTATTGTGGCCTTTAGGAATTTATTATATGTTCAATTAGAAGAAAACATAGATCCAATCTAGGTTGTATGTGAACTTAGGATTTTAGTTCATAGATTTGCATAAAACCTTTCAGTGGTATCAGAGTATTTTGGTTGTTTTCTTATTGAATTGCTATAATTGTCTTCCTAAAAATTAGGTTTTAATGCTTATAAACCCTAATTGGCCATATCGATTTTAGGGTTAGGGTTTTGGAAACCCTAGCCCCTCCCCTCTATGATTTTCGATTTTCTCATTAGGGTTTTAGAAGGCTTTCTATTTTTGGTAACTTTAATTATTTAAATGGATAACCTTAAACCCATTATTTGTTAATTTCGAAAATTAGGGGGTTTAAGATAGGTTTAAATTAATTTGATTAATTTGTGATACCTATCTAGTTTTAATTAATTTAATTAATTTTTTAATTAAAAGATAATTAATGGTTTAATTTAATTTTTAATTTAATTGTTTTAAATTTCGAAAAATGAAAAGATAAAACTAGGAATATTTTAAAAGTCTAAAATATTTGGATTTAATTAATTTAATTAATTGTTTAATTAAAAAATGAATTAAATCTTTTAAAGGTTTAATTTAATTTTAAATTTAATAGTTTAAATTTCCAATAAATTAAAAGATAAACCAGGAATATTTTAAAAGGTTTAAAATACATCTTATATATATTATAATTAAAAGTTAAGATTATATGTATAAGATAATTGGTCAGTCAAATTAATAGTAGGCCTCATTCACGACGCTGGTCTATAAGGAGGGTATAAAGAAACTGCCTATAAAATGGTGGTTGAATGGGTGTCCACTCTCACACACCGCTCTTTTGATCAGTGGAAGGTCGTAGCCGAACGGGTTTGATAAGACAACTTAATCTCATTAAAAGTATAATGTTATTAATGAAAGTACTAGAACAACTTTATAAAATCCCAAATGTAGTTACTTTAGGAAAAATGTGAAAAGATGCTAACCCATGAAATTACACATTACACTTTATGAGACATTAGTAGAGCGTGTGTGGTTAACCAGCACACTAATAGGGGCTCATAAAGAGTGGTAATGAGTTTCTCATGATTTATCATTGTTGATGGAGCGTGTGTGGTTAACCGGCACATCAATTAGAGATGATAAATGACATTGAGGTTACCGAGCATATTTGCATGGTTATTCACATCCAGTTTGTGATCCTCGGCATCCCAGTCACAAACAGTGGAGCATATACGAGATTAAACATGCCATTGAACAGTTCAATGAATCTCAACAGATCTAGGAATTTCATAAGACTGAAATTGATAAATGTTTATCTACCTTAATGACCATTATGTTGTGATTACGACATCCCTCTTCACACCATAGTTGGGGTATTTTGGATCCTAGCCTCATTAAATAATATATTGGCTAATTGTTTAAAAATGATTAAAATTAAACTAATTCAAATTTTATAGATGTCTAAATATAGTGTCAATTCTCCTCCTTCTCCTCCTTCACCCATTTATGAGAGTCTCAGAAAGCACCTGTTCAATATGGTAAGGCTGACTGGCCTTGGCTATGTGATATGGCTTTGCAATTAGAGAATGGTTCTTAGTTTTACTGGCAAACCATATCTGACTGAGTGTCCGCTCCTTGTTCTACCAAAGCATGGCATCGCACAGTAGCTTGTGATGAGCATGACCCCTTGACTATTAAGTCAAATGAAGTTTGTTGCCTCATGCTATTTATCATTGACCCCGAGTTCCGCAGGGATTTAGAATTCCTGGGGTCAGATAAGTTAGCACAGCTGGTTGAGGAAAGGTTCCGAGAACTGGTTGAAAAAAGGAACGAACTAGGATATTCAAAGAGCTTGAAGTTGCAAGCTAGAAGGAAGTAGCACCAGTTTGCATGTTCTCATGATTGAGGGATACATGGGCAAACTATATAAAATTAGGTGACCCCTTCTGATCGGGAGTTAAGCATTAGCTCTACCCGCTGATCTGTTCATCCAGATGAACAGAAAGGGTAACCAGATTAAGACAATCATGGAAATGCATTCAATGTCGACTCTGTATGAGTCGTTCATGGAGAAGCATAGTTCCATTGATTCAGCTGCTTCATGATTGAGCCCAGTATTAAGGCGCATCAAGAAATGATCCAGATCGTCTGGACAGATTGTTCGATGTATCAAACTGGGAATCCACAAGGTGGGACACAATTACAGAAAGATTGGAAAAATGCTCCAAAGCCGAACGGTTTGGCAACTCAGGAATATCTTAAAACTCAGAACTCCTGATCCTTAATTCCTTGATACAAGATGTGTTTATCACATTTGCTCTGTATGCATGGACTAGGTAGGATGCGGGATTTTGTTGCAAAGGAGCACATTCGGATTGGATCTGAAGCTCATGCAGTTTTGGAGTTTAGTTAGATACTATGACCTTGTTATTAGCTTATTAGATGCGTGCGACGTTACCTGTTCGATGATATTTCAGTTTTATAAAATGGTAATTTTTCTTTTAATAAATGTTTATCCTTGAAATGTTGTATGAGTGTGTTAATTACATGAATGGTAATGACTTGAATGATGATGCATCCAAAGTGTTTGGATTCATGAATTGTGTTTTCTATGATTGTTAAAAGATATTTTATAAAATCAATTCAACCAAAGGTCTAGTTGGACAGGACTTTGGAATCATTTGACTTAGAGTCACATGATGAATTGAGTTCTTAATAAAACCATGTGAGGCAAGAAATGAATCACCCAAAGATCCAGTTGTACAGGACTTTGGAATCATTTGACTTAGAGTCACATGATGATTAAGTTCTTTATAAAGCACATGTGGCAAGAAATGAATCACCCAAAGATCCAGAAGATAGGATTTTGGAATCAGTTGACTTAGAGTCAGGTGATGATTGCATATCTTGAACAAATTAACAAAGTCATAAATTTACATAGAGATGTAAAAGATATTAAGATTTTGAGCAACATACACATAAGTTTCTGTGTATTGCTCGAATCTTCGAACACAACACAATTAGTTATACTTCATGATATTTGCCAATTAGTATGACAAATATGGCTTCGCTTATCAGAATAAGCGATTGATTGCAACCTTGAAGTGTTCAAGGATTTCAAAGGAAGTATACGATCAACAGAACCTGAGTGACAACATAGACTGAGAAAATGTTTCACAGTTTATCCTCTTCCAAGAACATTAATGGTTATAATGTATCTTAGGGAAGATGATGAAGCATTGGTCGAAATAGTTCGATCCTCGATGTATAAGATACATTTCCAATTAGTTTTTCGATGAATTGAATATTCAACCAGTCAGACCATAGAAACCATATTCCGACCACATCTTAGACTAAGTAGGTTATGCAGACACTGTCTGAAATGTAAAGCTGGGATTGTCCCACTTGTACTAGAAAGTCCAGGGTCATGTAGCGTTCGTTCGAACCTCATGACTAGCCTGAACCTGATCAGCAATGTCGTTTCATTGGCTATCCCGCTGTACCTGTGAAAGAATAGCTCTTTTAGAAAGGACTCATGTTCTAAGGAAACAGTGGGAGTTAAGACAGTCCTGGATGAGATCAGGATTAGCCAAGTGAAAGAACCTTTAGTCATCACTAGGCTTTGGGCAGGAATCAGATTCCTGTTAAACCTGACATACTCTTCTCTTAACCAGTAGTATTAGTCACCGCCATAAAGTGTTGTGATCTGGGTGACATACCAAGTAGTGGTAAAACACTAAAGTTGGTACGGATTAGCAGTCCGACTACTTGGAAGCATTGGTGAGCCCGGTTGTTGCCAAATAAGAGAACCTTAGGACGAGACACGTCTATGTAACAATTTGATTGATTTTACACCTGGTCTAAAAACCAATGGGAGTAATTGAATCATCAAAAGAAAGCGACATGGATAGAAATGTACTTACTGAACATCTGGTTGAGTGAGACGATACTCAGAGTCAAGCAATTGATTCTGAGAGAAGCACTCTCAATAGAAGATAAAATCCGAAAGGATACTACGTGGCACATTGTGAGACGTTAGTGGAGCGCGTGTGGATTACCGGCACACTAATAAGGACTCACAAAGAGCATGCAAATACAGTAGGTACATGGCCCCAGGATTCATCCCACGGGCACCTCGCAAGAAAGGAAATTCGGATTCTCAAAATGTGCCAAAAGTTTTGGATTTTGTAAACAGCCTGAAAGATTCCCATAACTATGTCAGAAAGGTTTCAGATTCTCAAAATGTGCCAAAAAGGTTTGGATTTTGTGAAGAGTCCGAAAGAGTCAAAGCCAGTGGGAGTGTCGCTGTTATCTACTATCTCCATATGTGGGTTACATACTGTTTCTAGGAAACGTCTTTTTCATTACAAAGTGTAATGACTTGGTGTTAAGAGACGGATTTCTATGAAAGACTTAATAGAGATACGGCATACTCAGGTGGTTGTAACGTCTATAAGATAGATCGAAACTCTGCCAATATGATCTTGATGAGATTCAAGATGCATAGCCCCAGGAAATGGTTTTTCCTATCATTGCAAAGTGTGATGACTTGGCATGAAAGAAATAAAGAAGGTGCAACATACTCATGTAATTCACAAACATCTATTGGATAGATGAAATCGTCAGCATAGACCTAGCCATTGTAAGCATAATCTTGATAAGATTCAAGATGCATGAAAAGAGTCTCCGAAAAGAAATAGTTTTTTCGAAAATCATGACACAAGGATTATAAATAATCTTTGGATTCCGAAAGGGTTTGGAATAAGATTAGATCGGGTTCCACAAGTTTATTGGATCGATCAAAATGTCATGAACATATCCTGATGACTTGATGCTTAGGGCATAGTAAGTTGGATTCAGGACATTGTCTGGCTGGGAATACTGGATGGTTTGTTTTCATTGGGAAATGATTGGGGTGAAATTAATAGTAATAATTTGAAAGATTTTTTCAAAGTGGTAATTTGACGTTAAAGGACTTCATGGTTAAAGAATCTCGTTCGTATTCTGATGGAGCGCGTGTGGTTCATAGGCACATCATAGCACCTCGAATCAGTCTTAGGGTGCAGTCAAGTAGACTAAAGACCCCTAGAACCATAGGAAGTCACAATACACATTACCAGAATGGAGTTAGGAGAGAACAAAACAGGATAACGTATTGAGATGTCATCGGAAGAACATCCAATTGGATCATCTGCAATAAAGTGCATCAGTATAAAATACTTTGGATACATAGAAAGAGTGAAAGGTTCATAAAGACATAGCTATAAAATTAGAATTGAAAGTTTAAAAGAAATCTTGAAACCGATAATAGTTTATGACAAGATCCGACTTGGTGATTACCTCGTAGAGACTTGGTAATAAGCAGGAGTAGCTGTCAGTCAGATCTTTATGTTTCGCTTTCGCATGTTTTACTTCCTGAATAATTTAATTATTCAGAAAGGTTCACAGTCGCTCATACTTTGGGAAGTAAGTATTGAATCAAGACTGTCATGAATTGATTTGTAGACTGTCTAAGGAGTTAGACATAGCAATATGATTGCTACAACATTCATGAGTACTTAGAAATAGAGATTTGAGTATTGGATAAACCCACGCTCAATAGATTGCTTTATGGATTATATCACAAGCAATGTTGAGACGATAATATCTTATGATCTTGAAGTGGAGAGATATGAGTTATAATTTACAAGGCATTTGTTTATTGATGGTACGAAAACGCATCGGTAACTCGATGTTATAAAACGTGTTGTTGTGAATAATTTGACTGGTAAAAGATATAAGCATATGAGTCGAAGCTTATTCGTTCCTTGACCCTGATGGGAAACAGATATCTGTAGGCCTCTCGATGATTTTGAAGTTGACTAAAGTGTTGGCCAGCCAGGACTGAATTGATGTGTTCAATTATAAGTCCTAAAGTCATAAGCAGAATCGGAAATCGGGAAACAGAGTACCGGACATAGATTGATCTCAATCCATGTCTCATGTCCGGAAATATCTTGTTGAACGAAGGATCATATGATTACTTATCTATGGACAGAACTGACTAGGTCAGAGTTTGACAGCAGTTTCTAGGAAGCTACAGTTTGCTGATTAATTAGAGGTTAAATTAGTAATTATAGTCATAGACTTATCCAAGTGGGAGACTGTTGGATTAGGTGTCTAAGTCATGACTAATAATTTGTATTTACCTAATTGATAGTAGCAAAGTCCATTTAGGTTGCCCTCATGGCTAGAGGTTTAGCAGAAAATTCAGGAGAGAGAAAGATTGATTTATTATATGATTAATAAATCAATAGAAATAAAATAAATAGTTTATTAATATATTATGGTGATAATATATTAATTAGAAACTATATTAATTAATTAGAAATTAATCTGGAATTAATTAGAATTAATTTGGTGATTAATTTGATTAATTAAATGTGCAGTGGCTGAATTGTAATTATTCAATAGTTGAGCAAGTGACAATTATGGTAGTTTAAGTGGGCAACGAAATTATGGAGGGATTATCCATAATTTTGATTATTATATGTTAGGATAAATAGATTTGAATTGATAGATAAAGGTTTATCTTATTTGAATTCAAAAAGGTTTATCTCTAAAGGCTTATCTGGTGGCCACTTGGAAACTATAAATAGAGACCCCTAGGCACCATAAAAGCCACGACTTTTTCCTCTCTTCCCTCTCTCTGGAACTTTCGAAAACCCTAGTTTTGGGTGTGACTTCATTTGAGGCAAGGCACTTACGTTGCTTAGCTTGCAAGAAACAACTAAAAGGTTGGTTTTTTTGATTTTATTCTTTTAGTTATTTTCTTGTGGCCTTTAGGAATTTATTATATGTTCAATTAGAAGAAAACATAGATCCAATCTAGGTTGCATGTGAACTTAGGATTTTAGTTCATAGATTTGCATAAAACCTTTCAGTTTTCTATTGGACTATTACAATAGGTTTTGGACATGTTATTTTACTAAACGTTCAATGAATGTTTTTATGATATTAAAATGGGTTCTTCATTATAATCTGATTTTAAATGAAAATTTTGGCCTTAAAATTTGAGACGTTACACAAAGTTTCTAAAGAGAGTTTTCCTTGAATTTCTAGTGTTACTGCATTTGAATGGACCTGAAACAGTGGTCTAATGGAATCCAATTGGCACATGGCCGGTCCCGTTGAAAATATACATGAGCGGGAAGTGATTTGTAAAAAATCAGCTTAGGACTCCTTTCCATGCACCCTCACGCACAACTAGAGTGGAGAGGGGTCCAAATGTCTCTTTTCCTTATTTGTCCAAGCCATATTCCTTCATTTCCCGATTTTCTCGTATCTTGTAACCTCGATAACTTCTTAATATGAAATTTAAATTTTGCAAACTTTATATCCCTGGAAAGGTAAAAATAAGGTTTACAACTTTGTCCTTTGGACTTTCGTTTGAAAATTTTTAAATTTCCCACTATTGTCCATCAAACATGAGAATTTGTCAATTTGTCACTTTTTACCATTTTCAAACCTTCGTATCTTCTTCATTACTATTCCAATTGACTTGAATCTTTTTCTTGTGTTTTATTACTCCAAATGCTATAATTTTCATAAATGGCTTTTTCCCAATTCCCAGGGGCGGAACGTCTAAGGGGCCAGGGGAGGCCATGGCCCCCCATGTTTTTAGGCTTAGAATACCAATAAGATTTCGATCCTATCCCACTTCGATCCGCTCTCATTGAATTTGACCCCAAGATCGTGAGATCGTATACGATAGTATCCTGGAATTTAATTCATGTTAAACCCTAAAAGATAGAAATCGGCTTTAATAATCAATTAATCATACCCATACATTCGACGACATGACGAGGCCTCACAAAATCGTCAATTCCAGCTTGAAATCGCCATATCATCAGGTTTATCCCTTTGTGTTATGACGTTTATCATCTATTGATTTTCTTGGTGTTCTTGATTTTTAATTAGAAACTGATGAAGCCTCATAGTTAGTGCATTTAAATAATTCATTATGACGCCTGTGTCCAAGTTAAACTGATTTAATTATGTTTTTTGTTTCCTCTTTATGAAGGATAACTCAAGCAACTATCAAGTCATGAGGGCTCAAGGAAAAACATTCACAAACAGTGCAGTCATATGAACCTAAGGGCCCGTTTGGTTCGCTGGAATTCGATGGAATTTGAGGGAATTGGAATCCAATTCCATCGAATTGCTATGTTTGGTTCAAGTTTTGGTTGATGGAATTGAATCCAATTCCATTAAAATGAAGGAATTGAAATTCCTTAGGTATGTGGAAGGAATTCAATTCCTTGGATGATGGAATTTGCAAAATTACCATCATACCCTTATATTAACTTTCAGGTTGAAACCCTCTACCACCACCACCACCACCGCCACCATCACCCATCGCCGCCGCCACCCACCGCCACCATCCACCACCACCACCCACCACCGTCCACCACCACCGCCACCCCCGTCACTGTCGCCACCACCAACCACCGACACCCACCACCAGTACACATCATTATCGCTATCACCACCATCCACCATTACCACCACCACCACTACCCGCCACCACCACTACCACCACCGTCACCCACCACCACCACCCGTTGTCGTCACCCACCACCCACCATCACCTCCGCCACCCACCATCATTGTCGCCGCCACTGTCACCATCGCCACCCACATTTATCACCATCACCACAACCACAACCACCCACCACCGCTACCGCTACCACCACCACTACCACCACCGTCACCCACCACCACCGCCACCCGCCGCTACCCGCCACCATTGCCACCATTACCACCACCGTCGTCACCCACCACCACCACCACCCACCATCACCGTCGCCACCACCAGCACCACCACCCACCTTTATTGCTATCACCACTACCACCACCACCCATCACCACTGCTGCCGTCATCCACTACCACCACCTATCACCAGCAATTATCTAAGTAAAATTAAGCAAAAATAAGAAGGGTAAATCGGTCATATTACATGGATTCCAATTCCTTTTCCTACCAACCAAACAAATATAGAATTGGATTTCAATTCCCTTTCCAGCCAACCAAACAAAATATGGAATTGGATTCCAATTCCTGACAGATTCCAATTCCTTGAAATATTCCCTAGCGGGCTCAGTGACTCCTGGTCCTAGCCTTAGCAAGATCCAGCCGGGTGAAACATCCCGAAGAAGGCTTAGCGACTCCTGGTCCTAGTCTTATCGACCTTAAGGGTGAAATATTCCCTAGCGGGCTCAGTGACTCCTGGTCCTAGCCTTAGCAAGGTCCAGCCAGGTGAAACATCCCGAAGAAGGCTTAGCGACTCCTGGTCCTAGTCTTATCGACCTTAAGGGTGAAATATTCCCTAGCGGGCTCAGTGACTCCTGGTCCTAGCCTTAGCAAGGTCCAGTCGGGTGAAACATCCCGAAGAAGGCTTAGCGACTCCTGGTCCTAGTCTTATCGACCTTAAGGGTGAAATATTCCCTAGCGGGCTCAGTGACTCCTGGTCCTAGCCTTAGCAAGGTCCAGCCGGGTGAAACATCCCGAAGAAGGCTTAGCGACTCCTGGTCCTAGTCTTATCGACCTTAAGGGTGAAATATTCCCTAGCGGGCTCAGTGACTCCTGGTCCTAGCTTTAGCAAGGTCTGAATGGACGAAATGTCCTTAACAGGCTCAGCGACTCTAAGTTCAAGCCTTATCATGTCCAACGACATCCCTTCCTTATGAGGATTGACAAAGACAAGCACGAGTTTTTCTATACTCAGACGATTAATAAGTACTTCTCACACCCCATCTCACTGCAACAAAGTTATTCTACAGCAACAACATTATCTCGGCAACAGTCTCGCTGCTTATTATCCGGATAGCACCATCGCTACTTATTATCCGAGCGGCACCCTCGCTGCTTATTATCCGGACAGCACCATCGCTACTTATTATCCGAGCGGCACCCTCGCTACTTATTGTCCGGGCGGCACCCTCGCTACTTATTGTCCGGGCAGCAGCCTCGCCGCTTATTATCCGGACAGCACCATCGCTGGTCATTGTCCGGGCGGCACCCTCGATACTTATCGTCCGAGCGGTACCCGTGCTGCTTATTATCCGGATAGCCCCGCTGCTCGTTATCCAGGAGGTAACTCTGCTGCTTGTTTATCCGGACAACAACCCTTATCGCTCATTATGGCGGCAACGACATATCATCAAAACAACAATCTGGCCAACACTATTGCAACAACTTTCCTCTATTCGCTTTAGTCTGACACAGATACCTATCAACTACCCGCATCAGACTGGGGGGAAACGAGCCCGGTACCGCTAATACAAAACATTATAGAGACAGTTATCAGAGTTCATGCGAAGAAGGTTGCGCAAATGATTAGTGGTTGTACTACACCAGGATATAATGAGCACCTTACAACAATCCCTCCACATAATGACCAACAACTCCGCTGCAACATTATATAGTCGCCTTGCAGCATTATCACGCCACCTCCATGTTGCATGACCGTCATAGTACATAGCTGTGACAATAACTACGCTGCGTCATATCGATCGAATCATAATCTGACGATGCAAGAAAACATTATCAAGCTAGCCTCACGTTGTGTAGATCCAAGTCTACCTTGAAATCTGCTACAACATATTACGACTCCCGTAGGCGAGGTTTGGTCATTCATTTTGTATATTGATGCAGATTTACTATGTCGAGTCCAATGCGATTGGTCGTAAACCATTCACATCGGACTGGGGGGACTTGACGACATATGATCAATATAACTGTATCCAGTCCAATGCGATTGGTCGCAAACCAATCACATCGGACTGGGGGGACTTGATGACATAGGTCCTCCGGCCGACCTACTGCTTTCCAGCCTGGACTTTCCGGCCTGGACTTCCCAGCTTGGACTGTCTTCCAGCCCGCTGGCTGCTTGCCGGCCTGGACTGCTTTCCAGCTCGCCTGGCCGTGCTGCTGGCTAGCTGGGCCTGCATTGGGTTGGCCCAAGGCCTGACCTAATTGCTCCCTATAAATAGAACATGAGGGAACCCTAATTCTCTAAGTTATCAGCCTCCACTTCTCTCCCTCTACACACAACAATGACTCTCTCTGGCCAAGGGAGATCATCTCTTACCTTTCACCTTACTGACTTGATCGTCGGAGCCGTCTCCCGGGGCTCATGCCCTGGGACGGTTCTAACGGTTTTGTTCTCTGATGGCACCTAGGAACCGAGTCGGGAACAAGCTGACGGCACCAAACCAGATCCACGATTCAGATCTAACACCAAGACCCGACCCTCGGAGCCGAGTTCGCATCAGTAACCGACACTCATTTGATTTTGTTGGACCTCGGTTTTTGCACAAGTTTGGGTCTTTTTATAAATTTTTTTTCTATCCATTGGCCGTCAATTCTCTTAGAATATTATGTCATTTGCTTTATAGTTTTGGTTTCGGCCCCTATGCTCTTAGGGTTTGTGTTCCACCCCTGCCAATTCCCTATGGATTTCGAGATAACTGGCTTCAAATATAATCCTATAATTCATTCATTTTCTCATACAACTCCGATTACCCAATTTTCCTTTTTGCATCATGTTCTTTGTAGCAAAGGCTTTCCATTGAAATGATAATTAACGATTAGAATAAATATGAAGATGTCATTGATATTCAACATTTTCTTCTTTGTACGGCCTTTGGCATAGTAATCCGAACCTTCACAAATGTGACACAATTTTCTTATCGTCGGTCTCTTTCCTCACACAAGTTCTTAAAAGTTGATTTTTAAATTGTATACAAAAAAAATCCAAAATGGGACCATTTCCGACTGAATGGTCATGCTAGATAAATCTAAAAAGATAATCATTTACAAAAATTTCCAACAATAATGTGATATTTTACTAAACATCTTTTTTTCAAACATTTTAAATGATGTAACTATTAACCCTTAATTTAAACATCAAATAAGGTAGGGCTCTATTCTTTAGCTAGAAATCCTGCAAGTTTATGGCAAGGGAAAAAGACGTGTGTCAAACTGTCATCAATTTTTATAAACAAAAGGCTTGGATAACTATGTTTATGGCAGCGTCTATTTAAATACCTGTTCCGATAATGTCCATTGAATATACCGGTATACCCTATAGTTTCGGCTACCAAAATACCTATTTCTGTATTCCTATTTAATGTTATTTAAATATATTTATAACAATAAGTGTATGGATGTAGGTATGTTAAATTTGATAATTTCTAGTAATCATAATATGCCAAGATAAAAAATTATGATGTTGACATATTATAGACAGATTAAATTCTTAAATTATTGGATTTTGATTGATTAAAATATCTTTAAGTAATCGTATTCGATCATGATTTGTTTAATATAGGAATTTTGATATTTGATGTTATATTGGAGTTGTATTGGGCATTCTTGGTTGGTGTTAGGTTTACTTTGGTTTTAAGTGTCATTTTAGATCACGGTTTAGGTACTTGCTTAGTTAATCATGTCAAGCTATTATTGGACTAACACATATTGTCTCACCTCATATAATCATAGTTGTTTAATTAGAGCTTCCCTCGTTTCCAAACAAAGAAATATATATCATAATTATATCATTAATAATATGTTGTTAAAATATTGAGGGTCATAGATAATTATGGAGATGGTTTTAATTAATTTTTTTTTAGATTACCGCAAGTGATAAGATTATTTTCATATAGTTGTCGGAGGCCTACATCGAAACAATGCTATTAAGATTGTGTTTGACGTGTCATAATTAATTTATTTTTTAATTTAGGTTGTTATATGAAAAAGTGTCTTATAATCTAGCGTTTCAAAGAGTTCATAAAATGTTTTTCTAATTATATCAAATAAATCATTTATTTATTATAAAAAACTCATTAACCTACATAAACAATTTATTTATTATAAAATTTTATTAAATATACTTTTTATATGTTATAAAGTTTTCTCAAATATACCTTTCATCTATTATAGAAAAACTCATTCTTCTAAATAATCCTAGCACGTATAAATATGTAATAAAATATATTAAAAAAGTTATATCAATAAATCAAACTTAAAACAAAAATGTCTGATGGGTATGATGAAAAGAAATTATAAATGAATTAATTAAACAACGTAATGCAATGAGTGATTGCGTATAATTGTGACGTTTAGTTGGTATAAATGAGAATAAGTTATTCAAACATGTTCTTTTTTATTAATAAATAATAAACTAAATAAAATAAATTTTATAAGTGTAAAAAATATTATTATATAAAAATAATTTTTAAATAAATCGTTAATTTAATTGCATATAAGCATATTTCATTACATTCATATATATATTATATTTTTTGCAAATAGTTAAAAAAAATTATCTATGTTCTAAAAGAGTACAAAAAAAGTTAGTTACTATAAAATCTTAAAATATAGCTATAATAAAAAATATTTATTCGTTTTTAAAAAATAAAAAGGTTACTTAATTGAGGTTTTGAAAATTTTAAAAAGTTATATTATATGAATAACAATAATATATAATTATCGTATATGGCATCTCATTAACTGAATTAATGAAAAATCATCAATTTCCCTTTAAATGAAAATCAACCAAGGAAAAAGAATCGTATTTAGTTGAGAATATTTCATTCCATTTATTCATGGCAACCACACATGATTTTTTTTATTTCATAATACTCTATTTTATTCCATCTTCGCTTACCTCCTATCAAACACCACCTAAATATTTTAAGTCTATTTAATTAATTAAGTGGAACACTTGATGAAATAGTTCATACTTACTATAAAAAAATAAAAAATCATAGACATATTTACAATTTTATTAACAGTTTCTTTTAAAATATCAAAAACATTGTTGGAAAATCCCGTGTTCTGTGGTCATCTTGGAAAAATCAGTGCCTAAATTTCCGTGTGTGAGTTGGTTACATACATTAGTTTTGGCCGAAGCCTAGAAATGCCTTCAACTAGGGTGAAAATTGCTATTTTCACTGACTGGTCCAAAATTGACAGATTTGATACCCAAACTTGTGTAATTCGTATAAAATAGAAGAAAAATCGTTAGGACGCATGCCTTATATCCCTGGAATTGTAAATAACTGAATTAAGTGATTGTTTAAAAATATTACTGATTAGTTGGGTTTAAGATGGGCTAAAGGGGTCATCGACAGACCTTCTGTTTAGGGATAAAAGCTAAAAAATGAACTTAATAATTATACTAATACTACAAGTACTATATATACGGTAAGGATTAGTTAATATGCTTTATAATAACTTAATACATTATAGGAGTATAAGGAGTGTGGGTTGACATATTTGGATTCTCTGAGTTGCTGCACAGATTTCTGCATTGTTGATTCGAGGTGAATTTCTTACTACACTATGTGGATGTTTTATGTCCTTTACTTTAGCTCGTGTGTGATTATAGGATGTGGGCGGTTACTACTAGGCGGGTCTAGGTCTAGTATGTGAATATAGGATGGCTCGACGTACTGCGCAATATAGTGTGGCTCGCCGTACTGAGCAATATAGTATGGCTCGACACACTGAGTAATGTGGGGTGGCTCGACACACTGAGCAACGTGGTATAGAGTGGGGATGTAACGCCCCAACTTTTTCAAACCATTTATATTACATAAAAACATATTTTACAAAATACGGTTCAACAAAAACCTTTGTACTTGTTTAAATACAACAAAAGGGGTGTTACAATTATATATCAAACAACCATAAGTTTAAGGGAAATGGATTCAATCAAATACCAATACATGGAAGCTGTATCCAGCTCCACTCCTTTGCACCCTAGTGCTTATTTTGCGGCTTCAAACTATCTTACAACTTTGTACCTGAACCTGGAATACATGGCATAAAAATAAAATACGTAAGACAAATTGTCTCGTGAGTTACATGAGTTTTGGACTCGAACATTTAATCTTCTTTAAATAAAAAAAAAACTTTAGAAAATAAACACTTGCTGAAATTTTATAGTATTAATATACTATGACTTTTTATCTTTCAAAACCATTTTATATCTTTCAAAACATAGCTTATTTCATACTTTCTTTGACTGGTTTTATAAACTTGCTGGATTTTTATACTTAGGGCATTAATCACTATGTGTGATACCCCAAGTCTCTACGACTAGAAAGAACGGATCAATCCTCACCGTAGAAGTGCTGAGGCAGCCTACTTCGCGAAGGGGTATTCCCCAATAGACTCCTTACCTAACCCGGGTAGGTTGGAACATAGTTCCCTTACTAACGAATGCTAGCTACAATACCAGTCAAATATAAAAATACTTTCTGGAAACTGAAACAATATTTATACACAAAATGGCTAATTGCCAAGCTTTTGACTCAAACATGTTTCTAACATAATCTAGACTATTGCCAAGAATCATACTTTCAAATATAGCAACTAACTCTCCATTAAGCTAGAAAATGTACCATTTTTGCAAATATTTTCACACATAAAAATATATATGAAATCTGAAAAATATTTACTTACTTGCCATGTATCCCCAAAATGGGTGAAAATGCTACATGTACTCACCTTATAACTCTTGAAAAGTCGTTTAGATGTCCCTCGGTTCTTTACCCTTTCGGTGTCCGATTACTTGGCTTGCACCTATATATGGTATATGATACATTAATTTACATTTTAATTGACTCTAATACATGTTAGAGTCCTTATTATACCATTACTGGTCAAAACAAGTGTATAACTCTTGAATGACCAACTTTGGTTAAATTGTATTTTATACGTATTTTACTACAGTACCCTCGGAGGGTCGTATTTCGATTCCGATAATTTTTTGTGAAGTTTTGGACCATATTAGACCTATGTTTAAAATTTGAGGTCAATTGGACAAGTTTTGGATCATTTCTTGAAAATGAGAATCACTTGGCAGGAGACTTGAAGCAAATCTGCACATTCAGTCTGCCGCTAGGGCGCACCGCTCCTGTGTAAGGGGCGCACCGCGCCTAGCGTGCAGAAGCCCAGAATCTCCCGATTTTTATGCTACAATTTCTCATTTTCTCTTATTAAGTGCTGAATACTCTACTTAATCGATAAGGGTTTGTTCCAAGACTAAAACCCTTCATTTATTACAGGTTTTAAACCATTGAAATCAAGTTAATCACAAGAACTCCCAATCTAAGGTTCTTGATCAAAATCTCAAATCTTGGAAAATAGCAACCTACTTCCATATTCTAGAATTAAGTCCTTTTAGCATGACTTATTGGAAGTGTTAAACCATTTAAACTACTTAATTCATGACTGAAATTGCAAAATTTCAGTTTCCTTAAAGAAATCATCAAGAGCCTAAACTAGGGTTTTGATTTCTTACCTTGGAAGTTTGGAATCACCAATTCCAACTATAATTCTTCAATTCCCGCTTCAAATTCCTTGCTTCTCTTCTTGATCCCTTGGTCTCGTTTTGTTCCAAGGATTTCTCCCGTACTCTAGACTCTTCTCTGAATTTGTGGATTTAGGAGATATTTTTCTCCATTTATATTTTCATATTTTCAGTTTTGGTCCCTCTAGTTCACTTCCTTGAACTTTGGCCACCAAAAACCAATTATCTTTTCATAGAATTTAATTTCTCACATTTTTAGTCCTAAACTATAAATAAATTTTTATAATAATTTCTGCATTTGGTCAAATGACCAATTTACCCTTTTTGGTCAAGATTCACTATTCACACGGTAAAAAGTTCAAATTCCGCATAAACGCTCATTGTTTATATTATCATCTCACTTACACATATTATTCTACATAATGGTCTTATAATTGTCGAAAGACCGTTTTACCCTTTCGACCATAATTTCTCATAATATTACATATAAAACTTTAAATTACACACATAATATTTTACATATTTATTATAAATTTTTGGTCGTTTCAACTACCTCCCCCTAATTAGGATTCCGTCCTCGGAATCGCTTCAAAATCTGTAAAATTAGGGTATCTTCTTTTCATGCTTTCCAAAGTTTCCCAAGTCAAGTCTGTGCCCAGTGAATGCTTCCATTTGACCAAGACTAAGTCAATTTCTCTGTTCCTTAACTTCTTGGTTTTCACCTCTAACATCGCTTCTGGCTCTTCAACTAGCATGTTGGGTGTTTCCACCCTTACTTCTTCTAAAGGAATGGTTAATTCCTTCTTTCCAAAGTACTTCTTAAGATAACATACATGAAATGTATCATGTATTCCCCTGAGTTCTTGTGGCAACTCCAGCTTGAATGCTTGTAAACCGATTCTTTTCAGAATTTTGAAGGGTCCAATATATCTTGGACTCAACTTCCCTCTCTTGCCAAACCTTATCACCCCCTTCCAAGGTGACACTTTTATCATCACCAAATCGCCTTCTTTTAGATCATAGGGTCTTTTCTTCAAATTTGAGTAGCTTCTTTGGCGGTCTTGCGCGGCTTTCATGTTGGTCTGGATTACACCAATCTTTTCATTTGTCATTCTTACAATTTCTGGCCCAGTGAGTTTTGTTTCTCCAGCTTCTAACCAACACACTGGTGTTCTACACTTTCTACCGTATAACGCTTCAAAAGGCGGCATCTTGATGCTTGAGTGGTAACTGTTGTTATACGAGAATTCTACTAATGGTAGATGCTCATCCCAATTACCTCCAAAGTCAATGGCACACGATCTCAACATATCCTCCAAGGTCTGAATAGTACGTTCGCTTTGCCCATCTGTCTGAGGATGGTAGGCTGTACTCATCTTGATTCGAGTTCCTATCTTTTCTTGTAGAGAATCCCAAAAGTTAGACGTGAATCGAGGATCTCTATCTGAAACTATGGACAAAGGTGCTCCATAACGTCTGATCACTTCATCCATGTACAATTGAGCTAATTCTCCAAGTGAGGCAGTTTCTTTAATCGCGAGGAATAGGGCACTTTTGGTCAATCTGTCAACAATGACCCATATACTATCGTGTCCCCTTCGCGTTCTTGGCAGTCCCATAACAAAATCCATGGTCACTTCTTCCCACTTCCCTGCTGGTATCTGCAACGACTGCGCATTACCATACGGCACCTGATGTTCTGCTTTTACTTGTGCACAGGTCTCACAGTGGGATATGTACTTTGCTATCCTCTTTTTCATTCCTGGCCACCAGTAATGCTGCTTCAAATCTTGATATGTTTTTGTACTTCCAGGATGTATAGAATACTTGGATTTGTGAGAATCATCCAAGATTATCTTTCTGGTTGCTCCATATTTAGGGACCCAAATACGTCCCTTAAAAGTGCGCAACCCTTGGGTATTCACTTCAAACACCACCCTTTTCCCAAGCTTTTCTTTCTTTATATTTTCTTCGGTTAAGGCACTGTCTTGAGCTTCTTTAATCTTTTGGATTAAAGTTGAGACCACTTCAATTCGCATGGATCTTCCTTTAACAACTTTTTCACGAACCTTTCGGCTTAAAGCATCGGCTACTACATTAGCTTTTCCTTCGTGATAAATTATTTCACAGTCATAATCATTCACGAGCTCAATCCATCGTGTCTGTCTTAAATTCAATTCTTTTTGAGTAAAAAGATATTGTAGACTTTTATGATCTGTATATATCTTGCATTTCGTCCCATATAGATAGTGCCTCCAAATCTTCAATGCAAAGACAATTGCAGCCAATTCTAGATCATGAGTAGTATAACGTGTCTCTGCATCTTTTAGTTGTCTAGAAGCATAGGCGATAACTTTGCCCCGTTGCATAAGTACACAACCAAGACCTCTATTAGACGCATCGTTGTATACTACAAATTCTTCTGTGCCTTCTGGTAAAGATAGTACTGGAGCTTCACATAACTTCTTCTTCAGTATCTCGAAGGCTTCTTGCTGTTTTTCTCCCCAGACAAATTTCACTTCTTTCCGAGTTAACTGAGTCAGTGGCACTGCTATTTTAGAAAAATATTGGATAAACCGTCGGTAATAACCGGCTAACCCAAGAAAACTCCTAACTTCTGTAGGTGTCTTCGGTGGATCCCATTTCATTACCGCTTCTATTTTAGCTGGGTCCACTTTAATACCTTCAGCTGAAACAACATGACCCAGAAATTGAACTTCTCGCAACCAAAAGTCACACTTTGACAACTTCGCGTATAACTGTTCATTCTTCAAGGTACGCAGCACTTCACGTAGGTGCACTTCATGCTCCGCTTCACTTTTCGAATAGACCAGAATGTCATCAATAAAAACGATAAAAAAATTGTCAAGAAAAGGTTTACAGACCCTATTCATAAGATCCATAAACACAGCTGGGGCGTTAGTGAGACCGAATGGCATCACTAAAAATTCATAGTGACCATATCGAGTTCGGAATGCAGTCTTACATACATCTTCATCCTTCACCCGTACTTGATGATATCCAGAACGAAGATCAATTTTAGAGAAATAACTAGCTCCCTGTAACTGATCGAATAAATCATCAATTCGTGGCAAAGGGTATCGATTCTTGATTGTCACCTTATTGAGCTCACGATAATCTATACACATACGCATAGTACCGTCCTTCTTCTTGACAAACAGTACTGGAGCTCCCCAAGGAGAAGAGTTGGGACGAATAAACCCCTTGTCAAGAAGTTCTTGCAACTGAGACATAAGTTCTCTCATCTCTGTAGGAGCAAGACGGTACGGCGCACGAGCAATGGGACTTGCTCCAGGAACAAGGTCAATGCGAAACTCGACTTTCCTAATGGGTGGTAAACCAAGTAAGTCATCAGGAAAAACTTCAGGGAATTCATTGACCACTTTTATATCCTCCATCTTTTGCTTCTCCTTCTTCCCATTCATCACATAAGCGATGAATGATTCACACCCTTTTTGGATGCATTTACGGGCTTTAATAGCAGTAATGAGACTTTGCATATTCTTCCGACGTTCACCATATATGTAAACTTTGCTACCATCAGACAATTTGATCGATACCATTCGTTTTCCGCAAAGAATTTTAGCATTATGAGTTCCGAGCCAATCCATCCCAATAACAATATCAAATCCTTTAATCCCGATGGGTAGCAAGTCAGCCTTTAAGATTCGCCCATTAATCTCAATCGGACACTTCTCATACACATGACGTACCGTAACTAGCTCTCCGTTCGCGACTTCTATTACACAGGTATCATCTAACGGTTTCATTGGTATATTCAGACGCTTACGAAATTCATGGGACACAAAAGAGAAATGTGCTCCGGAATCAAAAAGAACATAAGCATGTTGTGAGTTTACAATGAGTGTACCTGCCACCACATCCTGATCCTCTTTGGCCTCTTCGAGGGTCATCTGAAACGCTCTCCCTTTCGTCTTTGCTGGCTCCGTCTTCTTATTACTTGCAGTGGAAACTAACGTCTCGTTCTTCTTCTTGGGACAATTGGTACTGTAATGACCCTTTTCATGGCAATTGTAACATTCCACTTCGCTAATATCTTTCACTTTACAATCCTTGGCTTGGTGACCCGGAAGACCACATTTGTAGCACCCACTAGTGCTCTTCTTGCATTCCCCACTGTGCCTCTTACCACACTTCTTACATTCTTTAACCTCACTTTGCTTAGAAAACCTAGATGAAAAACGACTCTTCTTGTTTGCTCTAGAGATTCCTGAAGACTTTCGCTTCTCCGCAAAAACTTGTCGTTCCTTGGCCTTTTTCTCTATCATACTTTCCACCCTAGCCGCAGCTTCAATGGCTTCATCAAGAGTAGTAGCCTTGCCAACTTCTAATGAGTAGTCCCCCGGCAACCCATTAACATACCGGTTGATCCTTCCGGTCTCGGTCGGTAGTGTATCTTCCAAAAATGGCAGCATCTCACAAAACTTTTTAGTGTATTCGTCAACCGTCTGTTTTTCCTTTGCAAGAGCAAAGAATTCATTAACCAAGTTCTCCCGATGCCTAGCTGAACAGAACTTGCCTTTCAACCGCTGAACGAACTCTTCCCAAGACAACGCATCCACGAACTCACTCCCCTTGATTCGGCGGAGAGTATTCCACCAAACAAGAGCTTCCGCCTTTAGCATCTGAGAAGCAAACCCTACCTTCATATCCTCTTCGCAATGGCAGATGCGAAGAACTTGTTCCATTTCAGTCAACCACCGAATAGTTATTCGCGGATCCATTTCCCCATTGAACTCCTTTGGCCGACAGGACATAAAGTCCTTGAAAGTACACGCTCCTTTAGTCTTGAATTGGGGCTGTGATTTGGAGGAAGAATCTCCCTGGGAAGAAGTCTGTCTTGGCTTAGTACCCTCAGGAGCCACACTCTTCTCACTATCTTCGGGGTGCGACTTAGATCTTTCGCCCAGTCGCTCATCCAGAAGACGAGTCATTTCTTGTCTGTTTTGTACTTGAGAGTCATGAAATAGCTTCTGGATTGCCTCCAAGGTCAATGGAGGTGGATTAGCCTCACCCCTAGAATTGCCATCATCAACAGCTTGGGGCGGTCGAGGAGGCATAGGAGGCCTTGCATTAGGATCTGGATTTTCCGCATACGATCCTTGACCACTTCTAGTTCGCATTTTGCTATAAAATTTCGAGTACTTTAGTATTTCATAATATATCATAATATCAATTTACTACTTTTCCACCAGTTTCCCAGTATTCCCTCGCGGCTACACTAGGCTCAATACGTGTCCTGTGATTATGATAATACGGGCCCATATTACCATAATCACCTACACATGTTGTTCCCAATGTTTCCGTTGGGTTCCACTGTTCACTAGTATCAATTAGCTACTTTTAACTCATAAATCTACTCATATAATTCCATTAACAAATGATGTCTTAATTCATTAAGACATAACAGTTTGTGCAAATCACTCTAATTGACTATTTTACTAGTCTAAGCCTAGGAGTGGATTGATCCAATCCTAATTCGCTTAAACTATGGCTCTGATACCAACTTGTAACGCCCCAACTTTTTCAAACCATTTATATTACATAAAAACATATTTTACAAAATACGGTTCAACAAAAACCTTTGTACTTGTTTAAATACAACAAAAGAGGTGTTACAATTACATATCAAACAACCATAAGTTTAAGGGAAATGGATTCAATCAAATACCAATACATGGAAGCTGTATCCAGCTCCACTCCTTTGCATCCTAGTGCTTATTTTGCGGCTTCAAACTATCTTACAACTTTGTACCTGAACCTGGAATACATGGCATAAAAATAAAATACGTAAGACAAATTGTCTCGTGAGTTACATGAGTTTTGGACTCGAACATTTAATCTTCTTTAAATAAAAAAAAAACTTTATAAAATAAACACTTGCTGAAATTTTATAGTATTAATATACTATGACTTTTTATCTTTCAAAACCATTTTATATCTTTCAAAACATAGCTTATTTCATACTTTCTTTGACTGGTTTTATAAACTTGCTGGATTTTTATACTTAGGGCTTTAATCACTATGTGTGATACCCCAAGTCTCTACGACTAGAAACAACGGATCAATCCTCACCGTAGAAGTGCTGAGGCAGCCTACTTCGCGAAGGGGTATTCCCCAGTAGACTCCTTACCTAACCCGGGTAGGTTGGAACATAGTTCCCTTACTAACGAATGCTAGCTACAATACCAGTCAAATATAAAAATACTTTTTGGAAACTGAAACAATATTTGTACACAAAATGGCTAATTGCCAAGCTTTTGACTCAAACATGTTTCTAACATAATCTAGACTATTTCCAAGAATCATACTTTCAAATATAGCAACTAACTCTCCATTAAGCTAGAAAATGTACCATTTTTGCAAATATTTTCACACATAAAAATATATATGAAATCTGAAAAATATTTACTTACTTTCCATGTATCCCCAAAATGGGTGAAAATGCTACATGTACTCACCTTATAACTCTTGAAAAGTCGTTTAGATGTCCCTCGGTTCTTTACCCTTTCGGTGTCCGATTACTTGGCTTGCACCTATATATGGTATATGATACATTAATTTACATTTTAATTGACTCTAATACATGTTAGAGTCCTTATTATACCATTACTGGTCAAAACAAGTGTATAACTCTTGAATGACCAACTTTGGTTAAATTGTATTTTATACGTATTTTACTACAGTACCCTCGGAGGGTCGTATTTCGATTCCGATACTTTTTTGTGAAGTTTTGGACCATATTAGACCTATGTTTAAAATTTGAGGTCAATTGGACAAGTTTTGGATCATTTCTTGAAAATGAGAATCACTTGGCAGGAGACTTGAAGCAAATCTGCACATTCAGTCTGCCGCTAGGGCGCACCGCGCCTGTGTAAGGGGTGCACCGCGCCTAGCGTGCAGAAGCCCAGAATCTCCCGATTTTTATGCTACAATTTCTCATTTTCTCTTATTAAGTGCTGAATACTCTACTTAATCGATAAGGGTCTGTTCCAAGACTAAAACCCTTCATTTATTACAGGTTTTAAACCATTGAAATCAAGTTAATCACAAGAACTCCCAATCTAGGGTTCTTGATCAAAATCTCAAATCTTGGAAAATAGCAACCTACTTCCATATTCTTGAATTAAGTCCTTTTAGCATGACTTATTGGATGTGTTAAACCATTTAAACTACTTAATTCATGACTGAAATTGCAAAATTTCAGTTTCCTTAAAGAAATCATCAAGAGCCTAAACTAGGGTTTTGATTTCTTACCTTGGAAGTTTGGAATCACCAATTCCAACTATAATTCTTCAATTCCCGCTTCAAATTCCTTGCATCTCTTCTTGATCCCTTGGTTTCGTTTTGTTCCAAGGATTTCTCCCGTACTCTAGACTCTTCTCTGAATTTGTGGATTTAGGAGATATTTTTCTCCATTTATATTTTCATATTTTCAGTTTTGGTCCCTCTAGTTCACTTCCTTGAACTTTGGCCACCAAAAACCAATTATCTTTTCATAGAATTTAATTTCTCACATTTTTAGTCCTAAACTATAAATAAATTTTTATAATAATTTCTGCATTTGGTCAAATGACCAATTTACCCTTTTTGGTCAAGATTCACTATTCACGCGGTAAAAAGTTCAAATTCCGCATAAACGCTCATTGTTTATATTATCATCTCACTTACACATATTATTCTACATAATGGTCTTATAATTGTCGAAAGACCGTTTTACCCTTTCGACCATAATTTCTCATAATATTACATATAAAACTTTAAATTACACACATAATATTTTACATATTTATTATAAATTTTTGGTCGTTTCAGGGGATGCCCGTCAAGACACACTGAGTGGATACGCATGCTCGAGGGACAGAGTATGTACGGCTCGGAGTGCTGAATGGAGGAGTGTTGGATGCATTTTATGCATCTTTTCTGGGCCATTTTTACATTTCTTTATTTATATTTTTAGTTATTTTCATGCATTTTCATTTATTTTCCGAGGACAACGATACTTCATAAGTTTGTGTGTGATTATAGGTGAAAAGGAGCTTGGAGCAGAGCAAATGAGAAATGGAGACACGGAGGAGCGGAGCAAAAGCGGAGAGGATCAAAAAGAGGATGATCGAGGCTTGGAATGGCTCTTGAGCGTTGGATCTTAACATGGAAGCTTTTGAAGTAAAAAGAATGAAGAAATGGAGCCTGAAGACCCACACGGGTTGTGTGACGCTGCACGGGTCGTGCCAGACCCCCTAACCCACTATATTGTATGTGAAGAACCCTCACACAGTCATGAACCTTTACATGGGTCATGTGAGGCCTGACCTTAAACCAAACAGAAACTTCAAAGAAATGTACACGACCCGTGTGACTTTACACGGGCCGTGTGGCACGCAAAATTGAATTACTGCAACAGTTTTCTACACGGTTTTAAGGGTAGTTTAGGGGTTATTTGGGGGGGGGGGGGAGACTCACTTTTTGAAGAGAAGAACACGAAAGTTTAGAGAGGAATTCAACCAAAAACACTTGGAAACATTAATTTGTAATTTGAAACATTGTTTATAAGTACGATTTAACAACTTTTATTGCTTTTCATCCAAGAGATTTAGTCATAACATGTGTGGCTAAATCTCTTCACTTTCCGATTTTGTAAACATGTGATGTCGGTACTTAATCATTTGGCTAGAAGCATGTTTTTCATTTAGTGTTTCAAATTTGTATATCAATTGTACTAATTGATTCTCATGTTGGTTCATGTTGGCCACTAGAATTAATGTGTTTATCAAGTTTGTTATTTTATTTGTGGAATCTGTAATTGTTTCATAAATGGATCTTTGTATCACCACCGTGTTTAATCTTATGTTGGTTTGACTCGTGTGTAGTTTGAAACACACACTTTTATGCTTCCGAGCACATGAGAAGTATTGAGTGTGAATTGGTTTGTTCAAATGAATTTTAATTCATTTTTCTAGTGTAATTCAAGAGCTTGTTTGAGTTATGTTTCGAGAAATTGGTTTATCTCGAAGAGCATATTTCGAGTAAATAACTTAATGAACTAATAGTGCTAGAACTTGTTAACACTTGAAAACCATTTTTAGATGAAGTCGATATGATTCCTAGTCTACAGTGATTGCCTTTATCAAATATGTGAAACAGAATCAGAATTCCATTCCATTGACTAGTTATCAAATTCTTTTGATGTTTGGTCCTTTTATTTTCAATTTAAAACCCCCCTCAAATTTTCGTATATCTTTGCAATGAAATCGGTATAATCTAGTCTATTGTCCATGTGCACCGACCCTGCTTATCCATTACTATATTTCTAGTAAATTGAGCAGTGCTTATTCTTAGTTTTATATCTATCTTAATTTATTTGTTGAGTGTGATGCCTCAACAAGGAGCATGGCTCAATGTACATAATGGAGTATACTATTGATTATTATGATGTTTGTGTTGTATTCTTTCTGATAGGGGTAACTTATGTATAACTGATATGATGTGTATGTGTTGGAACTCACTAAGCTATGTGCTTACCCTTTCCCTTTAAAACCACTGTTTCAGGTACTTCGGGTATGAGTGATGGCAATGTGTGACACGTTCACACCGGTGCAGCTTCTTTTGGAGACTTATGTTTTTATTTGACTCTATGTTAGCTTTGCATTTCGCTAAATGATGACTTTTGTTAACAAACAAATATTTTAAATGAATTGGGTGATGTTTATGATTAGGAAGTTTTAAATAAAATGATGCTTTTATTATTAAAAATCTCTTTTCTAATATTTATAAATTGTCACAAAAACTGGGACGTTACACCGGGTAGATGCCAAAGATCATGTTTTTTTTGTTGTTCTACCATCTATCATTTCCTGCTTTAGCCTTCTAGTTTGAATTATAATGCTTCTTCTTAAGACAATGACATTTAATATGTCCTTTTTTCTTTGTCGTTGTAACATACAAGTTTAGAAAAAGGATTCTTGCCTTTCTTCTCGAGTTTTGGGAATTAGAATTAGCCATCATTTAATGTTTTGTGATTTTCCAAACACAACATGATTTACTTTTGATGTTGATGCACTATTCAGATTCTTTTCATGCAAGTGTGGCTCATTTTCAATCTTCAAATGTGTCTAAATTTCTTAATGATTGATGTCTTATATTGCGTGCATCAAATCCTTTTTGTAGTTGTGCTACAAATAGTGTAATTTTGCAACTATTACCCCAACCAAAAACCGTCCGGGATGTCAATCTTATGTTCCTTAATGCTTGACACAAAAACAATAAGTTTGTAAACTTGATCAAGAATATATTATTGATTTTTCATAGTGAATTCGAAGAAGTCAACGTTGAAAATTTTATCTTCTGCTCGCTTTCCATTGTTGTACATGGTCTCTAGAGCATCCTAATTTTTTTCCAGATTTTTATGTTGATTATAAGTGATACAAGACAACAGTGAGTGTGGTAAGAATGTATACATAACAATCATTTCATCTTGTGTGCATTTTCGAACTTCATTATCAGCAATTTCAATAATAACTCTATGATCAAGGTCCAAAACACAGTAAACATTATGTGAGGTCGATATAAATCTCATATTGTCCCTGCAATGAATGCAACTCAATACTTTTATGCAATCCAGTTTAATTGTATCTTGTCCGACCATCTTCACAAAAGGACTGCTTGAATCCATTGTAATATTGCTAAAACTTGAACATGAAAGTTGCAGAATTTGTAGATAAAAAGAAAACAATGAAAACAATTTGAGGATGTGATTAAACATTATACTTAAAGGAATATTGGCACCCATTATAATCACTAGTAGATTACAAACTAGTTTCCTCCCGGGATTCGATCTCAATTAGATATTCAACTAGTGTTTTGGGACCTCTCGATGAATATATTTTTGGTGCTTTTGATTTTGGGGAGGATGTGTAAGAATTGATGAAAAGTTAAATAATGAAACCTATCCCTTCGGTTATATTTATAACAAAAAAAAAATGACAGTTAACACTAGTTAAGTTAAATCTTATCTGAAATAATTACTTCTGCAAGAAACAATGGGTGACACAAAAAATTATTAACTAAGCAACGAAATTAAAATAATAAACTTATATAAAAAGTTTTTTTTAATTTCAAAGAAGCAAAGGTGGAAAGTTCTTAGTGCATAAACATGGCATATCAAAATTTCTCTCCAAATATCTTTCAAACCATTAGAATATTATAAAAAACTTTTCACTTATAAATTCATCTTCTTGGCTTCTTTCCACTTATGTGGAACAAGCCAAAACCCACTAAAAACTAACTTTGAGTTAATAAAACCGCATTCAACAATTCCATCGACCCCTAAGGCTTCACGGAGTAAGGTGGCCAAGGGGGTCGCCAAGCCCCTTGGCGTCTCGCCATCACCACTCCATTGCCACTCGCCAGCGGCTCGCCAAAATGAACTCGCCAAGGGCTTGGCGAGATGCCAAGCCAGGAAAAACTTTCAAGAAATGTCAAAATACCCCCCTTAACGGCTAAAATTTAATTTGGAAGCTTTTAACAATTTTACACTTTTAACCCATATATTAAAAATAGCCGTTTTTTTAAAAAAATCAGATTTTTAAAACATCTTTCATCCCCTATATATATACAACACGCTCTCATTCATTTCACACAAGAATCCCTTCCAAAACTCTCTCAAAATGTCTTCAAACAAAAAGAAAGGTTCAAAATCTTCCAAGAACCAATCTTCCAACACTCCACCTCCAAACCATCCATCAAACCTAGATACAAATGCTTATCATCCAATAATGTTTTCACCACAACCCGATGATCCGTTGTTTTCACCTACACAAAACCAATTCTTAGCCAACTTTGTCTACAATTTATCCCAAAACCAAAATACTTTTCCCACACAATCTCCAAATTTTTTCACCACACCTTCTCCACCACAAGTACACTCTCAAGGTTCTGGAACACAATTCTTCTCAACTCAACCACGACGTCTTCTTGCATCGGACTCGGAAGAAGAAGAAGAAGAACAACAAGAAGTTGAAGAAGAAGACGAAGAAGAAGAAGAAGAACCACAACCAAAAAAATCATCAAAAGGTCGTGGAAAAGGGAAAGCCCCAGCGAAACAGAGAGCCAAGGTAGAGCCTTGGAAAGTTGATGAGGTGATAGCTTTAGCAAAAACTTGGGTGGACATATCGGAGGATGCGGTTCACGGAAACGACCAAGAAACCCAAGTCTTCCAAAAAAGGATTTGGCAATTATGGTGTCAGCGAATGGGTCGTACATACCGTACCCATCAGTCACTATACTCGAAATGGCGTGTTGTAAGTAAAATTGCCAAGGCATTTGAGGCTATTTTTGCACAATGTAAACGAAATTGGCCAAGTGGTGCCAATATAGATGATGTGATGCTGGCTGCTTGGCAGCAATATATTGACAAAAATGGCACCAAAAATCCTTTCAATGCCCATGCAGAAGCGTTTTGGAGGGTAATCCGAGACAACGAAAAATGGAGGGAACAAACATCCTTTCATCAGTTCGCCGTTGGAATAAATGCAACCAAACGCTTCAAATCCTCCACATCCACACACTCTCAGTCTTCTGATGCAAATGTTGGCTTCGACATTAATGAGGAGCCGGAGGCTGACGTTCTTCCGATTGGTCGTGATCAAGCCAAGAGGAAGATGAAGGGAGGTAGTTCTGGCACGAATAGTAGCGCAGAATTGCAACAATTGAACGAGCAAGTCGCCACTTTGCAGACTTTACATGAAGAGAAAGTCAAAACCAAGTTGATGGATATTGTGACGAGAAACATATCCGATCTACGAGGGTTCGAGTATCAAATTGCACTGCAAGCGAAGAAGGATGCGGCTAGGAAATTGGGTTACACGTTCGACGATGAATAGATTAGTTGTTTGTGTTTTATTTTGTGTCTTTGTTTAACTTTTAAATTGTTAGTTGTTTGTGTTTATTATTTTTAATGAAATGTTTTAATTTTAAGTAAAAAAAACGAATTCTGTTTGTACAAGGACTAAAGTTGTAATTTCTCAAATTAATTTGGTTGGCAGTTCCTTGGCCATTGGCCACCACTCCCTACAAAATGGCCAAAGTCTGTCAATCATTGTCTGGCCCACAAAAACCCCTTGACCATTGGCCACCACTCCCTGCAGCCTAACGAATATTCAGTCTCAAGTATTCTAAGTTCTAGGTGTAATCATTCTCTTTTTTGCATTCCATCTAACCATATGTGTCAGGTTCGGATAATAATACACATTTATCTTTTAGGATTTCTAGCAATGACACGATACTTCATTCACTCTAGTTTGTTGGACAAGCTAATCAAAAACACTCGGCTATATTCACATGGGGAGGGTACGAATGTTGTTTTGACACATTACTTAAACTAAGAAAGTATCGTTAGTTTTGTTTTTATCTTTTTGTAACGAGATTAAATTTTCAAAGTGTTTTATTATTAAAAAGATATTAATTTGTATTAACTTATTATGTTAATGTGATAATTATTTATATAATATAAGTTCATTAAGTAGAAATATTATGTGTATCATCATATATACATTTATTTTTGTTGTTATCAAATGGCTACAATCATTTCTTTGTTTCTTCCCACATAATCACAACCAAACTTGACAATAAAATATTATTAGTTGATTCATTTACCTCTAATTGACAGATGGCCATAACATTCCATCCAACCAAAGACACCTAATCCAATTCTTTTTCACCACTCCTCCAAAACCTCCAATATTAAGAGACAAAACATTCATTAATTAGTTTGTGGACCTCCAATCCCTTCAAATTAAAACCACATATGTCACCGACAATGATCGTTTTCTTCTCTTGCATCAACCATTTCGGTACCTTTATTAACAATAACTCTTTTGGCCTTCCAATTACTTCTCAAAAGTCTCCTACTACACCTCAAAATCATATTATTCTTTCACATGTTTTAATTTAAGTTCAAACTAGCGGGTGACCCGTGCGTTGCACGGGTCGATGGGAGAGAAAAATTTTGTTGTTTCGCGTTAATTGTTTCATTCAAACTAAACATAAATCTCCCAAATTCACAAACATATTTAACTAAATATTGGCATACGTTAAAACTAACCTGTTAAGTTCCACCACAACTGTTATCGTCAAGATTATCAAACATGTTACTCTTCTCTTTTGAATGACATATTTGTCGATGTTTAAAGCTTCATATGGTTTATTTGTTATAGGAAATCATTTAAAAATACAAAACACGGTAGTACTTACTTTCATAGAAAGAAACTCGCTGGAAAAAAATAGAAAATATTTAATAGTTCAAAATGGCCCAAATGAAATTTGAATATTTGAAGCTCCATTTATGCAAGTGTCATTTACTAATTAACTAAAAACAACGATATAAACATTTAATTATATATAATAATGTATTTTTAATTGTATAACATTTAGTAATTATTTTTTTTTGCAATGTCATAAACCTATATTAAAAAAAATAATTTAAAGTTACAAATTTGATCCTGTGGTATATTGTTTTTTTTTTCAGTTTTGTTCTAGGGCAAAATGGTCAGTTTCCTCAAATATGCTAAAAAACGAAATTCTTGTTCCAAATGTCAGGTATTTAATAATTTCAGTGGGGTTTTGAACACTTACAAATAATGGGACAAGCTCCAACTCCCTACTTGAGTAAGCTTTCCGCCAACTACACCTGCAAATAAACTCCCCCTTATAAAACTTTGTAAAAGTTGAGCTAGATCTAGTTTCAAATTTGACTATTACCATTCACTTTGTGATTTCCATTGCAACTTCCCCAGCCCTCCCGTCTTTGGCATCATGAACAACTTGCTCATATTCCCTGTAAGATTTGAAATATACATATTCATATGGTGCACTATGATTTGGGTTTAGGGTACATATTCATATGGTGCACTATGATTTGGTAAACCAATGAATACTTTGGAAAAAATCACATCTCCAAAAGAGGATTGAAACCCAGAACTTGAACTCAATTTGAGACCTGAAGGAATTGATGCCGACCAACATGAATTTTTCCAAGTTCCTGGTTGCTCCCAAAATTGAAACCTGGAGGAAACAAAATTACGCTTTGTAGGATTTGAAATAATTTTGAAGGTGTAATGACGAAATGAGAAAAAGATCGAAAGTATAATGCTATAAATTCGTCTTCTTAAGCCCTAGAGTTTCCCCCGATACCCCCACGATTCCGATCTCGGTTCCTCCATTTGAGACAATTCCGAGAAGTGATTGTTTTTTAGCTTTGACATATAACTGGCACTTGGTATAGCAGCAGGATTGTAAACGTCCACATTGGTTCATTTTTTCATTCCACTTTTATGTATTGGACTTGAAATCAGGAAATATACATGTCACAATCATTCATAAAATAAAAAGATCACCGACCAGAAACGCACAATCTTTCTAGAAGCAAATACCAGTGATGTTCTTTTTGGTTTTCATATCTTCATAATCAGTTCAACAAAACGCTGAAAAACATAAAAAGAAAAAAATGTTATTAGAAATCAACAAATGCAATTCATTATTTAGCACATTAAAATAATGGATAAAAAAATACATACCACATTGTTCATTGAATCTGTTTGAAAAAAATGACAAGCAGCACCAAAATTTCTGTAAAACCATGAAATAAGGATTCAAATGAAAGTAAGTTGCTATAATAAACAATTAAATGAAAGTAAGTTGCTATAATAAACAATTAAATGAAAGTAAGATTCAATAATAAACATTTAACAGAAAGTAAGTTGCTATAAAAACAAATTAATGAAAGTAATTTGCTATAATAAATAATTTAATGAAAGTAAACTGCTAAAAACAACAGTTTCAGAATTTTTTTTTAAGTAAATTACAATTTGGTCCTTAAGTCTAATTTTTTTTTTTTTTTTGCAGTTTTGGTCGCAATTAATTGAAACTTGAAAGAAATGTTTATTCCACTTACTTTGGAAAATAATTCATCAAAGATGCTTGGTTCTGTCCATGAAGAATGTCCCTGCAACAATAATCCCATAAAAAGTAACCTTTTTACCAAGATCAATGGAAATTTGCCATTAAATTTGTGGCATGTCTATAACTGATAAAAATGTAACCGGTGGCCGTCTTACTGTCATCAAATTTGTATCATGCTTGTACAAAATAAAAATGTAACCGGTGGCCGTCTTACCTACTTAAAATGTATAACGAAGTTGATTACTCGAGAACGTTTGCTTTGATGTTGGATTTTTAATGGCCTTATCCTCTTCCTGTATTGCCTCGAATACAGTTCGTTTGAGCTACATTATCTAATCAATCAATAAGGAAAAACATCTTATTAGTTTGGATAAATTTAAAATCTTGAAATGAAAACCGTATAATTATCTATGAGAAGTAGGTTTAAAAAAAAGAAGATGAAACCACCTTCATCTCATCTATCCTAATTTAATGTTCCTTATAGTTTTCTAAAAAGATCCCCAAGCAAAGACCTAGAATTAACGAATGAAATATGTGTTAAATCAATAAACAGAAGCCATTATGCAAACCTTTTTGTTTTCTTCATACCTTTTTGAATAAATGAAATGAGGCATAAAAACTTGAAGATGCTTTGTAGTAGTAAACCGTAAAAGAAGAATATAAGAGTTCTGAAGATGCTTCTTAAATCATAGAAGAAAAGGGAAGAAATGTGGTAATTTATACTCTTCAACCTTAATGGTTTATTGAATGGCTTCAATTTCAGATTCAGTCTTTAATTTCAACTTTATTGGGTTTGAACTTTTTAGTCTGGGTTCGTGTTCTTTGATGGTGTAACCTGGGTCACGTAATAAGAATACTCTTCCAGTACAGTCATCTTTGGATGTCCTATCGACGGATGGAGATTGCATAAGATGCCGACTCTCCACCACTCAAACAGGGATATTCTCTTGTGTCACCGTTGGGATTATTTAGGCCGATGAATCTCAAAAGGTTGATTCAAAAACCGTTAAAAATTGTTAACATGGACAAATAAATTATCAGAAATGAGATTGTATGTATACATGTAAAAATGTAATATAGAAATATTTACTCACTTCAATAATGACAGCACCACCGAACCCAAAGCCACATGCAGGAAGGTCATCACCGCCAAAAGTAGAAAGTAAACGATCATAACGTCCACCGCCACAAATCGCTCGCAGCTTACCTTCTTTATCAAATCCCTGAATATATTAAAGGGCAATCTTGTAATTTTTCCATAATCATTATCTTTAAGAATATAAAATTGAAGTAATCTAACCTCTAATACAATTCCATTATAGTAAGCTAGGCCACGAACAACAGAAGCATCAAATTGGATCCATTCCGAATAACCAAACTTTTCACCAAGTGAAAATAGTTGTTTTAGTTCGGTAACTGCTTCCCCTCCACCTCCAAGTTTTTCTGTGAACAGAACAAATGATGTAACAACAATCTTTTTTCTTTTTTTTTCTATAGCTGACTTTTTTTTTAAATGGTAAATTGGTAATGAATAATACCTTCCAACTCTGTTAAAGATTTCATGGAAAGAACTTGAAGTAGATCCTCAATAGCTTCGTTTGATAACTCAACTGACTTCAGCTCTTTTTTTATCTCCTCCACGGATATTTTCCCCATCTTTTTTCCAATAAAGTTTCAATATAAATCATTAACAAACAAAACTTTGAGAGGTAGGCCTCAGTAACCTTATCTATGATGATGCAAGCTTTAGCAAATGAAGTTTCTGGAATATTGAAAACACCATAACACACACAAATCAAGTGAATTAAATCCGGTCACATCTCAGTAAACCTCGAAAGATTTCAAAACCCCCTTTTGTTGACATAAAAATTGAAAACTTGATTCACGATTGAAAATGCCATGGCGTCGGTCAGGGCATGAATACGTGGCATATTGAAAACACCATAACAATCAAAATACTTAAGAGGAGTAAAAATCGGTTTTTTATATAGTCGCCATGGTTGTTTACTATCGTGGCCATAAATTACAATTTTTTTACAATGTTATCATTCTTCTAGGACCATAAATTACAAAACATGACTCGTTTCTATTGATAGCATCTTTTTCTCAAATTGACAAGTTGTGTCTGTGAGGGCAGTTTTAATTTTAATAAAATTAAATCTTCTTTCCATGATGACAGTGATAGCTAATTTCTATGTCTAGATGGTAGTTCAAACAAATGAAATACAGTGTTAAAATATGCATTTAAGCACATATAAACTTTTGAAAAACAGATGAATATCAGATTACAAGAAAACTTTATTAGTTTTTCTATCAAGCACTTGTAGAAGAACAGTAAACCTTATCACTGGTTCATTAAATGACTCAGAGCATGTTGAAAAAGAAGCCCTTAACCCATCTGTTATAGAAGCAAGGTCTCTGAAAATGGAATTATTGGGCTTATGTGTCAAATGGTCTTGATAAGCCAATATACCAAACCATGTCTCCTGCAGATGACAGAGAGAACATCTACATGACATAAATGAAAGAACAACTTAAATCAACCAACAGATAGCTTCAAGTAATCACAAAAATTAGGGAAATCTGCCATTCGAATACATGATTAGATATCAAGTTTAAATAACAGATTAAGTTGAAAACAGGCAAATACACAACATTGAAGTAGATAATGTTTCGTATAAGAACTTAAGAAGAATGGAATGTCGTGGCATTGATGATTTGCTTTCGTATCCAGATGAATTTTCTAGCTTAATTTCTAAAACCCTAAGTAACAAAAAACTAAAAGAGACAAGGTCGCTTAATCTTCGAGTTTTGACGGACAACAAAACTCCAGAAATCTATAAACTTCCAATCGGAACCCACGCAAAAATCCGATTTTTTGTTTTTTGAGAGTAAGCAGATTTAGTAAATATTGGTAAAAAGTCAAATAACTTACGGCGAAGAAGGATGAGAGGATTCGAGGCTTCTGAGATAGAAGATTACTCGTTCTCCGTTTCATACAAGTCGCCATGGTTGCGGACGGAGTTAGAGCGATACCTTAAGCGAACACAGCGTGAGAAAATGAAAATTGGTAGGACTGAAATGGGATCTATATGAAAATCAAGGTTCAAAGTGAACATAAGGCGGTCGAACGAAGACGACTTCCCTTCCGCTTTACAATTTTCCGGCTATTATATGCTTTTCCCCATAAACATAAGGCGATGATGGCGGTGGAGACGACGGTCACTTGCGGGGTTGAAGCCCACCATATAAATCGATGAAGGAGGAGAAAGGGGAGTCGGCCGGAGAAGCCCTAATGCAGGTAACTCGGGTGGAGATGTGAGCAATTTTCCATTCTCGATAAGCGGTGGCAAACAAGTGTGAGAGACAGGCGAAGAAGATGAAGCAGTGGAGGAAAATAAATAAAACAGGCGGCATGACGGTAATTCACCACAGTTCCCAGTAATTAAGCAACGTGTACACTGGTTGACCCGGATTCAGCTAACGACCCGAATCAGGTTAGGATCCGCGTGACAAAACAAAAAAACAAAAACCAATGTCACGTTCATAAAACTGACGCCTTTTAATAGATAGAATTCTCATGTCATCTATAACATTAACAACAAGACCCATGTGTCCATTTCATTTCATGAATTCTTAACATGCATAGAGCTAGAAGTCGTATTTAAACTATAAAATCGAAACACAATAACTATCTTACGCATATTTAGAAAAAAAATCTTTGGTGATGATCTGCTCAAACGACATTAACGTCACAAATCCATATTTTGATTCCAACACGCCAATATTTGCTCAAGTCTACTTGTCAAAATCATGTCCACAATTGCACACATTAATAAAAACAGGGGCCCATTTATCACGAGATAAAGTGTGACACTTAAACTTTATATAGAGTTGTTAGATGAATTTCCAAAGGTCATGTATTTTTATAGAAATTGTGGTATCCTTATCGACAAGAAAATGGTAGTTGATAAACTTGATATGCATTTCTCCATCATTAAAAGATTTTAAAATATTAAATATTAAATTTCATGACAATTGAATTGTATCTATAAATTGAGATTCTATATAGGAGCTTACAGTAATATCTTAATTTTGCAAGGTTTTGTATCTATAATATCTTAATTTTGCAAGGTTTTGTACCAAATTATTAGGGATGTTTTAAAGATATTTATTTTTTAGATAATCACAAAAACACCATTTCTTATGTGGCATTTGATATATGAGCAAATTATGATATTATATTTTATTACTTTTTCTAGTTTAACCATTAATTTTTCATTTGTTTTAATAAAATCATCAATTTTTGAAAAAAAAGTTTAACCGACATTATGATCTGAAAAAGTCGGTAATAATGGCTTCGATGAAACCTTTTACCAAAAATGGTGGTTTTTCCGAATCTTGAAAATTTGTGGTTAAACCGAATTTTTGGCAAAATATAGTGTCTTTTTCATAATTAGCCCTAAATAATATTTACACTTTAATATGTATAACACGAAAAATATTATAATTTATCATTTCTCTGGTTTAACCATCAATTTTTTATTGTTCTAATAAACCACCAATTTTTGGAAAAAAATTTTAACCCGACCATTCCGACCTACAGAACTGGTAACAATGGCTTCGATATTTTTTTACCAAAAATTGGTGGTTTTTTCGAATTTTATAAAATCTTATGGTTAAACTAAATTTTTGACAAAATAATGTTTTTTTCGTAATCAACTCTTATAACCATATTTTTTCAAATCACAAAAATATCATCTATTTCGAATTGGGAGTTCGTAGAGAATGATGTGTTGTATATCATAATCACGATATTCCTTGAATAGTTAACAAATCATGTTTTCACATTCCTTGAAAACTATTTGCATTCTATGAATCAGAATGACAAATATTTTTGCACGATAACTTGTTAACAACACTTTGATTGTTAGGTACAAGAAGACAAAAAAAGGAAAAAACCATGATCGCATTAAGAGTCGTCATAAAACGCGTTAGTTCCAAATTCGGGAGTATGTCATCTATTTATATTCATGAAATCCATAAAATGAATAAGGATGACAGAAATTGCGAGTGACATCCCAAAAAACGAGGTTTAAAATTTTTTCCTAATTATAGATAAAACATCAAATCTCTATTCATTCATTCATTTAAGGATAATAAAATAGTCATAAAGTTTAGTAATCTCAAATATTCATAAAAGGTAACAGCGGAAATCATGACAAATGGATGCCGGTGCCATGTAGTCACGTCATGCCCGCTGCACCAGTACTGTGAGTACCTGAAACAATAAATTTAAACTATAAGCACATCACTTAGTGAGTTTCACAGATTCCCATATAATTCAGAATTAAACTGGAATGTCGATCAGAGACTATCGAAACAGGAATTTCGTGGCAAGATATCACCTCCTCCACGTACACCTTAATCAATTGCTGAGCCAAAAACGTCTCTTGAATCGGGATAAAATGAGCACTATTGGTTAGTCTATCAACTATAACCCAGATAGTGTCTACATTCTGCGGGGTCCGCGACAACTTGGTGATGAAATTCATAGTGATGTGCTCCCACTTCCACTCGGGTATCTCCAAAGGTTGAAGCTTACCGTGCAATCTCTGATGCTCCGCCTTCACCTTCCGTTTCATCCTGGCCACCAATAAACCTCGCATGGTAAATATTTTTATTTGATGATGTTTTGAAAGATGTTTTGAGCATCCTATTTATGCATGTATTGCATATAGGATGGGATTGACCGTGTAAACCTTATGATGACCTTAATGATGTTTGGCAGAGATAGCCATCTTTATGATGGTATACCCACGTAGAGGGCCTTTTGGGCTGGATAGCCACCCTCAATGATGTCTTGGGATTGTTTTCGATAATAGGAAACTGCATGAGGGAGTTGCTAACCCTCATGGGGCTAGTGTAATGGCCACTAGTCCTAGTTTTGCCTATATGTGGATCGAGTGACATGCTTTGTGCGTGTCAATTGTGAACTTAGGTAGGTGCCATTGTGGTGAGACTTTTATGAGATGGACATGGGTTTGGGATAGTTGCATCATGCATTGCATTTGCATATCATAACTATCTATTTTGAGTAAATCCTTATGATGTTTTAAACAACTTTTGAGTGTGTCAAAAACTTTTTTTGGAGGGTTGTCTCGAGTGTGGTAGTTCACTGCCCACTCTGAATGGGTCAACCTTGGGTAAACTCACTAGGCATTTCAATTGCCTAACTTATTTTGATGTGTACTCAGGTTGAGGTGTTTAGATGACTTTAGAAGAGCTGGATGTTTAGAAAACCATGGGTTGTATGGTTTCCATTTAAGCTGTGTAATGGTATTTGAATTGTAACAACCTCGCTACTTTATAAACTAAAATGTTTTATCTAAAGTGGGACCAAATGATGTTTTCCGCAACTTAAACCATGAACTATTTCTCATTAAATCCATGTGTTTTAAAACGGTTTTGAATGAAAAATGACTTATTTTGAAGATGTTGAAACTAAAGTTTTCACTTAAGGATGATTTTTGAATAATGATGATAAACCATGGGTTAAAATGATGTTTTTATGAAAAGCCTTAAGCGAGGGTGTTTCAATTTGGTATCAGAGGATGATTTTAAGTGAACTAGGTACTAGGAGTCGTGCTTAGACTTAAACTATGATGCTTTTAAGGATGTTTGACCTCTTAAGTAGTTGGCCTGTAGAACTAGGGGTGAATGCTTGCTTGTGATTAGGTTTCTAACCATTTAATTAGTGAATTCGGTTTGGCATGGGGAATACCTTTGGCAAAAGGATTCATGCATGAGGATTCTTATGTGGATATGAAGTGCAACCTTGAAGGATCATGAGTACGAGGCAGCATGAGGAACAACTTCGTGTGAATGGCAACTGCTAAGGATAATAGAAGGCGAAGAAAGGGATAACTTATATTGGATGAAGCTCGAGGAGTAGTGAGATTTACAAGGTGGACTGACCTTGAAAAGTCAATTAAGGGATGAAAGGGTGTTAGAAGACTAGTGGAATTGTGGTGTCAACCTTGGACAAGTAAGGAGCATGATGGGCATGGCGTTAGTGAAGTGAATGGTAGGTGAAGACTTGGAGCTGTTAAAGAAATTCTGTGTTGTGACCCTTAAACATTTATTCCTTACCCTTACCTTCTTTTGAGACCCATCTGCCATCTTTTTGGGGTACATGCTTGTGACCTTGCCTTAGCTCTAGAAGACTAAGTGTATGTAAGAGTAGCATGGTTTGCGCCTTTAATGTCCGAGCTAGAAAAACCTTTATGTGAGACAAAAGAAGGATTTAATTATTCGGATTCCCGATAATAAGTGATGGCTTAGTTGACTAATAGAAACTTATTGGAATAGTGAAATGCTAAGCTATGTTTAGGATGAAGAGATATGGATGCATGATGAGACTAGAAGTCATAGGTTTAAACCGTTAATCGGCTTTAAGTGTGCGAGTCAGTAAACAACCTACCCTAATAAGAACATAAGAATGATGTAAGGCCAAACTTGCAAGATGTTGTTAAGAATTTAAGAAAAATTCCGTAAACAATTTTTGGACGAGAATATCTTACAAATGCAAGACTTTTATAGAAATAAATGACAAAGGGGCCATCATGAATCAGTAGTAAATACCCAGGATTGATGATCTCTTTGAAATTTTGTTAATGATTCAATAAAGAACGATCTCTTCAAAACATTAATCACAAAGTTGAGTGATCAAATCTTTTTGTAAAAACAAGGGGTGAAGTTGAAGAAGATCTCAAATTTGATATTTGCATGTTTTAAAGAAGGGCATTTATTGAAAAGGAAGTTGAGACAAGTAATTCTTTGAAGTAAAGCAGTTTTACAAAGTGGAATTTATGGCACTTCAAGTTTTATAATATTTTAAATTTAAAGTATGGGTAACTTTTGAGATTTTTTGAAAATGGATACTTAATTCCGTATCGGTGATTCCGGGGACAGAATCCTTTTAAGGGGTAGATAATTGTAACATCCGTGTTTTGGGCCTAGGAGTTTTGGGCTTAAACCGACAAATAAAACTTATCTTGTAAATAAAGAAAACAACTAAATAAATAAATTTAATATTTTGTTACATTTTTATGTTGTGGATAAATGAGCAAAATATAGTTTTTAAAATCTATTTGTAACCAAATGTGAAAATTTTTGTCATAAGGACTAAAAGTGTCAATTTGGCCAAACTTAAACATTGATCTTTGACTAGTCAAGAATTTAGAAGGATTATAAAATATTATGAAGGAATTGACCTAGAAACTTAGAGGAAGTTAAATAATTCATTAAGTTGATATTAGTGACTAAATTAGGAAGAATTTTAGCATAAGGGGCCATTTGTGTCAATTTAGGAAACTAAAGGTTAATGTTGACCTAGAAAATGACTCAAGTGAAATAAATAATTATATTTGGGGCATAAGTGTGAATCTAGAGACTTTTAATGAGAAGAGTGGACTTTTAGGGTGTTGGGTGAAAGACCAACTCTAGGGACCATTCTTGCCAAGTCTTGAAGTATGTAAGGTTTCTGATAGGGGTTTTCCCCATTTCAGCCATTATCATGTTTTTGAGAGAAAGAGAGGGAGAATATGGCAATTTTCATGGATTCCAAGGAGAATTGTTGCTTGTTCTTGAAGATTGATCATATACTAGAAGATTCCAAACAACCTAAGATATAAACTCTCCCTTCTAGCTTTAGATTTTCGAGTTAGGGTTTGGGGTTTGGACCCAATTCGAGATTTATGTTGGGATGAGGTTTTTCCTATGATTGTCCAAGGTTGTTTGATGTTCCTAAGTTTCTAGGGTCTACATTCAATCCATGGATGCTCTAGATCTAATTAGTTGATTGATTTGGGTGTTATGAACCCTAGAAATTCAGGATTTGATGATTAGTTGAGGAATCTAGAAATTGGTGGATGAATATTGTGGTTTTGGATGAGAGGATTCATTTCTAATGATTCCTTAAGGATTCTAACCCTTGATGTGTAGTCTTAAACCTTGAATAACTAGAATATGAGAATTGGGTGTTGACATGGGTTTTGTTCATGTATATGATGAAATGGTCTCTTGTTTAATGGATGAATGGGTTTATTGCATCAATTTGGAAGTAATAATGGAGCAAGGATCATTTCCTGATGATTCCATGGAATGGAAGAAGGAATCTCCACTTGTAATCATCAAATGATGGATTGGAATTGGGTATTCCACGGGTTTAACCTTTTGAACCAATGATTGGAATAGGGGATTCCATGAGGCTACCTTCTTTGGAGTTTGTGTAGGAATGATTCCCTTAAGGGATGACCTTGGTTAAGAACTTAATAGGGTACTTGATGGTGTTAAGTGTAATGATTGACTTGGAACATAGTTCATTAACCACTTGTTAAGAGATAAGAACTTAAATTGTGATTTCCATTGATTTAAGTCATAAACACTTGGATTGGGAGTTGAATACTTGGAAATGAGTTCTTAGATGTGTATTTTCATGTATAATTAGTCTTAGGTTGAATTGGAACTTGAATTGGGTCAAAAGGGAGTGAAAAGGACCAAAAATGAAGCTACAGCAGGTCGTACACGACCCCATGTGCTGGCACACGACCCATGTAGAGGGTCTGTGCTTACTGGTTGATTTTACATGACCCTGTGTAGCTGGGTCTGGCCAGAATTTTCAGTTTTTGGGTTTTGAGCTTTATGGTTTGGGCTTTGGGTCCTTGTTTTAATGACAAACTTTGGGGATGTTCTAACTAAGATTTTCATTATATTAGAGAGTCAAGGACTTCATTTTGGGATAGTGGATGATGGTTCCTTCTTAGATCAAAAGAAGTAATTATAGTGCGACTTTTAGAGGAAACAATTATGACACCTTCCATTCTTGTCTTGTAGGAAGGAGGTATATTGTAATGACTTGGAGGTGAGACTAAGGACTTGAGTTATCACTCAAATAGGAGGATTTTGATGGAAGAGTTGATGTCTAGAAGCGCCTTTAATGCATCAAACCATGTGTGGAGTTAGTGTTGACTCGTCAGATAACCTTGGGGTGAGTTTACCGGGAGTACGCATCCTTCCCACTACCTTTCGTGTGTGTTATCAATTAATTTTCATGCATGTTATTATGTGTAATGTATTATATGGTTACTACTTGTGCATTGCATGAAAATGAGTTTCTAAAGATGTTTTCAAATAAAGATTATGATGATGTTTTGAGCATCCTATTAGTGCATTTCATTGCATATAGGATGGGATTGACTATGTGAACCTTATATGATGACCTTAATGATGTTTGGCTAAGATAGCCACCTTTATGATGGTATATCCACGTAAAGGGCCTTTTGGGCTGGATAGCCACCCTCAATGATGTCTTGGGATTGTTTCCGACAATAGGAAACTACATGAGGGAGTTGCTAACCCTCATGGGGCTAGTGTAATGGCCACTACTCCTAGTTTTGCCTATACGGGGATCGAGTGACATGCTTTGTGCGTGTCAATTGTGAACTTAGGTAGGTGCCATTGTGGTGAGTTGGACTTTTATGAGATGGACATGGGTTTGGGATAGTTGTAATCATGCATTGCATTTGCATATCATAACTATCTATTTTGAGTAAATCCTTATGATGTTTTAAACAACTTTTGAGTGTGTCAAAAACTATTTTTGGAGGGTTGTCTCGAGTGTGGTAGTTCACTGCCCACTCTGAATGGGTCAACCTTAGGTAAACTCACTAGGCATTTTAATTGCCAAACTTATTTTGATGTGTACTCAGGTTGAGGTGTTTAGATGACTTTAGAAGAGCTGGATGTTTAGAAGACCACGGGTTGTGTGGTTTCCATTTAAGTTGTGTAATGGTATTTGAATCGTAATAAACTCGCTACTTTATAAACTAAAATGTTTTATCTAAAGTGGGATCAAATGATGTTTTCCGCAACTTAAATCCTGAATTATTTCTCATTAAATCCGATGTGTTTTAAAACGGCTTTGAATGAAAAATGACTTATTTTGAAGATGTTGAAACTAAAGTTTTCACTTAAGGATGATTTTTGAATAATGATGATAAATCATGGGTTAAAATGATGTTTTTATGAAAAGCCTTAAGCGAAGGTGTTTCAGTTGCCAAATTAAACCCTAAAAGACTAGTTATGGATGGCGGTGTGGTGGTTGTTGGTGTCAATGGAGTCGATAGTGGTTGGTGGAGTATGTGGTGGGATTAAGATTACACTGTGGGATGGGTTGGGTGTGTGAGGTGTAAAAAATTTTAAAATAAAAACTAAAATACGAAAAAGACAAAAAAAAATTATCATTTTACATGTATTTAACATTTAACAGAAAACATTAGATAGTAACGGGAGCAAAGACCAAAAACACAAAATTTAAAAACCATAAAGACCACTGATATAAGATTTTCAAAACTATGACCAAAACTAAAATATGATATCGACCATGGAACCAAAACTACAGTATACTCTATATATTATAAACCAATAAAAAAATAAAAAAAATGATCAAATGACATTTTATATTGGATGGGAACTAAAACCATAAAATTATTTCTAAAAAATATTTATGAAGGAAATATATTTATAGTTTACAAAACAATAATACTATTAAAATGCTTTTATGTTTTACTTTTTTTTACATAAAAAATTCCCATTCAATTAGAAAATTTATGAAAAATGAAATGAATATACGAATAATTGATTGTCTCGAAATGCTAACTTTATGGGAAAAAAAAAATACTAGGTTGGATAATCACAACTTGTTTTGATGGTCAAAATTTTTAAATATCATCTTCGATGAATAGACATAGACACCGCCATATCACGCCGTAGACGATAAGCATCACACATCCCAATGTTCAACCTTTACACACAATAATTTCTCCTCCTATATATATCAAGATCGCTGCTGCACATCGTTGCTTCTACGGTTAACCAATTCATTCGCGCAAGCAACCTTTATTGTTTTCATTTAGAAAAATGGATAGAGCAATCGAGAGACAAAGAGTTCTGCTGGAACATCTTCGTCCGTCTTCTACCTCTTCATCCTTGGAGAATCTCGATTCTTCAATTTCCGTAAGTTCAATTTTAGTTTCGATAAGTGAACTGCTTCCAGGCCTTTCGGTGTTTGACTCGATCTGAAGCCGTAGTAGTTTGTTTCCTTTTCTTTAATTTTCTTAAGTTATATCGATACATAAGTGGTTTGATCGTGCGGATTTGTTCAGAATTTGAGTTTTTTGCTCTCCTTGAAATTAGGTTTTGTAACTGATATCATGTGTATTATAATCGTTTGCACCTAATCTGATGTTTGTTTCTCAAAGTTTTAATGAGTTGACTAATTTATTCGACTTTTGATCGGGAATATGCTCTAAACTTGAAATTTATTTATGTTGTCGGATGTACTGCCTTCTATACCGGCATGTTCCTGATTGATCAAAAGCATTTCTTTTACTTGTCCTGTTTCTTAAGTTCGTACCAAGTACAAACACGTTTATAGATTAAAATTCTCATAGATGATTGATAAATAGCTAAAGCAAATTATAGTAAGTTACCAGAAATGAAACTACAATAAGGACACACTTGTACCACCGGGAATCTTAGAAAAGGCAGCAGAAGTGTTGAATAGAGATTTGATTTCTAGGTCATTGCATAGGGGCATGTGAAAGTATGACTTTTATTTCCCAGAACTACATGGTGGCTTGATCCCTTTTGGCCTCTCCATTTAGCTTGTGATAGAATGGTTGTTATTGCAAGCATCACAATCAAAATTGGTTCTTTTATTGGTGTAGTTTCTCACCTTTAGGGGTAATATATTGCTTAAATGATTGATAATAGATAAATCAATATATACTAAATTGGCTGAAATTGAAGTACAATAAGGGAATATTTGTACCATGAGAACATAGGGCCATGTGCAAGTATGACTTTTACTTCTCAAGAACCACAAGATTGTCTTGACATCCTTATAATTTCATCAACTTTCATCTGTGTAACCTTTTTCATTTTGCCCTCTCAAACTGGTTTGAATGAAATGATTGTTGTTTGCAAATTCAGATTCAAGTATGCATCATGTCATGTTCATTTTTCCTCAAATTGTGGTTAATGTTTGTACTTTGAAATCAGGCATCTGTCTGTGCAGCTGGTGATAGTGCTGCTTATCAAAGGAGTTCCAATTTTGGGGATGATGTAGTAATTGTTGCGTAAGTAACTGCTGTTGAATATTCTCTGTTCATTCCATTCCTTTGTCATTCCATTCCATTCCATCCAACCAAAAATACACAAGCTTTATGGAATCACTTCTGACAAATTTCATTTAATCTTTCTCTAATCTTCTTTCCTTTTTTTTCTTTTTTTTTTTATTTATGCAGTGCCTTCAGATCTCCCCTTTGCAAATCAAAGAGGGGTGGTCTCAAGGATACCTATCCTGATGACATACTTGCCCCTGTTCTAAAGGTATTTCTGATAAACTTCTGTTATAGTTGCAAGATTCACTTTCTTGAAGAAAAAAAATTCAAAATTTACATTGTTTTCTTGTATTTGGTCAGGCATTGATAGAAAAAACAAATATCAATCCAGCCGAAGTTGGAGACATTGTTGTTGGATCAGTGTTGGGACCAGGCTCCCAAAGAGCAAGCGAATGCAGGATGGCTGCTTTCTATGCCGGCTTTCCTGGTATATTTCCAAACCGGAATCGGAATCCGAGATTCCATTCCATCGTGTATTTGTTTGCCAAATTGACGGATTCCACTTCCGTCACATTCCTCTTGGATTTCACCAATCTCGGGCGTGGATGGATGAGATCCAATTCCATTCTTCTTTATCAAAAGACCAAAATACCCTTCCGCTAATATATAATTTATCTTTTTTTTTTTTCAGAAACGGTGCCAATTAGGACAGTGAACAGACAGTGTTCCTCAGGGCTTCAGGCTGTAGCCGATGTAGCTGCAGCTATTAAAGCTGGATTTTATGAAATCGGTGAGTGTCTTTTTATTTATTATACTTTACAAATTAATTTAATCTCCACAAATCACCAATTTCTACTTTTCTGAAACCAGTTTAATTTTTTTTATTTAAATAGGTATTGGTGCCGGGCTTGAATCCATGACCACCAATCCCATGGCTTGGGAAGGATCCGTTAACCCAAAAGTACGACATTTTTCTCCCTCTTTTTATAACAAAATAAAAAACTTCCCGGTTTTTGACCATTTTGCCCTTCTCATCCGACAGGTGAAAACCATGGCACAAGCCCAAGATTGTCTTCTTCCAATGGGAATCACATCAGAAAACGTTGCTGCACGCTTCAAAGTAACAAGACAGGAACAAGATCAGGCTGCAGTGAGTTTATTTATTATTATTATTATTATTATTATTTGAGTAAATTACAGTTTTGGTCCCTGTGGTTTACACCAAATTACAGTTTTAGTCCTAGTATTGAAAATCTTGCACTGGTGGTCTCTATGGCTTCCAAATCTTTCACTTTTGGTCCCTATGGTTTCTGGATCTCTCATTTTTGGTTCCTTCCTCTGTTACCGTTTGTGTAAACTACAGGGACCAAAAATGAAAGATTTGGAAACCATAGGGACCAAAAGTGAAAATTTTGGAAACTAAAGAAACCACCGGTGCAAGACTTTCAAAACTAGGACCAAAACTGTAATTTAGTGTAAACCACAGGGACCAAAACAATAATATACTCTTATTATTTTTAAATGTAATTTTGTTTTAATTATATTTGCATCAATTAGGTCGAGTCCCATAGAAAGGCTGCTGCTGCAACTGCTGCTGGAAGATTCAAGGACGAGATCATTCCGATTCCAACCAAGGTAAAATATTTTCCATTATTTTGTTTTGTATAATTTTTTTTCTGATTTTATTTTTTTAATTTTGGAGAAAAGATCGTTGACCCAAAAACCGGAGACGAAACACCCGTTACAATTTCCGTTGATGACGGAATCCGCCCAGGGGTAAGTTTGGCAGATCTTGCAAAATTGAAGCCCGTATTTAAAAAAGACGGGTCCACCACTGCTGGAACTTCAAGCCAGGTCAGCGACGGTGCTGGAGCTGTCCTTTTAATGAAGAGAAGCCTCGCTGTACAAAAGGGACTCCCAATCCTCGGTGTATTCAGGTATTCACTCTTGTTTGTATAAAAGACGTAAATGCCCTTGACCTTGTCAACTTTATTTTGGATTCCAGGACTTTTGCTGCTGTTGGTGTACCACCGGCAATCATGGGAATCGGCCCCGCTGTTGCAATTCCGGCTGCGGTCAAGGCCGCCGGTCTACAATTGGAAGACATTGATCTTTTTGAGATCAATGAGGTAACAATAAAATACAATTTTTTATTTTTATTTTTTTCGTTGAGTTTGGTGAAATAATTATGATTTGTTTTATTTTGGTAGGCGTTTGCTTCACAGTATTTATATTGCCAAAAGAAGCTTGAACTTGATCCACAAAAGATTAATGTCAATGGAGGTGCAATGGCCATTGGTCATCCTTTGGGTGCAACAGGTAAACCCAAATAGATAATGTCATAAAAGCCCTTAAGTTTGTCAAAAATGTTCGGTTTTACTCTTTTATGTATTTTTGGTCCATTAAAACTAATAACTTTAGCATAAATGTTCGATTTTACCCTTTTATGCATTTTTGGTTCATTAAAAGACTCAAGTTTGGCAGAAATGTTACTAGGTCGAACATTTCTGCTAAACTTAAGGGTTTTAATGAACCAAAAATAAACCGAAGGGCTTTTATGAACAAAAAATGCATACAAGGGTAAAATCAAACATTTCTGCTAAAGTTATGAGTTTTAATGAACCAAAAATTTATAAAGGAGTAAAACCGAACATTCCTGACAAATTTAAAGGCTTTTATTACATTATCCCTAAACTATATTACGAATTTAAATTCCAAAAAAAAAAAAAAGAATTAAGTAATTGATTTTGTGATTTGTGTTTATTGTTTTAGGAGCGCGATGTGTTGCGACTTTGTTGCATGAGATGAAGAAGCGTGGGAGGGACTGTCGGTTTGGTGTGGTGTCGATGTGTATCGGTACCGGAATGGGGGCGGCGGCTGTTTTTGAGAGGGGTGACTCATGTGATGAGGTTTGCTATGCTAAATAGGTTTGTTTGCATTTATAGGGGAAATGATAGTATTAAAATGGGATTTTACAAGAATAAGGTGGCAACCGGGAGTTGCTTGTTCGTATGATTTTTATGTCGGGACTGTTTGTATTTCTTGAAACCGGTTTTTACTTCTTTGCTTATGGGTATTCTTCTTATGTCTCTCACTTGGTTGTCCATATTGCGTTTTATAGTTGATAAATGTTGTGTTGTATATTGTAAAAATGTTAAAATCTGATTTACATTTTACAGCTACCATGTAGAGAATCATACAGGACACATACTTTTATTCGATTTCTATTGCAAAGAAAATATTTTAAAATGAGTGTTTATTTATTTGAGTACCAGATGCTAGCTAGTATAGAAACAATTGACAACCATTAATTATAGTACGTCATTTTTGTTGTAGATCATTAGGACACCTTTTTTGTTAAAAACATACATCTCGTTTCAAAAGCTTTCTTTTAAAATAAGATTTTATCTGAATTTCCGGCAAGTAATCCTAAATCTTTGTGATAGTTCATAAAGTCCGTCGATCGACATCCAATAGTAAGGATATTGAGGTTTTGTTTCTTAATATGAAAAAACTTTTACCAGGTAGCTATCTATGAGTTTTATTTATTTATTTAATACCAAAAGAATGCGTAAGTGAAAAAATGGTGTTTTTACCGATTAAAACCCTACTTTCCCACATTACCTGCTGTTTTCCACACTCTCCGTGTTCTTCCCTATTTTAATAGGGTAGTGCTATAGCTAATCTCTCATTTCTTACTATACCCCCTGATTTGACATTAGAGGTGCACATTCAAACCGGTTATTTTAAAAAACCAAAAAAAAAAAAAACCGAACCGGTTTTTTCCATAACCGAACCTTTTTTTAACCGAACCGGTTTTTCATTCAAAGTCGAACCGGTTTTTTACCCCGGTTTTTTAATAGGTTAACCGAACCGGTTTAAAAACCGAAAAAAACCGGTTTAGAAGTCAATTCCATTTCAAAAAAAACCGGCCAAAACCGGTTAGGTTTTAACCGAAACCGGTCGGACAAAAACCGGTTTTTTAAATAACCGGTTATTAAAAAACCGAAACCGGTTTAAAACCGGATTTTGTGCACCTCTATTTGACATACTGATTTGTTTTATCTCAATTTCGTTTTTTATTGTCTTTTTATTTATTTATTATTATTATTATTATTATTATTATTATTATTATAAAGAAATGGATTTGATGTTTGTTTTGGAATCTTATTACGTTATATATATATCTCGCATTGTACAACATCCAACCCCCACCAACTCAGTATCCTCGTAGACGTAGTTTTTCTACGTATACATAAGATAATATGGATACTAATTGGCATGACATAAATCGGGGACCAGAGAGGCATAGCACGTGTTCATTTCGAGAACCTCCGATGTCCAACTCATTCTTCAACCAAGATCTACCAACGTATACATCGGATAATATGGATACTAATTGGCATGACATAAATGAAGAATCAGAGATGCATAACACGTATTCATTTCAAGAACCTCCGATGTCCAACTCATTCTTCAACCAAGAACCACCAATTTATACTTCAAACCCACTTATGAACGAAATTCCAAACGAATTTCATCCATACGTCGGGCATATTACAGACGTGGATGGAGATGGAAATTGTGGATTTCGTGTTATATCAATTTCTGTTAGTGGTAATGAGCATTCTTGGGAACAAATTAGGTATGAGCTACGCAACGAGTTAATAACACACCATCAAGAGTATGTCATGATTTACGGTGATCTTTTAAACAGCATAAGTCACTCGTTGAGTTTCTCTGGATCGGGTTTTGCAGGACGTGAATATTGGTTGCAAATGCTCGACACTGCTATTCTCATCGCTAATAAATATCGTGTTATCGTTATTTTCCTAGGCAATAGTGGTTCTTCAACGTGGTTCCCACTTCGGTATGGCCCGCAAGACATCCCAAATCCTGCATATGTCGTTATCGCCCACGTTTACGGTAACCATTATGTGAAGGTTGATTTACAAGGAGCGTATCCAATGCCTCCTATTTTATCCAGACTTGTGCGTGCATACAGATCAGAACATTCTGTTGAATGAGAAACATTGTATGCTGCTCGAATAAATGCTTATGCTCGTTATCCAGATAACGCACCACGCAATTGTAATACTGGGCCATTTACTATCTCTGATTAATAAGACAAACTTTGCTTTAGTATTATTATTTATTTTGTATTTTTTTATACAATCGTTCGAATTTGACATAGCCGTTTTGATATAATTTTATAAATTTATAAACGTCGTTCGTTGTGTCATAATTAATAAAAAACTATTGTTTTATTGTTATTAAAACATAAAAATTATAAAAGGTAAATTTATTATTATTGTTTTTCTAATAATAATAATAATAATAATAATAATAATAAAACAAATCAAATATTATTTGTAAAAAGAAAAAACCAAAAAAAAAAAAACACAACAAAAAACAAAATTTCACATCAGGGGAGTATAAACAGACTATAGTGGGGGTATATATATAGAATGACCCATTTTAATAATGAGAATCTAATATCTTGTTATTAAGAATCACAAATAAATTTTCAAACATTAACCATTAAAGTTTAGTCCATTCCTCTTGCAACAATTATTCCATAAAATATAAACACATCTAGTTTACTAATCAATCGGATATCCAAGTACCTCAATCCGACTTTCTTTTCTAGTTTATATCAATTCAAAATCATAAATGAACATGCAACTAAAAGATTGTTGATCCTCTTGTTTCAAATCTCAAAACAATCGAGTCAATGCTGATAACAAGTAAACACAAAGATAAACCCAACCTACATCTTACACAAATAGTCACAGGGAGAAAAATGGAGTTCCAGTAGTTCTCTATAGCTTTTCCCTAATCACAGTTTTTGCCTCTATGACTCATCAGTCACGCATCCTTTTGAGGCTGATTGAACATTCCTGATATACTGAAATCCAACAACATTGTTTTGTACTTTTGTTAGTACACATCATACAAAGACAGCTTTAATTTTCGAAAATAACCGAAAACTTCATTTTATTATGAGCTTTTATTCGGCTTGTCCTTTTAGTTTTGTAAATAAAACTCCATTAATTATAACCAAAAACAATTTAGAGTAGAGTTAAAGTACAAAATAAAAGAAATTCGTATGAAGATTCATTCCAATTATACAGCCAGGTGTTGTGGACTTTATTGTTCAAATCAAAATTTTGCAGTAATTTTCATGGGATTAAATTAAATCAAATTTAGGTTTTAGAGAAAAAGGAAATAATTACCTTGTAAAGGACACCTCTTTCAGCCTTGTATGCAGGGGCAGTCCACGTCTTTCTTCGTTCATTCAGCTCGTGTTGACTTAAGTCAACATCCATTCTTCTTTTACTGATGTCTATTGTGATTATATCTCCATTTTTCACTAGACCAATTGGACCACCTTCCTACATTCCAAAATGACATATTTGCCCATGTTTATCGAGTTATGTATAGATTCAAAGATGCAAGTTTTCACGGGTGATAAAACTAGAAAAGAAATGAAACCTGTGCTTCAGGGCAAATATGTCCAACAACATATCCATGTGAACCACCTGAAAATCTTCCATCAGTTAATAATGCACACTCCTGCAACATTTCACAAATTTATGACATTTTTTCAATAAACAACTCAAGAAACACCCATTTGTTAGAAACAAGAAAAATCACAACTTTATGCCATTTTGATTTTTTATTTTTTATTTTATTTTTTTTTAACCATTTTACTAAAAAGTACCTTCCCAAGACCTGCACCCATTATTGCACTTGTTGGTGTAAGCATTTCGGGCATACCCGGGCCCCCTTTAGGACCTTCTCCTCTAATAACAACCACTTTTCCCTGAAAAAATATTTCATTTTTAAAAAATCAAATAAAGAAAAAAAAAGGCTAAATGCAAGAAATAGGAATGTACTCTCGTTATTTATTTATTTATTATAGCATCTTGTTTTCATTTTCTTTCTATTATTGTAAGTTTGTAAGTTTTTAACATTGTACTACGATTTTTTTTTTGGGAAATCTCCATTAAAGTCCCAATATTTTGGCTCAGTTTATGAAAAAGTCTCAAATTAATTTTTATTAACAAAAAAGGACATAAACTACATGATTTATATTCAATAAAATCCTAATACTTGCGCACAGTTTACGGAAAAGTCCCAATATTAGCCGGTTTTCTGTCCTTTTTTGTTAATAAAAATTAATTTTGGACTTTTTTGTTAATAAAAAATAATTTACGACTTTTTCATAAACTAAACCAAAATATTAGGACTTAATTGGAGATTTCCCTTCTTTTTTTCTTATGAGGACATTATATTTTGAAAAATATACCCAATTATAGCTATGAAAATTGCTTTATATTTGGACGTGTTGTTATAATTGGGTAGATTTTTCTTACATTACTGTAATAGGGATAAAAATTAGAATGTGATAATAAACAAATAAATGAAAGTACATTGCTATTTCTTGAATAGAGTCGAATAATTGTACCTTAAAACTCATGGGGTCTTCAGATATGGCTGCAATCATGGCTTCCTCCCCCTCAAAGACAAGTGCAGGACCTGAAAAAAGTCTCCCAATTTATTATTCATAAAACCAAATACAAATTAAATAATAAAAAAACAAATATGAAAATGGGAGAATTAATTACCAGAGAAATATAACCCTTCTTTTCCTGTGATCTTTGCCACTGAACCTTCGGGTGCAAGATTTCCATATAATATTTGAAGGTGACCTGTTTTCTTTATCGGGTTTTGTGGTGTTTTTATTATTTCCTGGAAAAAAGTGATGAATTTTTGGTTTATTAAATGAATTTTCAAGAAAAAGTCGAATGTAAATAGAAAAGATTATGATATATCACCTGCCCTTCTGATAAAGAAGGGAAAAGTTTTGCATTTTCTGCTAATGTCTTCCCCGTGACTGAAAATAACCAGGAAAATAAATAACACGCAATTAAATTCGAAAATAAATCGAACCACTTTCATAAAAATACACTTTTTTTTGCATAAATATGCAATTTTGGACAAAAGAAGCCAAAAACGACATTTTGTACGTGTTTTCAAAAGGATTATAGTTTGCAATAAAAAGTCAAGAGTAAATTAATTTTTGGTCCCTGAATTTGTTCAAAAATTTCAGTTTTGGTCCCAAACAATTTTCTCTTGCAATTTTGGTGCCTATTTTCAATTATTGTAACAATTTTGGTCCCTATAAGCACCAAAATTGCAAGAAGAAACTATTGCAACAACTAAAAATAAGCACCAAAATTGCAAGAGCAAAGAACTTGGGACCTAAACTGCAATTTTGAACAAACTCAATGACCAAAAATGTAATTTACTAAAAAGTCAAGTATAACTGTTCACAAAGTCAAACACTAATTTTTGGATTAAATTACAGTTTTGGTACCTGTGGTTTACACCAAATTACAGTTTTGGTCCTAGTTTTAAAAATCTTTCATTTGTTGTCCCTGTGGTTTTCAAAACTTTCACTTTTGGTCCCAGTGCTTTCTAAATCTTTCAATTTTGGTCCCTATTGTTTGCACAAACGATACCAGAGGGAGGGACCAAAAGTGAAAGATTTAGAAACCACAGCAACCAAAATTCAAAGATTTGAAAACCACAGGGACCATCAGTGCAAGATTTTCAAAACTAGGACCAAAACTGTAATTTGGAGTAAACCACAGGGACCATAACTGTAATTCACTCCTTATTTTTATTATCCCTACCTGTAATACAATCTCCATCTAGATACCCGAGCTCCAAAAGGTACCGAAGAATTGCAGGTGTCCCACCAATCTAAACCAACTCAAAAGAAAATTAAAATGACAATACAAACTTTTCAATATATTCAACAAAAATATTGAAAAGAAATTTACGATTTTGACCTTATGTACATCTTCCATCACGTATTTTCCACTAGGCTTAAGATCCGCAAGAAATGGAACTTGATCACTAACTTTCTGGAAATCATCAAGAGTCAAACTCAAACCAACTGACCTGAAAATTTTTTAGCTTTTTGTTACCAAAACTTTAGTCAACTATATAGCATTGTACTTTTACAATTTTCTTACTTAGACATTATTACTTTTAAAAAAATGGGTTAATTACGAAAAAAGCACTATATTTTGTCAAAAGTTCGGTTTAAGTTAACCGCCAATTTTTAAAAGATTTGGAAAAAACCACCAATTTTTGGTAAAAAGTTTCATTGAAGCCATTATTACCGGTTCTTTCGGTCATAATGGTTAGGCTAAAACTTTTCTAAAAATTGGTGGTTTATTAGAACAAATGAAAAATTGATGGTTTAAACAGAAAAAGTAATGAAATATAGTGTTTTTTCCGTAATTATATAAATTAAAGTGTAAACATTATCTAGGTCTAATTACGAAAAAAGCACTATATTTTGCAAAAAACCACCAATTTTTAAGATTCGGAAAAAGCACCATTTTTGGTAAAAAGTTTCATCGAAGCCACTGTTACCTGCTTCTTTAGGTCATAGTGGTCAGATTGAAATTTTTTCCAAAAATTGGTGGTTTTATTAGAACAAATGAAAAATTGATGCTTAAACCAGAAAAAGTACAAAAATATAGTGCCTTTTTCGTAATTTGCCCTATAAATATAATAAACAAATGAAAGAAAATATTAAACAATTTGCTCTTTACCTTGCTATAGCAATCAAGTGTAATACAGCATTAGTGGATCCACCAAGAGCCATCACAGTAACCATCGCATTACGCATTGACTTAGGGGTAATTATGTCTTTTGGTTTCAAGTCCATTCTCAATAAATCAAGAATATATTTGCCAGCTAAGCGACACTCATCCAACTTCAACGGATCTTCAGCAGGTGTTGATGAGCTTTTGCAAATACAAAAAGACATTAGTCGGTAAATCCGTAAATCCAACAAACTTAATGAGTGTAAAATTACGAAACTACCCCTACCTGTAAGGAAGAGACATTCCCATTGCTTCAATGGCAGATGCCATGGTATTAGCAGTGTACATTCCACCACATGCCCCTGCCCCTGGGCAAGAATTGCGTAGTACATCTATTCTATGTTCATCATTTATTGAACCACTTACATATTCTCCATAAACCTATAACAAAAATATGATTATAAAAACTTTTATTAATAAATTAGTAGCAAATTAGATATCAATAATACCTGAAATGCAGATACTATGTCGTATGTCTTGCCTTGAAAATGACCAGGCTGCAAGAAAGTAGAAAAATATAATACAAAATTACAAATCAAGAAATGTTACATCCGATTATGTATTATAATATACCAACTGAATCAAACATTATATGGTGAAAGTAAAAAAGTTTTATGAACTGTGTAATGAATCAAATGAATCCCGACCTTAATGGTTCCACCATAGATCATGATACTTGGCCGATTCAAACGCCCCATTGCCATTATTGTACCTGGCATCTGAAAAAAAGAACATGTTTAAATGAATTTGATCATGAAAGAATAAAAGAATAAAAGAAGTTGAGGGATAACTTACATTTTTGTCGCAACCAGGGATGGAGATATTGGCATCGTACCATTGAGCAGACATGACAGTTTCAATGCTGTCAGCAATCAAATCCCTAGATTGAAGACTATAACACATGCCTCTAGTCCCCATTGAAATAGCATCGCTAACCCCAATGGTGTTGAACCTGAATCCAATCATGCCAGCGTCACAAACCCCTTCTTTCACGGCTTCGGCGAGCTTCAATAAGTGCATGTTGCAAGTGTTTCCTTCGTACCAAACAGATGAAATACCAATTTGGGGTTTTTTGAGGTCGTCATCGGAGAGACCTACGCCGTAAAGGACGGCCTGAGAGCCACCCTGTGACTTGGGTTCGGTGATTCTGGAGCTGAATTTGTTGATTTTTGATGACGGGACAGGGGAGGTTACAGATTGTGGTGGTGGTGGGACTGTTTCGGTTGTTGAGGATGAGGCGTCGGCGGCGGCTCGGAGTGAGAATGTGTAGGGTTTATGGGTGGTCGGGATGAGCGGTCGGAAAGTTGTGGATGGCAGAATGCTGGTGGGCCGGGGAGTTGGGGCTATTAAGGATGCTTGCATCATGTTTTCTGTGGTCAACGGAGGTGATGGCGGCGGCGGGGTAGCTGCGGCGGGGAGGCGGCGGTGTAGGGCTGAGGTGATAGGCTTGAATGAGTGAGTAATAAGGTCGGAATTTAAGAAATGAGGAGAATCAAATGACGAAATAAATGGCCGTTTGGATGTCCTTATAAAACTCCTTATTGACTTATTGGTTTTTTGGAAAAGCCATAAGTCAATAAGTAAGGGCCTCCTTACTTATTAAAAACTGCTTATAAGTCATAAGAAAGGGGAAATAAGCAGTTTTTAATAAGTAAGGAGACCCTTACTTATTGACTTATGGCTTTTCCAAAAAACCAATAAGTCAATAAGGAGTTTTATAAGCACATCCAAACGGGCCCTAAATTAGACTCGCTCGGTCCAAAAAAGACAAAAAAACTTAACGTTTTCACGATTAAAATAAATTTAACTTGAAGAATAAAAACGTGCTTATTTGTCTTGTACACGTATAAGTTCTAGATTTGGTCCCTAGTTTTTGGTTATCAATGGAACAAAGGGAAAATGACTTATAAGGGTAATTATGTTTCAAAATTGTTCAAAAAACACCATCCAAGTTTGGTCTGTTCAAAAAACACCATCCAAGTAAAATCTTTGTACAAAAAACACCATCCAAGTAAGGCCTTTGTACAAAAAACACCAACGAACTATATGTTTTGTTTAAATTTTACCCGATGGTAACCGGCTCTTGCAAGTTAAACTGTTCATCTGTTATTATGCTATGTCACTAAATATTATGTCAAGTCATCCTTTAACCTGCAAGAGCCGGTTACCATAGGTTAAAATTTGAACAAAACATGTAATTCGTTGGTGTTTTTTGTACAAAAGCCTTACTTGGATAGTGTTTTTTGTACAAAGGTCTTACTTGGATGATGTTTTTTGAACAGACCAAACTTGGATGGTGTTTTTTGAACAGTTTTGAAACATAATTACCCTTATAAGTCATTTTCCCATGGAACAAACTACCAATTTTGCTTCTTACTTTTAAGCTTTCCAACGATTTTAGGCCTTGTTCCGCATAGATAGACTATATTACTATTCATGATTTCAAAAGTTTTTATTGTTTATTTAATATTTAATATAATAGGTGTGTATTAAAAAACTCATGATATACGTATGGGTGGAGACGGTAACTTACACATACTCACACACAGAAAGAATGAGAGAAGTTATTTAAGATTACCTTTAATAACAACGTTGTCTATTTATTATAATAAAACAAACATTAAAAGTGTCACATGACTTGTTTTAGACATTCTATTGTCAAGTGGCATGTCTTAGAAGTCAAAATGTCAAATGAAAACTTCCAAGCAACTCTTTATTTTGTTTTCCCACGTAATTGATATCTATTCCATTAAATCAGAGAGAATTTTATGGCAATTTATGTTTGAAATTTGAATACTCGCGATCTTTTCCTATTGCCGATCTCGGCCTCTTCCCTTAGAAGGAGTGGGTCTCTTATCGCTACTGCAAACATTAGTGTTGGTATTTCATTCATGGTTTTACGTGTTATTTTGGTTCATCCCCCAATCACCGCTCTATCTCCCTCAATTTCGTCTTTCGGTAATCTAATTTTCACGTTTTAGAATGAAGATCTATTATGGGGGTCATGTGGATACAAATTTAAAGGTGTATAGCAGATGATAAAGGAAGCTTATGTATTTGAAACTATGAAGCAAGAGTTGAACGATATGATGATATGTGTATAAACGCCTTTTTTCTGAAATTATGAAGCAAGAGTTGAACAATATGATGATATGTGGATAAACGCCTTTTTCTGGTAGGGTTCCAAAATTGCTATATTGTTTTTTTAACTCAGTTTCTGATGTTTAATTGTTAAATGCAATCATTCTGTTTCATCCATGGTAGCTTGAAGACCATCGAATTCCTTTTTCTTCAACTTCAATTGAGATAACGAAGCATGTGATCTCACCCGCACCTGAGCTTGATGTGGTTGAAGTAACCAATGGATGAAGAGAAATTTGACATGGACAATCACAAAGCTGTTAGGTTTATTTCGAGTGTGTTTTCATGTTCTCTCGAATTGGAAATAATGAGATCAGACGATGCGTATTCTTTCTGTTTTACCTCAACTAAAGATTCTTGTGAATGAATGTCCCGTTAAAGCATATTTATCTCGATAATCCCTCCCTCGAGTGACCTAAATAAACCGACATTCTCTGAAGATTTCAAAAGCATTTCTTATGCTTTTTCTAACTTTTCCCGGAGATTAGCGAATCTGTTCTCTACCTTTAGTTCATTAATAAATTTGGATCTTCAACAATCGTTACCTCTATATGGTTGGTACAATATTCATCTCTTTAAAATTATTTTCTACAAGCATCATATTGATTTGTATGTGACTTTTAAATTGTAATACTTGAGAGATCACAAACAATCAAAAGGATAATATATAAACCTTTGTGTCTAAAAGGAAGTACTAACAGGTAGTAATTCAAACACTTCTTTGTGATTCATGTTATCAAGTTTCTCTCTAAAATTGTTTTATCCCCCCTAAAGGTCTATGTTGAGTAGGTCGTCTTTCCACTTCAGCTACTCGGTTATGATGTAGATCTGATTATGGCAGTATAATTGTCAAACCATATAGGCAACCAACCCTCCTGGAAAGCTAAGAGTCGGCAAAGACCGTTGTTATTAATAACTTATTCAAGAACCATATGTCAATATAAATCTATCCATAACTTAGTAACATCTAGGTTTTGCAGGATACCCAACTTTCAAGGGGGCGGGTTTTGAATGGAAAACAATTTTGGGAGTTGATTGAAGGCCTAGAAGCAAATAACATATCATACGAAACACATATATTGACAAGTACTTTCAATGCCATTATTCAGTTTTCTATCTTTTCTCTAAAACAAAAACCATTATCTTAACATGACAACTTCCAATAATACCTAAATAGATGTTTTTATGATGCATTTACAGGTTATATTGGTTCACTTTCTTTCTTGGACAATGTATTAGTTCACTTTCTTTCGTGACTGTTTGTTCTTATTTCAAAATGTAACAAATTTAGTTATACATCTATTTTATGGAACTTGTGTAAAATTGCATGTGAGCAAGATAGGTCGGAAACATGTAGCCATCTTCATGCAGTTGGTTCATCAAAGGTTCATTCTCAAACATCTACTATTTATCTTATATTTCTCATTATCATGTAATTTTTATCTTTTGTGTGTGCATGTTTGTGACTGTGTATGGATTGTGTGTAGGTGATTGTGAGAGTGTATGTATGTGTGTATGTGTGTGTATAAAAACAACATCCTAATACATTAGTGTGATTGAAGTACAATGCTTTATATATACAAAGAGAGTAGGATGTTATAAATCATAAACAACTGAAATTCATTGTTATTTGTTTCTTTTAGTATTGGGTGAAACTCACAGGTAGCAAGGCCGGGGCAACACAAAAAGAAGTTGAAGTCAATGCCTACAAATGCTTGAAACGTTTGTATATTTTATAAAGAATTATTTAGACATATATTGTAACATCCCCAGTCACACGTACTATAATATTGTCCGCTTTAGGCCACCCAACGTGAAAACTTTCCAGGGGGTCACCTATCCTCCCACCTAAACACACTGAATTGTAGAGTTTTATGGGATCTGTTGCCCTCACGACTTTAAAACACGTTGTGATATATAGGTATCCACATCCCTTATAAGGAAATATTTAGTTCTCCTACCCGGTCGATGTGGGTTCAGTTATCCTTCCTTTCCCCCCACTACAGGGTTTGAGTGATCCTTTCTTAATGCCCCGACCTCGTGCACCTCGCTTTGATACCATATGTAATATCCATAATCGCACATACCACAATATTGTCCACTTTGGGCCACCCAACGTGAAAACTGTTGGATTAGGTGTCTAAGCCATGACTAATAATTAATATTTACCTAATTAATAGTAGCATAGTCCATTTGGGTTGCCCTCATAGCTGGAGATTTGGTAGAAAATTCGGTAGAGAGAAAGATTGATTTATTATGTGATTAATAGATCAATAGAATTAAATATATGGTTTATTAATATATTAAAGTGATAATATATTAATTAGAAACTATATTAATTAATTAGAAATTAATCTGTAATTAATTGGATTTAATTTGGTGATTAATTTAATTAATTAAATGTGCAGGGACTGAAACTGTAATTATTCAATAGTTGAGTAAGTGGCAGTGTGAGTGAGTGATGGCAATCGATTTTTTATATGGATATATATAGAAATCGATTTTGATAATTAGAAGATAAATAGAGTTTGAATTGTAAGATAAAAGGTTTATCTTATTTGAATTCAAATAGGTTTATCTCTAAGGCTTATCAACTGGTCATCTGGAAAACTATAAATAGGGGTCCCTAGACACCTTAAAGTCTGCGCCATTTTTGTACCCTAACTCTCTGGAATTTTCGATCCATATACCTCAGCTCCCTGGGTGTGACTTCACTTGAGGCAAGATAATTTTGCTGCTTTGCTTCCAAGAAATCTAAAGGTTAGTTTTCTGGTTTTATTCTTTAGAAGTTTGTGTTGGCCTTTTAGGAACTTGTTATATGTTCAATTAGAAGAAAACATAGATCCTCCTAGGTTGCATGTGAACTTAGGTTTTAGTTCATTGGTTGCAGAAAACCTTTCAGTGGTATCAGAGCCTGTTACCTGTTTTCTTGTTGAATAGTTATAACTGTTTTTCTAAAATTAGGGTTTAAAGCTTATAAACCCTAATATATATGTGGATCGACTTTTAGGGTTAGGGTTTTGGAAACCCTAACCTCCCCCTTGTGATTTTCGATAAAAGGCATAGGGTTTTAGAAGGTATTCTATTTTTAGTAACTTTAATTGTTTAATTAAATGGATAACCTTAAACCCATTATTTGTTTTTCGATAATTAGGGGTTTAAGATAGGTTTAAATTAATTTCATTAATTTGTGATACCTATCTACATTTGAATTAATTTAATTAATTGTTTAATTAAAAGATAATTCAAGGATTTAATTTAAATTTTAATTTAATGGTTAAATTTCGAAAAATTAAAGGATAAATCCCAAATATTTTAAAAGGTTTAAAATATCTAGATTTAATTAATTTAATTAATTGGTTAATTAAAAGATAATTAAATCGAAATTTAAAAGGTTTAATTTAGTTTTAAATTTAATAATTAAATTTGAAAAAAATTAAAAGATAAACCTGAAATATTTTAAAAGGTTTAAAATATATCTTATATATATTATTAAATGTTAATACTATATGTATAAGATAAATTGGTTAGTCAAATCAATAGTAGGCATCATTCACGAAGCTGATCTATAAAGCGGGTATAAGGAGAGTGCCTATAAAATGGCGGTCTAATGGGTGTCCACTCTCACCCACCGCTCGCCTGATCAGTGGAGGGTCGTTAGTCGAACGGGTTTGATAGGACCGCTTAATCATTAAAAGTATAATGATCAAAGTACTAGAACACTTTACAAAATCTCAATCTAGTTACTTTAAAAAAATGTGAATTTGATGCTAATCCATGAAATTGCACATTGCACTTTATGAAACGTTGGTGGAGCGTGTGTGGTTTACCTGCACACCAATAGGGGTTCATAAAGAGTGGCAATGGGTTTCTCGGGTGTTATCGTTGTTGATGGAGCGTGTGTGGTTTACCGGCACATCAATTTGAGATGGTAATTGACCCCGAGAGTACCAAGCTAATTTGCATGGTTATTCACACCTGGTTTGTGATCCTCTGCATCCCAGTCACAAACGGTGGGGCATATCCGAGATTAAACATGCTATTGAACAGTTCAATAAATCTCAAAAGAAACTAGGAATTCCATTATAATAAGATTATTTTCCGCGGTGGAATTGGCTGAATCGTCATTCGTCTACCTTTATAAAAATTTGCAAATAGATTACGACATCCCTCTTCTATGTTGTAAATTGTTATAGTTGGATCCTAGCCTTATTTTTATATTGGGTTAATTATAAGGACCGACAAGTATCTAATTAAACTTACCTTCTTTTATAGATGTCTTTTGCTGATCAATCCGCTTCCCACTCAAACTCCAATGTTACCTCAATCCTCTCGTTATGTTCAAAGGTTCAATTGAACGGGACGAACTACAACGACTGGATTAGAAATATCAAGATGGCTCTGAGGTTCGAGAACAAGGAGTATGTACTCGAGACTGAGCTTGTCAATATTGACCCTGAAACTGCTACTCCCAAGGAACTTGCCTCGTACCAAAAACATTCTGATGATCCGACCAAAGTGGCCTGCATCATGATCGCCACAATGAACCCCGAATTGCATAGGATATATGAAGACTACTGGCCCTATGAGATGCACAAGGAGCTTGTGGAAAAGTTCCGCAAGCAAGAGCGCATCGAGAGGTGCGAGGTGGTCAAGGACTTCACGAACGGCAAACCTAGAAATGGAGAGTCCATCTACACTCACGTGCAAAGGATGCAAGGTTATGTGGAGCGACTTATGAAGCTTACGATGCCTGTACACGAGGAGTTGGTCGTTGACATAGTGCTTAACTCCTTGCCGAGTTCTTATGACCAGTTCAGGCTGGCTTATCATTTTAACAACAATCAATCTACCCTGGCTGAATTGCATCGCATGCTTAAGACTGCTGAAGACATGATGAAGGGTAAAAGTGTACCTTCGGTTAATCAGCCCGTCTTAGCCATTAGAAGTGGCAAAGGAAAGAAACGGAAGGGCCCTCCTAAACAAAATTGGAGGGAGAAGGTTCAGGTCGGGTCGTCCAGCAATGGCTCGAGAACCAAGTCTTCCCACATTCCTTGTGTGGCCAACCCTAATGAAGCCGACTGCTTCTATTGCAAAGAGAAGGGCCATTGGAAGAGAAGCTGTCCGAAGTACTTACAGGACGTCAAGGATGGGAAAGTAAAGCCATCGACAGCAGGTATATACACTATCTCTAAAAACTCACCATCTTCTAGTTCTTGGGTCCTTGATACAGGATGTGGTTTTCACATATATTCTGATTTGCAGGGCCTAAAGGAAAGCAGGGAGGTGGAGCACGGTAGACTGAACCTGATCATGGGCAATTGGAGATCGTCCCCTGTTACCAATATCGGTGTCTATAGTTTAGTGCTCAGTAGTGATGTTAGTTTAGAATTATTAAATTGTTGCTATTCGCCAGAAATGGCAAGAAACATTATTTCATTTCACGCATTGTTCAGACAAGGATTTCAGTTTTCTTTTGATAATAAAATTGGTTTAATTTTTGTTTTCAAAAATGGTGCTTTTATTTTTACTGCTTTTCCTTGTGATGGTGTATGAAACTGTAGAATGTGTTGACAATTTAGGACATAGTGTTAATTATATTGATTCTACTAGTGGTGTAGAAAATGCATGCCTGTGGCATAGTCAGCTTGGGCACATCAGCAAGAAACGCATCGCCCAACTCCAAAAGGATGGAGTGTTGGAATCATTCGACCTCAAGTCGGATGATGTATGCGAATCTTGTCTGTTGGGCAAGATGACTAAATCACCTTTCAAAGGTTCTTTTGAAAGAGGTGAAGGTCTGTTGGACATCATACACACGGATGTGTGTGGTCCCTTCAGATCAACCACAAAGGATGGCACGCAGTTCTACGTGACCTTTACTGACGACTTTAGTAGATACGGTTATATCTACTTAATCAAGCATAAGTCTGAAACCTTTGAAAAGTTCAAAGAGTTTAAGAACGAAGTAGAGAATCAATTAGGCAGGAAGATAAAGATGCTCAGGTCCGACAGAGGCGGAGAGTATCTTAGTATCGAGTTCCTAGACTATTTAAAGGAATGCGGAATAGATTCGCAGTTGACACCTCCCAGAACACCACAGTTGAACGGTGTTGCCAAGAGGCGTAACCGAACCCTGTTAGACATGGTTCGTTCCATGATGAGTTGACCTTCACTTCCCATTCACTTCTGGGAGTATGCCTTAGAGACTGCCGCCCATATCCTCAATCTTGTCCCAACTAAGAAGGATGCTAAAACACCTCATGAAATGTGGACGAGGAAAGTTCCCTCGTTGACACATATCAAAGTTTGGGGTTGTGAGGCTTCGTTAGACGAGAGACTCAAGACAAACTCGCAAAAAGAAGCGAAAGGTGTTTCTTCATTGGTTACCCCAAACAGTCCTTTGGATATTTATTCTACAGACCGAGCGAGGACGTGGTCTTTGTAGCTAGACGAGCAGTCTTTCGAGAGAGAGAGCTCATATTCAAAGAGGACAGTGGGAGTACCCTTGATCTTGAAGAAATTCAAGAGTCATTAGATGACATAACCTTAGGAAAAACTAGCAACCAACCTGAGGAAGAAGTTCCTGTTGGTCCGACTGATGTATCCTTACCTCTTAGGCGCTCCGGTAGAGTTAGCATGCCACCCGAATTTTATGGTTTCCATATAACTTCGAATGGGGACATGTTTGTCAGTGATAGGACACTGATAAATTTGGATGAGCCAACTAACTACCAGGAAGCAGTGGCGGGCCCTGAGTCTGCCAAGTGAAATGGATAGCAAGATCAAGTCCATGTATGACAATCAAGTTTGGAACTTGGTTGACAATGTACCAGGTCGAAAGACAGTCGGGTGCAAGTGGATCTTCAAGAAGAAGACCGACATGGATGGAAAGGTACACACTTTTAAGGCAAGACTGTTTGCGAAGGGCTTTACTCAAACCTCGGGGGTTGACTATGACAAGACCTTCTCACCAGTAGCCAAGATAAAGTCTATTAGGATAATGCTGGCCATAGCTGCGTTTCATGACTATGAAATTTGGCAGATAGACGTCAAAACCGCTTTCCTTAATGGGAAGTTGACTGAGGATGTTTACATGAATCAGCCAGAGGGTTTTGTCGATGCAAAGAATCCTAATAAGGTGTGTAAGCTTGAGAAATCAATCTATGGATTGAAACAAGCTTCTCGCAGCTGGAATCTTTGTTTCCATGAGAAAGTCAAAGAGTTTGGCTTCTCTAGGAGCGATGATGAGTCCTGCGTATATGTCAAGGCTAGTGGGAGTATAGTCACTTTTCTGGTGCTGTATGTTGATGACATACTGCTCATGGGAAACAACATTCCAACCTTGCAAGATGTCAAGTCTTGGCTTGGGAAGTGTTTCGCCATGAAGGACCTAGGAGAAGCTGCCTATATTCTCGGGATAAGAATATTAAGAGATAGGAAGAAGAGACTAATTGGACTTAGTCAGGGTACATACTTGGAAAAGGTACTAAAGAGGTTTAGTATGTAAAATTCCAAGAAGGGAGAGCTACATATCCAGAGTAATGCAAAGTTGAGTAAGACTCAAAGTCCGAGTACAGACGAGGAGATAGCCGACATAAGTCGGGTACGTTACGCTTCGGCTGTGGGGTCGATCATGTACGCTATGTCGTGTACTTGCCCTGGCGTGGCCTTTGCTTTGAGCATGGTCAGTCAGTACCAGGGAAACCCTGGAATGACGCATTGGATAGCTGTCAAAAATATACTCAAGTATCTGCGAAGGACAAAGAACATGGTGTTAGTCCTTGGTGGGAGTGGTACTTTGAGAGTTGAAGGATATACACATGCCAGCTTTTAGATGGATAGAGACAATGGTCGGTCTTAGTCGGGCTGGGTATTCCTTTTGAATGGAGGAGCAGTTACTTGGAAAAGTTCCAAGCAAGAGACGATGGCTGATTCTACGTGCGAATCAGAGTACATAGCAGCAAGTGAAGCGTCAAAGGAAGCGGCTTGGCTGAAGAACTTTATCGGTGACCTTGGAGTTGTCCCGAGTATTCAGGAGCCCATGGAACTGTTGTGCGATAATAAAGGAGCGGTTGCCTTGACAAAGGAACCGAGAGACCATGGAAAGTCCAAGCATATCGACAGAAAGTACCACTATATTAGACATAGGGTAGAAGAAGGTCACCTCCTTGTAAAGAGGGTATCATCGGAAGATAATCCTGCAGATCCCTTGACAAAGGCTCTGAGTAGGATTGAGCATAATCAGCATGCGAGGAGCATTGGATTAAGAGATGATATAAGTTTTTGTAATTATATAGGTTTTTGAAACTTGTAACAATGTAAATGTAATTGATTTTGGTGATTTAATAATAGATGACTTATTAAATCATACTATATGATATAATAACTAGTTTTTACTCTATTGATTTATTATTTTCATAAAATAATAATTATCTCCTAATTAAATACAAGAGTTGATTATTTATCAATAATCGTATTAATAATAAATATTCAGTATGTGCCAACTTGCTTAAGGCGTGACCCTATAGGACCATATGTTATTGGTAAACATCATTCTAAAATAAATCTTGAGCTATTGTATGTAGTTGCAAGTATGGTGTGGAAAACCGTGATCACCACCACCACACCTCCACTGTGGGGTGTATATGTGGGGGGGGGGGTGTGAGTGAGATTAGTGGGGCATGGTGATTCTATTTGGTTCTCATCATAATCATGAGTTTGGCATGAAGGTTTTGGTTCCGTGTGGCTTAGGGAATTGTTGCCTAGTCGATTACCACACATCACACACCACCGTGTATGTTGATGTGTGTATATGAGTTAATGTTGCATGATTGTTAGCTTAAAGAGTGCATGTGATGAAACGACCAAAATTAATAATATAAATATGTAAAATAAGATGTGTGTAATTTAAAGTTTTATATGTATTTTTATGAGAAATTATATTTGTAAGGGTAATTTGGTCATTTTACCATGAGAAGGGTAATTTGGTCATTTTACCATGAGAAGGGTAATTTAGTTATTTGACCATATATAAGAATTATTATAAAAGTATAATTTTAGTTTGGACCAAAAATGTAAGAAAGATAGCTATATGTGGTAAAAATCTAATGTTGGTACCTAAACTCCAAGGAAGAGGACTTCAAGGACTAGATTGCAAAATGACAATTATTAAATGGGAGAAATATCTCCCATAGTTTCAGAACTCTAGAGAAGTCTCGGGAGGAAGCTTTGAAGAACCCATTTCAGAAATTCACAAGATTGAAGTAAGAATTGAAGTTTCAAGTAATTAAGGTTAGTAATCAAGTTTCTAGTTTCAATTCTTGAGTTGGTTCTTCACGGGATGAACTGAAATTTCAGTTTCAGTCATGATTCCAAGTGATTAATACGATTCTTATGTTCTGCACGTGATGGTATGTTAAGATCATACCAAATAATCCAAGAGTTTTGTTGATTTTGTGGATTTGGGGATTTTTGGTTCAAGAACCCTAGAATTCGGGTTTGTGAAGATTGATTTGATTCTAGTGTTTATGGAGTAATAAGTGTTATATAGGAGGCTTAGTAATACTCTAAATATCATGTTTTAACCTTTAATTGAATTGGATTTGAGTTGGAACCAAGCAGATCAAAGATTAAAAATGTGCAGGAAAATGGTAATTGGAAGGGTGGAATGGAATTGGTGATTCCATGAATGAAACCCATAGAAATGGATAAAGAGAGTCATGAATTGGTGATTTATGAAGTATGTTTTGGGTTGTAAAACCCCTAATTTATCTCCCCTTGATCATATACAGATATATATAAAAGATAGAAAGAAATGGACCATTGTATTAGAATTTATGGCACATGAGCTTCCTTAGAGCTCTTGTGACATCATGTGGTCTTAACCATTAAGTCATGAACTAAATAAGACCTAATGGGATTAAAAATATGTTCTTAACATGTTACAAGGTTAATAGAACCTATTGGCAAAGTTTCGTTAAGTTTGGAAACAAACTGAATCCAGAAATGGACTAAAACTGCAAAAAACGAACAAAAATTCGGAGCTGAAAATGGGGTCTGTAGAGATTACACGACCCGTGTTGTTTAGCACGACCCGTGTAACCTGGGACAGATGGTTTGGACATTCTGGAGACCCATACACGACCCGTGTGACCCGTACACGACCCGTGTGACCCGAATTCATGCAATTCACTCCCGTTATGACCCATATTAGTATAATAAGGATTCTAATGAGTTATAGAGTCATAGAATGGATGTTAATGTATGATATATTAAATATAGGTGCAAGTCAAGTGATTGAACATCATCGAAGTGGTAAAGAACCAAGAAACGCCTAATCAACCTTTCAAGAACTACAAGGTGAGTACATGAGATATTTTTCCCATTTTGGGGTACATGGCAAGTAAGTATTTTCAGATTTCATATAATATGTTTATGTGTGAAAATATATGCAAGAATGATATTTTCTAGCTTATATGGAAAGTAAACTGCTATATTTGAAAGTATGATTTTGGCAATAGCCTAGATTATGGTAAAAGCATGTTTAAGTCAAAAGCTTGGCATTTAGCCATTATGTGTACAAGTAATGATTCAGTATGCAGAAAGTATTTTATATATGACTGGTATTTGTAGCTAGCAATGTTAGTAAGGGAACTATGTTCCACCTACCCGGGTTAGGTAAGGAGTCTACTGGGGAAAACCCCTTCGCGAAGTAGATTGCCTAAGCAACTTCTACTGTGAGGATTGATTCGTTCTTTCTAGCTGTAAAGACTTGGGGTATCACTTATGGTGATTAAAGCCCTAAGTATAAAAATCCAGCAAGTTTATAAAACCAGTCAAAGCAAGTATGAAAGAAGCTAATTTTACAAAGTATGATATAAAATGATTTTGAAAAGTAAAGAGTTATAGTATGTAAATACTATAAAGTTTTAGCAAATGTTTATGTTATAAATTTTTATAAAAGGTTGGAAAAGAAATTAAATTGTTGGGTCTAAAACTCATGTAACTCACGAGACATTTTTTTCTTACGTATTCTATTTTTATGCAATGTATTCTAGGTTCAGGTACGAAGATGTAAGATAGTTTGAAGTTGTAAAATAAGTCCTAGAGTGTGAAAGAGTGAAGCTGGATACAGCTATCATGTATTGGTATTGATTAAATCCTTTCTCTTAAACTTTATGGTTGTTTGATATGTATTTGTAACACCCCTTGTTGTATTTAAAACAAAGACAATGGTTTTTGTTAAACCGTATTTTTGTAAAATATGCTTTTATGTAATATAAATGGTTTGTAAAAGTTGGGGCGTTACAAGTTGGTATCATAGCCATAGTTTAAGCGAATTAGGATTGGATCATTCCACTCCTAGGCTTAGACTTGTGAAATAGTGAGTTAGAGTGAGTTATATAGTTTTCTTATGTCTTAAGGAATTAAGACATTATTTATTAATAGAATTATATGGGTATATTTATGAGTAAAGTAACTAGCTGATACTAGTGAACAGTGGAACCGAGCGGAAACATTGGGAACAACATGTGTAGGTGATTATGGTAATATGGGCCCATATTATCATAATCACAGGACGCATATTGGGCCTAGTGTAGCCACGAAGGAATACTGGGAAACTGGCGGAAGAAGTAGTAAGTTAATATTTATGACATATTATGAAATACTAAAGTATTGGAATTTTATAGCAAAATGCGAACTAGAAGTGGCCAAGGATCGCATGCTGAAAATCCAGATCCTAATCCAAGGCCTCATATTCCTCCTCGACCACCCCAAGCCGTTGATGATGGCAATTCTAGGGGTGAGGTTAATCCACCTCCATTGACATTGGAGGCAATTCAGAAATTACTGCATGACTCGCAAGTGCAAACAAGACAGGAAATGACCCATCTTTTGGATGAACGACTAGGCGAAAGATCTAGATCGCAAACTGAAGATAGTGTGAAAAGTGTAGCTCCGGAGGGTACTAACCCAACTCAGATCTCCTCTCAGGGAGATTCTTCTTCTAAATCGCAGCCACAATTCAAGACTAAAGGAGTGTGTACTTTTAAGGACTTTATGTCCTGTCGACCTAAGGAATTCAACGGGGAGATGGACCCGAAAATAGCTATTCGGTGGGTGACTGAAATGGAGCAGGTTCTTCGGGTCTGCCGTTGTGAAGAGGATATGAAGGTAGGATTCGCTTCTCAAATGTTAAAGGCGGAAGCCCTTAATTGGTGGAATACTCTTCGCCAAACCAAGGGAAGTGAGATTGTGGATGCATTTTCTTGGGACGAGTTTGTTAAGTGATTGAAAGGCAAGTTTTGCTCAGCTAGACACCGGGAGAATTTAGTCAATAAATTCTTCGCTCTCACGAAAGAAAAGCAGACAGTTGATGAGTACACGAAGAAGTTTTGTGAGATGTTACCTTTTCTGGAAGATACGTTACCTACTGAAGCCAGGAGAATAAACCGGTATGTCAATGGGTTACCAGGGGACTACTCATTGGAGGTTGGTAAAGCTACTACTCTTGATGAGGCCATTGAATCTGCAGCTAGAGTCAAAAGTATGATAGAAAAGAAGGCCAAAGAACGACAAGCTTTTGGGGAGAAACGAAAGTCTTCAGGAATCTCTGGAGCAAGTAAGAAGAGTCGCTTTTTGTAACACCCGACTTATTAACCAAAAACACCCCAAAAAAATTTTGTTTTTCAAACCAAACATTTTACAATTTAAGACATAAGTATGGGGTATTAGTTAATACAATACGAGTACAAGAGTATCACAAAGTATAATACATGATATTATACATTCTTCAAGCCGGGTTGCTACTTCAATCCTAAGTCCTCAGTCATGGACTTTGTCCTTTCCCTTTGCAGGGTCACGCTCACCTGCAGGGACATATCAAATAAACAGTGAGCTACAAAGCCCAATGAGTAATCAAATCAATAACAATACGTACAAGAATAAAATTCTCTATACAAAGTCACATATGTATTATCATACAATACAAAATCAAACATGGCTCACGGGTTAGCCCGCTATTGCCTTGGCTCACGGCTTATCCGGTCTTGCCCATATAAGTTTAGCACATCAAATAAACCATGGCTCACGGCTTATCCGGTCTTGCCTAGACTCACGGCTTTATCCGGTCTTGTCTATATTATTTATATAAATACATTGACTCACAGCTCCGTTCTTGTCTATAACAGACTCACGGCTTATCTGGTCTTGTCATATCAAACCATATATCTGTCATTTTTCGTCCCCAAAACTATTTTCAATCCGCAGCTGCTCAACAATCATATATCACATCAAATACGAGTGAGATTACTCACCTGAAGGTTTGATACAGCTAGCGTTCGTTGTCCCTTGCCTTGAAATAAAATCCGTAGGATTTTGTCCCGTACCTATAATTCCATTTATTTTCACAATGATTATAGGTTAATAACCATTCCAATTAACTCTAATACACTAGAGTTCAATAAAATAATGTTATAAACAATGCCTAGTTAATAAACTTTCCGTTTACTAACTTTATGTGAATTTTACTATTCACCGAGGCATTCGGATCGGTCTACAGTGCCCCCGAGGGGTCGGAAACTCAATCTAAAAATTTTCCCAAACTTTTCAGACCATAATACACCTATGTTTCAAATTTGGGCTTAATCGGACAAGCAACGCAAAAGATAGCGTTTCAAAGTTTCTGTCCAGGACCTGTCCACAGGCGCGCCGCGCCTAGAAGGGGGCGCACCGCGCCCAGCGCCTGTGCAGGTTCCTGTCCAGCTCGCGATTTTCACTGTAGCATGCGGTTTTCTCATCTTAAATGCTTATTTTCGTTTTTAATCACTTGGGGTTTATTCCCAAGTCAAATCCCTCCATAAAAACAAGGTTTTTAAGCATTGACAACAACTCAATCATCCATACTAAGAATTAGGGTTCTTAGTTTTAACAACCCCAATTCTTCAATTTTACTAATTATAGCATCCTACTTCTATTTAATTGGGTTAAGTCTTTACTTGCATGGCTTAATGGAAGTATTTCATCATTTTAACCCCATGATCATGGCTGTAATTTCAGTTTGTGAGTCCTACTCAACTCAACAAGATGAACAATCAAGAACATGAAGAAACTTACCTCCAAAGTTTCCAATTATACCCCTTTGAAGCCAAAATCAAGTTGCAAGCTCCAAATCTTCAAGACCACTTCACTTTCTCTGCAGAAAATCGTCCAAGAATTTGTTCCCGTGATTACCAAAAATCTGCACAAGTCTTGCTTATATATCTCCAAGATTTGCACTTTGGTCCTTGAAGTTGCATATTTCAAAGTTTTGCCACAAATAACACAATTTATGACAAATAATCAACTTTTATAACATTTTAAGTCCAAGACTTAAAATATTATTACATAACAAGTCCTTTTCTGTCCAAATGACCAAATTACCCTTTTGAGGTAAAATGACCATTTTGCCCTTTTATTAATATTTATATAATAAATACAAGTTTTGGCGTTACAAATTCTCCCCTCCTTTAAGAGATTTCGTCCCCGAAATCATACAAAAAGTTGAGGATATTTCTCTCTCATCTCACTTTCGGTCTCCCACGTCATGTCGGAACCTTTGTGATGACGCCAAAGGACTTTCACCATACTGATCTTCTTGTTTCTGAGCTGTCTTGTCTTGCGGTCTAACACCCGCTCAGGTTGTTCCGGATATCTCAGCTTTTCATCCACCTCGATTTCAGCGAGAGGTACTTGTTGAGATTTATCAAACAACGTCTTCCTCAAATGGGACACATGGAATACATCATGTATACCATGAAGTTCATCAGGTAACTCCAATCTATACGCCACGGCTCCAACTCTTTGGGATATTCGGAAAGGTCCAATAAAGCGAGGACTCAACTTTCCTTTCTTCCCAAAACGAATCAAGCCTTTCCAAGGGGATACTTTAAGCATTACCATATCTCCCACTTGGAACTCTATCGGTTTCACCCGTCTGTCTGCGTATTGCTTCTGTCTATTCTGAGCTACCTTCAAATTTTCACGTATCAGTTTGATCTTTTCTTCAGTCTGGGCTACAATTTCGGGTCCAGCCAACGGCTTTTCCCCAACTTCAGTCCAGCAGGTCGGAGTACGGCACGGTGCTCCATACAAGGCTTCATACGGGGCCATCTGAATGCTGGAATGATAGCTGTTATTGTACGCGAATTCCACTAAAGGTAAATGATCTTCCCAGCTTCCACCGAAGTCTATGACACAAGTCCTCAACATATCTTCCAAAGTTCGGATCGTTCTTTCACTTTGGCCATCAGTCTGCGGGTGATATGCGGTACTCATAAGTACTTTCGTACCCAGTTGCTCTTGAAGACTTTGCAAAAAATGGGAAGTAAATCTGCTGTCTCTGTCCGACACAATCGATGCTGGTACTCCATGCCGACAAAATACTTCATCAATGTAGATTTTCGCCAGTTGATCTACTCTGTACTTTTCCTTATATGGTATAAATTGTGCCGATTTGGTCAATCGATCCACAATCACCCATATAGAATCATAACCTCGCGGTGTCCGCGGCAACTTTGTTACAAAATCCATGGTAATATGGTCCCATTTCTTCTCTGGAATCGGCAATGGCTGTATTTCCCTATATGGTTTCTGATGGTTTGACTTAACTTGCAAACAAGTCAAACATTTTTCTACATATCTTCCAATGTCCCTTTTCATTCCAGGCCACTAATACATCGGTTTTAACGTCCGATACATCTTGGTACTGCCCGGATGAACTGCATATCGGCTATAATGGCTATCTTCTAGAAGTAAAGTCCGCGCTTCTCCTTGTTTTGGGACCCATATTCGGCCTCCGAAGGTCTTCAAATTCTGAGCATTTTCTTCCAGATGCTTCAAGTATCCTACCATTCTTTCACTTTTTACATTCTCCGGCTTACACGCTTCCTCTTGTGCCAAACGAATCAATCCTGGTAACCGGCTCACTACACCCATACACGCGGATGTAACTTTTAGAGGAGCTTCTTTTCGGCTTAGAGCATCTGCCACTACATTTGCCTTGCCAGGGTGGTACTGAATTTCACAATCAAAATCTTTCAACAGGTCCATCCATCTTTGCTGTCTCATGCTGAGCTCTTTCTGGTCAAAAAGATACTTCAGACTCTTATGATCAGTGTAAATAATAAACTTTACACCATATAAATAATGTCTCCACAACTTCAACGCTAGAACCACCGCAGCTAATTCCAGATCATGGACGGGATACTTCTTTTCGGCATCTTTTAATTGACGGGACGCATAAGCTATGACTCGACCTTTCTGCATCAGAACACACCCAAGACCAATTTTAGAAGCATCGCTGTAGATCACATACTCTTCTCCACTTTGTGGTAGAACTAACACCGGTGCTTCGCATAAGGCTTGTTTCAACTTCTGGAATGCTTCTTGCTGCTCAGCGGCCCACGTAAATTTTTCACCTTTCTTAGTCAACCTGGTCAACGGGACAGCTATCGAGGAGAAATTCTCGACAAATCTTCTATAATAGCCTGCTAAACCAAGGAAACTTCGTACTTCAGTTGGACTTCGAGGCGGTTCCCACTTCATCACGGCTTCAACTTTTGCTGGGTCGACTTTCACCCCTTCGGCATTAATCACATGGCCAAGAAATTGGACTTCTCTTAGCCAGAATTCACACTTAGAGAATTTAGCATACAGCTTCTCTCGACGAAGCAACTCCAATACTTGTCGCAAATGCACTTCATGTTCGGTTTGACTTCGCGAATACACCAAGATGTCATCTATAAACACTATCACCGAGGTATCAAGGAACGGTCGGCACACCCGGTTCATAAGATCCATGAATACGGCTGGAGCATTGGTTAACCCAAAAGGCATCACCAAAAACTCATAATGACCGTATCTCGTCCGGAATGCCGTCTTCGGAATGTCTGACTCCCTTATCTTCAACTGGTGGTATCCTGACCTCAGATCAATCTTGGAAAAGTAGGACGCGCCTTGTAGCTGGTCAAACAAGTCGTCTATTCTGGGTAGCGGGTACTTGTTCTTCACCGTGATTTTGTTTAGTTCCCGATAGTCAATACACATACGCATTGACCCATCTTTCTTCTTGACAAACAGAATAGGGGCTCCCCAAGGCGATGTACTCGGTCTGATAAAACCCCTGTCTAACAATTCTTCCAGTTGCTTCCGCAGTTCCACCATCTCTGAAGGTGCTAAACGGTATGGAGCTCGGGCAACAGGTGCAGCTCCCGGAATCAGTTCAATAGTGAACTCAACCTGTCGATCTGGTGGCAACCCTGGAAGTTCATCTGGAAACACATCTGGGAACTCATTCACCACATTCACATTTGCTACTCCCACTTTAATCGGTTGAGCCACCGACACATAAGCTAGATAGGACATCCCTTCTTTACTGACACAGCTTCGGGCTTGAGCAAGGGAGATAACTGGCATTCGTAACCGAGGTCGTTCGCCTTGAATTTTCATCCATTCCCCTTCCGGTGATAACACTGTAATACTTTTATTTCTGCAATCCACGTTAGCATAATTTGTTGCTAACCAATCCATCCCCACTATTACACCAAATTCGTTGGTAGTCATCGGCTTCAAATCTATAGGGAAAATGGTCCCGTAGATTTTAAGCTGACAACCTTCCATATGTTCAGAAACCCAGACATATCGGCCGTCTGCTATAGCTACTTCTAAGCTTTCATCCATCGGGGTTAAAGGTACATTCAAGCGAGGCAATAAGGATTCCGAAACAAAACAGTGAGTGGCTCCCGGATCAAAAATAACATATACAGGTATGGTATTGAGAGTGAAAATACCTATCACCACATCCGTCTTCTCACGGGCTTCTTCCACAGTCATCTGGAACGCTCGTGAGGCCACTGGTCGTCCCCTGTTCCTCGGCTCTTCTTTCTTTCCCACTTGATCATCCCTGGGCCTTTCGCTATATACACCAGATTTCAGTTGGGGACAATTTAGGCGAATATGATCTGTAGCTCCGCATTGGAAACACCTACGGTCCGCCCGACAGTCCCGTATAATATGACCCGGTTTTCCACAGTTCCGGCAGACCATTGACCCAGTATCGCTGCGACAACTGCCCGAGTGCCTTTTTCTGCATTTCTCGCACCACTTGCCTTCGTCCCTCTGACTTTTTCCTTTAGACCCGGATTGTTGCGACTTTTTCTGAGGCGTCCAACCTTGGTCTTCCGCCTTTCTTTTAGTTTCCATAACTTTCTTTTCATCTTCCTGCCGCTTCAGTTCTGTTTCCCTTTCCGTGGCTCGATCCACCACTTGTCGGAAAGTAGTTAGTTTTAGCGGTTGCACAATCTCTCTAATTCGGGTTGTCAACCCCCGAACATACTTGTCGATCTTTCTCTTTTCAGTATAGATATGGTGTTCCGCAAACCGAGCCTTCTCCAGAAAGCTGAGAGTATATTCCTGGACAGATCGGGAACCCTGTTCCAGGTGCAAGAATTCATCCTCCAACTTTTGAATAGCTACTTCCGAGCAATATTCTTCATTGAACTTTGTCTTGAATTGCTCCCAAGGTATCGATTGGGACGAATCAAGATCTAGTGATTTGTAGTAAGTTTGCCACCAATGTAGAGCACCGCTTGTAAGTTGGTTCGTGGCAAATTCCACTTTATCATCATCCGCACACTTGCTTACTCGGAACACCTTCTCGATATGCATGACCCATTCCATAGCTTTTACTGGATCATCTATCCCTGAGAATTCCTTTGGTTTACAACCAAGGAACGATTTATAAGTACACCCAACTTTCCTTGCTGAAGCTTCCCCACCTTGAGTTTCTTTTACTGCCCGGGCACGACTTTCTCCCTGGCTTTCATTTTCTGGCTGCCCGTCATGAACACTTTTTGCGGCCTCTTCAGTAGGATCCGGATTGGCACTCGGATTAGGATTGCCACTCGGGTTGGGGTTGTTCGATAATGCTGGCATCATCTGCCTAACCACTTCTTCCACAATGGCTCGTATATCAGGTGGATTTTGTCCCACCGGTTCCCTTGTTGGTGCTCTTCGCCCAACAGAGCCTCGTGACCTAGCTGGTCCGCTTCTTGCAGTTCCACGTGAATTCACACCAGTAGGATTGCTTCGTGTATTTCTCATACTTCAAGATTTCAACAAACCGTTAGATTACATATATCATAACAAACTTATATATATCTAACAGTCCAACTATCTGTGTTTCTCTCAAGGTTTAAGTCCAGGGATCTAATCTAAGACACCTAGTTCACTTAAACCACGGCTCTGATACCAACTTGTAACACCCGACTTATTAACCAAAAACACCCAAAAAAAATTTTGTTTTTCAAACCAAACATTTTACAATTTAAGACATAAGTATGGGGTATTAGTTAATACAATACGAGTACAAGAGTATCACAAAGTATAATACATGATATTATACATTCTTCAAGCCGGGTTGCTACTTCAATCCTAAGTCCTCAGTCATGGACTTTGTCCTTTCCCTTTGCAGGGTCACGCTCACCTGCAGGGACATATCAAATAAACAGTGAGCTACAAAGCCCAATGAGTAATCAAATCAATAACAATACGTACAAGAATAAAATTCTCTATACAAAGTCACATATGTATTATCATACAATACAAAATCAAACATGGCTCACGGGTTAGCCCGCTATTGCATTGGCTCACGGCTTATCCGGTCTTGCCCATATAAGTTTAGCACATCAAATAAACCATGGCTCACGGCTTATCCGGTCTTGCCTAGACTCACGGCTTTATCCGGTCTTGTCTATATTATTTATATAAATACATTGACTCACAGCTCCGTTCTTGTCTATAACAGACTCACGGCTTATCTGGTCTTGTCATATCAAACCATATATCTGTCATTTTTCGTCCCCAAAACTATTTTCAATCCGCAGCTGCTCAACAATCATATATCACATCAAATACGAGTGAGATTACTCACCTGAAGGTTTGATACAGCTAGCGTTCGTTGTCCCTTGCCTTGAAATAAAATCCGTAGGATTTTGTCCCGTACCTATAATTCCATTTATTTTCACAATGATTATAGGTTAATAACCATTCCAATTAACTCTAATACACTAGAGTTCAATAAAATAATGTTATAAACAATGCCTAGTTAATAAACTTTCCGTTTACTAACTTTATGTGAATTTTACTATTCACCGAGGCATTCGGATCGGTCTACAGTGCCCCCGAGGGGTCGGAAACTCAATCTAAAAATTTTCCCAAACTTTTCAGACCATAATACACCTATGTTTCAAATTTGGGCTTAATCGGACAAGCAACGCAAAAGATAGCGTTTCAAAGTTTCTGTCCAGGACCTGTCCACAGGCGCGCCGCGCCTAGAAGGGGGCGCACCGCGCCCAGCGCCTGTGCAGGTTCCTGTCCAGCTCGCGATTTTCACTGTAGCATGCGGTTTTCTCATCTTAAATGCTTATTTTCGTTTTTAATCACTTGGGGTTTATTCCCAAGTCAAATCCCTCCATAAAAACAAGGTTTTTAAGCATTGACAACAACTCAATCATCCATACTAAGAATTAGGGTTCTTAGTTTTAACAACCCCAATTCTTCAATTTTACTAATTATAGCATCCTACTTCTATTTAATTGGGTTAAGTCTTTACTTGCATGGCTTAATGGAAGTATTTCATCATTTTAACCCCATGATCATGGCTGTAATTTCAGTTTGTGAGTCCTACTCAACTCAACAAGATGAACAATCAAGAACATGAAGAAACTTACCTCCAAAGTTTCCAATTATACCCCTTTGAAGCCAAAATCAAGTTGCAAGCTCCAAATCTTCAAGACCACTTCACTTTCTCTGCAGAAAATCGTCCAAGAATTTGTTCCCGTGATTACCAAAAATCTGCACAAGTCTTGCTTATATATCTCCAAGATTTGCACTTTGGTCCTTGAAGTTGCATATTTCAAAGTTTTGCCACAAATAACACAATTTATGACAAATAATCAACTTTTATAACATTTTAAGTCCAAGACTTAAAATATTATTACATAACAAGTCCTTTTCTGTCCAAATGACCAAATTACCCTTTTGAGGTAAAATGACCATTTTGCCCTTTTATTAATATTTATATAATAAATACAAGTTTTGGCGTTACACTTTTCATCAGGGTTTTCTAAGAAAAGAGAAGACAAAGAATGCAAGAAATGTGGAAGAATGCATGGTGGTGAATGCAAGGAGGGTACTAGTGGGTGCTACAAATGTGGTCTTCCGGGCCACCAAGCCAAGGATTGCAAGGTGAAGGATATTAGCGAAGTGGAGTGTTACAATTGCCACAAAAAAGGCCATTACAGTTCCAATTGTCCAAAGAAGAAGAATAAGACGCTAGTTTCTACAACAAGTAATAGAAAGACGGAGCCGGCAAAGACTAAAGGGAGAGCTTTTCAGATGACTCTCGAAGAAGCCAAGGAGGATCAAGATGTAGTGGCAGGTACACTTATTGTAAACTCACAGCCTGCTTATGTTCTTTTTGATTCTGGAGCACATTTTTCTTTTGTGTCCCATGAATTTAGTAAGCGTCTAAACATTCCAACGAAGTCCTTAGATGATATTTGTGTCATAGAAGTCGCGAATGGAGAATTAGTTACAGTACGACATGTGTTTGAGAAATGTCCAGTTGAGATTAACGGACGAATTTTAAAGGCTGATCTGCTGCCTATCGGGATCAAGGGCTTTGATATTATTATTGGGATGGATTGGCTCGGAGCTCATAATGCTAAGATTCTTTGCGGAAAACGAATAGTATCGATCAAACTGCCTGATGGTAGCAAAGCTTACATGTATGGGGAGCGACGAAAGAATATGCAGAGTCTTATTTCTGCTATTAAAGCCCGCAAATGTCTCCATAAAGGGTGTGAATCATTTATCGCTTATGTGATGAATGGGAAGAAAGAGAAGCAGAAGGTGGATGACACGCCTAGGTCATCGTGCGGTCAAAAATAAAGAAAACCTAACATACACACTAGTACAGTGGTAGTCAGGGTCGATCCGTAGGAGCTTCGTGGTTCGACCAGATGACAGATTACCAACTAGTAGTGTCACGCTACAGTCGGAGGACCTGATTTCTAAGTGCTCAACTACCCAAAAGCAATAACCAAACACAGTCAAGCTAAGCATAAGCTAAACTCAAACAAACTAACCTAGTTACTTTCTGAAATCAGAAGTGCATCTCTGAATCAGAAGCAAACAAAGGCATCCAAACCAAACAAGGCATAACCTAACTAATAACTAGGGTTCTGACTGAACAGCTACTAGCTAAAGTTCAATGCCTAAAACTAACCTAATTGGCTACTGATTCAGCAAAGGAAAGCAGTTCCAAACAAGGTTAAAACAAGATCCAAACACAATCCAAACAATCAAAACACAAACAAACATCCAAAACATCAAATACCAATAATACTCATAACCAAATGATTCTCATTCATAAAACTCAGATCCAAACATCAAAACAGTAACTAAATAATACTAAAACAGAAACCAAAGCTTGATATCAATGGTTGTCACTCCCAAAGATACAAACCAAAGCTTACAAATATCTAACTTATTGAAAATAAAATCCAAAACACGGAAATACCAATTGAGAAGTTGCTGGAACGAAATCTTGGAGTCAAAGAGCTTCAAGGTCGATTTTACACCCGGTCTTTGATAGGGTTTTCGGCTGGAATTGCCTCTATTTATACTTGCAAATTTCCCGCAGCCGCGCCGCGCTTTTATGGATTCCGTGGCGCGCGTACTTATCAGATCCCTTTTTTCGTCATTTGAATGTGTTACACTGCCTTAAGCCCGCGTCGCACGTTTCATAGATCCGCGGCGCGCGTACGTGTTTCCTTGATTTTTCATTCTTTTCCAAACTTCTTCCTTTTGCACGCTTTTAGTCCCTGTTTTCATTCTTTTCTTCCAAACAAGTCCTGGCACGAAAAGTGAGAATACCCAGACATATCTGATATAATTTCATCAAGAACAGGGCTCAACAACGCCTAAAATACTTGATATCACTAGGCGTTGTCAAACACCCCACACTTGTGCCTTGCTTGTCCCCAAGCAAGAGAGTTTTTAACAAATTATAATAAAGACTCAAACAATTTTTGACTGTGTTCAGTTTCAAAGTTTATTGCCCTATGAGTTAGAGTGGAATAGTTCGCGAAAACATAATTGAATTGTTCTTTGGAATTCATGGCTTTCTAGAGAACCCTTGATTACAAACTTTCTGTCCACAATGAAGTGTACTTACTCATTCAGTTTCTAAAGGCCATTAAGGAATTGTCCATGACTTTCGATGTTGTCCGTGTAGCGAGCTTTCAGAAATACCATCCCATACCGGACGATCTTAGGTGGTAAGGTGCATAAGTCCCACCTATTTTAGACTTACCGGCTCGAACAACAAAGGCCACAGATTGACATTTCCTTCCTAAACTCCAATCTTAAAACCGCTCAATCTTCTAAACTCGTAAAACTCAACTTATTCGACTAACTAATAGCGTGATCACAACTATATAGTATCTCTTGAAAAACACTAATGCTATCACAATCACAAACCATTCGTTTCAAAATTGCAATTTATTAAAAATTTTGAAAAATATTGCTAAAAATTGAAAAATTAATCATTTCTGCAAAAATTTCAAAAAATTTCTCTTTCGACCGTCCACACCCCACACTTAAAACCGTACAACGCCCCTGTTGTACAAAAAATTATTTCAAAACAAGGGAGAAAGAGTTACCCCTTTTGGACGATAGATTGCTTGGTTGTACTCAGTATCACAGGTATAATTGCGAACAAACGGATTCCTTGATTTCGTATTCCAGAGTTGTAGCGCTACAGTGAACACGCCGGTGGTCGAGACAAGTGGAGGGGGCACGGTGACCCCACACTTGTCTGAGACAACTCCTTCTCATTTGGTATATCATGCATAACTCAACAAACAAATTAAAAGAACACATGACAAATAAAATATAAACAAAATACAGATAGTGGTGTCATAAGTTTTGTACATATATCCCAAAAATAAAAAGAAAGAAAATGTACATCAATCATCACCATGGTGGGTCCCGGATGGACCTGCCCCATCATCGCCAGAGGGGTGAGGTGGAATGTCATCAAAATGCATCCGCAGCATGATCATCCTCTGCGTCTCCGCCATCCAACGATCATGTGCCTCCCGGGAAGACGTCCTCTGACTGAGGTCCTGAATGGCTGCCATGACCTCGGATAGCTGTGGCTGAGGTGCTGGCTCGGCGGGTACCTCCCGCCTCCGTCGTCTCCGGCCCGGCTGGGCATATGCGGGCTGGGGTGCCTGGGGAGGCTCTGTAGGTGCCCGGATTAACTACCACGGGCGCTGCTGCTCAATGAGCCGCATCCTCTCCAGAGTGCGTACTGTCATGCGAGATGGAGGCAGCGCGGTCAAAGAAGCGGCCACGGCGGCAGTAAGGATCCCATATGAACGGGCCAGGAGGGTAATGAAATACCCCCGGGCTAATGGACTGCTAGCGGAGGCTCCCGTCGAGTGGGTGGAGAGGGAAAAGAGCCCAGAAGAATGTCATGTCCTCCCCGGACACCTTCTCGCCCCCCTCCCGCTGCATGATGGAGGTGGAGACGATACGGTGCATGAGGCGGTGGAGTGGGTCACGGAGGTGGCTCTCCTTCGAGGTCCCCGCCACATAGATAACGTTGGACAGCGGTGCCCAAACCTCCATGTTGCCAGGCCTCTCCGGCTGCCCCTGGATACACGCCCCGAAGAACTGCGTGAAATGGCGATGCTGGAGGTCCGCTGGAGTGTATAACCCGACTCTCCTCCCAAACTCCCGGAGGTTGCACTCCCTCTGTGCACCTCCCAGTTGAAATTGTACAATCCTGGATCGTGGGTCTGACGCCCGAGGAGCGAAATGGATAGTGGAGAGAAACTCCAACAGTAGCTCGGTGTAGACCACGTCCTCGTCCGTGGCCATAATCCTGTCCCAGCCACGACATGTGAATGATGCCTCCCCGAGAGTCCAGGTGCGATGCAAATATGGCTCAATCGCACCCCAAAGTCCTGCGTCTCTCAAAATATCCTTGTCGATGATTGTCACCTCGAGGACCCGGCGACTGGTCAGTGCGTCTCTCCACGAGATGTACTCCGCGGAGCTGGCAAGTCCCTCGGGGAACTGTAGGAAAGGGTGATCTAACCTGAACATCATCTGCACAAAGATACATAGCCACAAAAGAAATTTTTTTGCAAAATTAGTCCTTTTCTTCCCCGCAGCACCGCGGCGCGGCCCAAGAGCAAGGCGCGTCGCGGCGAGCGACTGTTTGCAAAACCCCGAATCAAACTCACAATTTAACCTGCTAAAACTTGATCCAATCATACCACAAAGTAGCCTAAGTGCCGGCTAACTCATCTAGGGTCTCCATTTGCCAAAAGAAACACCCTATGAGTTAGCATTGACGATTCTAAGTTTTGAACTTTTCTGGACAAATCACTAAAATTAACCACCTAACTGCTAGTTTTAACAACTAATAGGTAGTTAGAATAGCGTACCTTGGTAGTAGAAACAAAATAAGCAAGAAAAAACGCGAGAGAAATTCGTCGATCAGAGCTCCGAGTCGTGTGAGGTGTGTGTTGAGTCGCGGCTTACCTTAATATAGGAGAAAACCGTCTGATCGTTTCCCACGTCGCGCATTTACGCTTTGCGCGTCGCGCGTGTCACCAAATCAACCCCTGCGCATCGGGTTGGTTTAAGACCCCGCATAGCGTAATTCAAAAACCCGCCGTGCGGTCTTCAAAATTTTAAAAACTTTTCACACGACCCCATACTTGTTTTAAACCACTAATACCTGCAAAGATTGATATGTTTTTCTAATTATTCCTACAAAACCTAACCTATGACACGATGGGTTGCCTCCCAACAAGCGCTAAGTTTAACGTCTTCAGCCAGACGTAGAATCCTTCTACAGCTACGGTGGATCGTATGCATTCTTTCTTTGCTGATTCTCAGTCACCACCGTCCCTTCGTTGCCCCACTGCTCCTCAAACTTTCCTGGGTCGAATGTGTTGGAATACGATAGCATAAAAACAACGCAGCGGAAACAGAGATCAAAATCGTATTCAACCAGGATCACAGAATCATGCACACTTTTGTAACTGTAAAATCAAGAGGGTTCAAGAAATACCTTTTAGATCTCAGATCTGATCTTGTTAGGATGACGAGAGCCCAAAGTAGAACTCCTCTAGTGTAATCGCACTCAAGACAACGATCCAGCACCCGTTGATGTAGTATATACCTTTGCTTGAAGTTTTAGCACGTAATAATTAGGGTTTTGAAAGAAATCGGCCGTATACCGAGGGGTGGAAGGAGGGTGACGAAAATTAGGGTTTTGGCAGCCTTTACAACTCAGATCTAGGGTTGTATTTATAGTGCTCCTCATCCTTATCCCCTCCCTTGTGGATATTTCACTTTAGTCCTTTATCCTTATTAAGTTTCTAATTAATATACCTTTACTTTGGTATATTAATAAACTTAACTATTAAGTTTCTAATTAATATACCTTTACTTTGATATATTAATAAACTTAACCCCTCAAGTTTATTTTCGATCTCTTTTAGCTAAATCGTCCCTTGCGTGTAACCCAAAAGGACCCTACTATTTATAGTAATATTACCAACTTGTTATAACGATGGGCATATAACCAACAGTCTCCCACTTGCACTTGTTATAACAACTGTATGGTCTAATATTCCCTAACCTAGTAAGGTGTATGTCATCCAAGACAAGTGCCGTGTTCATCTAATGAAACAGCCCTTAGGCAAGTGATCAAATATTCCTTTGTTCTAAAAGATATCCTTATGAACGTCTGACATGGAATCATGTCAGTCTCAGACATTCAATATTATGTTTCCCGATAGAGATTTGTTATGACCACAACAAACTGCACTATTGATTCTATATCAATTCAGTCTCGGTACGGCCGTACACTTGCTGTCAGCACCAAATCATCGAGGGGCCTATAGATATCGCTTCTCCTATTAGGGCAGAAGGAACAAATAAACTTTGACTACACGGATCTCGCCTACTCATCATGTCATACGTGGACATTCCCTGTATGGCTGCCAGTTACGGACAACGTTGGAGAAAACCAAGGCACAACAGACTGCAGGACAAAGAATCAATGCATCTCCGCTTGAAGAATATAAGATATTACCATCTTAGAATTACTCGTGACAGATTCCATGAAGTAATCTCTAAGTGCAGGTTACTCCAATACTTAATCCCTATTAAGTACACATGAGAATTAGTGCATCTCCATGCTATGTCCATCTCTATGGACAATCTACCAATTCCTCATGGCAGTCTTGAATCAATACTTACTCCCAAAAGTATGACCGACTGTGGACAGTTTGAATAATAATTAAATTATTCAGGAAGTCAATAAAACACGCAAAATCGGAACACAATGATAAACTAATGAAATGACTGCCTTTATGCATATATTATGTTCTCCACATAATAATCTTCATATCAGATAGAGTTTTTTCATTGCTTAAGTTCCCAATACAAATCAAACTATACTAACTTCACTCAAAGTCAATTCATTTGCATATCTAATGCATATGGACTTAGCATGATCGATCTTGCTTAGTCCGAGACATTGACTTAGTGATCAGATCAGCTATCTTGCCTCATCCGATATAGCTCTATTAACTGAGATGTCTCTTTTGGTAAGAACCCGGATCCTGACTGCGTACAAGAACCGTTTCTATTAGTTTTGGAAGCTGGTATCAGTGTGCTTCTTTACACTGAGTTCTCCCATACTATAATGGATCAAGAATATCTTAAACATTTAAGATACTTCGTGACGTCCATCCATTTGACTTTTGCCAAGATTAGCCTAATGTCAAATCATCATGCTCAAGGCATATGATACATTAGGTCTTGTACATTATGCGATTGATCCATATGCAAGTGCATACAAGACTCAACTTATCTCATCCAGGATCTTAATGGAACTAGGACTCTGAGTTTTACTCAGTCCTAAACCCTGATACAGAAACTTGAATCCCTTATAGGAGTCTTGTATCTCTAGATCCGACTGCTCATGTACTCTAGCTTATCCTTATAAAGCACTTAGTTCTACCTCCATAGATCATGATGCTTCATATGCAATAGGTCACTCCTATGTCATTTGTAGCACAGCAATTCTCATTTATTTATGATTTCTGGATATAGGGACGTTTACATGAGAACTTTGCTATCTGCATACAACATAGGTTGGACTTCAGTGCTCCCACTAGCACTGACATTTACATAGTTCACTTTTGTTTCCAAAATCCCTATGAAGCACTTAATTCTATCTCCATAGATCAAAATGCTTCATGCGCATTAAGTTTCTCTTGTGTCATTTATAGCATAGCAATTTTCATTTATTTCATATTTCTCGAGATAGGGACATTTACATGAGAACTTTGCTATCTATGTACGACATAGGGTAGACTTCAATGCTCCCACTAGCTCTGACATATACACATGACTCATCTTTACTTCTCGAAAATCCAAACTCTTTGATTTTCTCATCGAAGCAGAGATTCCAGCTACGAGATGCTTGTTTGAGTCCATAAATCGACTTCACAAGTTTACACACTCTATTAGGACATTTGGACTGTACAAAACCCTCTGGTTGTGTCATATACACATCCTCTGAAAGTTTTCCGTTAAGGAAAGCGGTTACACCCATTTGCCATATTTCGTAGTCATAGAATGCTGTGATGACAAACAATATCCTAATAGATTTAATCATCACCACTGGTGAAAAAGTTTCCTCATAATCAATCCCTTGGGTTTGAGTATAACCCTTTGCCACCAGTCTGGCGTTGTTTGTGTGTACCTTTCTATCCACGTCTGTCTTCTTCTTGAAGACCCATTTACACCAACTGTTTTAAGGTCAGGTGTTTGATCAACCAGGTTCCAAACTTGGTTATCATACATGGATTTCATCTCGCTCTCCATCATCTCTTTCCTTAAGGCAACCCAAGGGGCCTGCCACGACTTCCGATAATTGGTAGGGTTACAATGATCCTCCAGACATTCATCACCTTTGTCAACATGTAATTCATGAAAACCAGGTGTATGACGTCCTTTATCAGTTTCTCGAACAGGAGATGGAGTTATGTCAGATTCCTCAGCAAACTCTTACTGAGTCTCAACAGGTTTTACTACCTCTGGTTGAGTGCTAGTGCCAATATCAGGCTCTTTGATCCTTTGAGTCTCATCAAGATCAGTCAGGCTCCCACTGATTTCTTGAATACCAGCTTCCTATCATAGAAGACTGCCATTTATACAACATCATACTGTTGTCAAAATGCTTATTATATCCAAGTACTCTAATGGAATAAGACTTCTGTTAATCGGAGTCCTCTGAGCTACACGGTAAACCGTAAGTCTCAAGACCCCAAATTTCTAAATATGCTAGTGAAGAAACATCTACACTCCATATTTCTCAGACAGTGTTTATAGAACCTTTTGTGTTGGTGCAAGGGTTAGGACTCTATTGTCTCTAAGGTTTAACCTCAGACATAGATTGGAAGCATAATACAATCCATCATAAGTCGAACCTTTATGTTCGATTATAACTCAGACACACCATACGATGCTTGTAGCGTTCTAAGTAGATTTGACTGTTGAAACAATTTTCACAGTCCATTAGATGATTGTATAATCTTTGACTAAGAAACTCTTTATCTGCACTTGGATTTAGAATTCTCATCCTTTGCTCATTTGATTCAATACTCTGTTCTTGAAGTACTGATCACCATATAGGTTTCAAACTCAATAGAGTATTTTAGACGGTTTAGTGGAAAACTGAACGGTCCAAATACATTAGATGTACAAGGTCCAACAGATTCTCAGCCTTTGCCCGCAATAACTTGTGAGCAGTGCATAGTTATCTCTCTATGTAGACAAGAATAGCAGTTATCATAAGACTTTCAGTCAAATGATCTCCAGAATCCTATCCATCTGGAGTTCTGGTAGCTTCTTTCAAGTTTACAAAACCAGACAATTCCACTCATACCATTAATCCAAACATTTGGATTCTCTTGAATCAATCTTTTCGAACTATTGTTGTGAACCAGTTCTCATAGATGTAATGACCATAACTTTGTTCCAAAATAACTTTTATTTAAAACAACCTTTATTTAAACCAAGTCAAAACCATCTGATGAAACAATGTTCACATCAACAATCTTCAAATTGCAAAACCATAAACTAAAACACTATAGAGAAGTTGGTTCCTAATCCTATGGATGAAAGCAAGCTGCTTGTAGTCCATGATTCGATCCAGCTCTCCATGGTTTGTACCTCTGCTTTATTCCAGTCTCTGCCCATTAAAATGGCAATACTGGTCATAAGCAAAGCACTTATGGAATTACAAATATACCTGAAGTGCCATACTCTTTGGCTTGCAACTACTTCTATTGCGTCAGATATCTTGAGCATTTATGCCTTCCATGTCCCACATCCTTTCAGTGGAAACAAAAATCTTCCTCAGGATTTCAGTATTGAGGTTTCTTTAGAAATATCATTCCCTTGGTAGGGTTTGTCCTTTTCCTTTTGACACCTCCTTTAGGAACTGTGGTGTTGGATTCCCTAGCCATGTAAAGTTCTACTTTCCTCAACATGCTATGTAATCTCTCGAAGGGTCCTTTTAAGTTCTATATAATGAAGTCCAGAATGAACTAATCATAAGAACTAGTCAGCGAGTTAAGGACAATGTCCATGACTAACTCCCTACTTGTTGGAAATCCCAACCTCCACATTTGGTCAACGTACCCTCTTTTGCTAAACATATGGGTATTGACTCTCCATCCTAGTAACAGCCTACATCCAAATAATGCTTTCATGACTTTGAATCGTTCCCATTTAACCTGCTCTTGGATCATGTCCTTAAGCCGGTTAATCATGTCAAAGCACCAAGACCCCACAATCTTCTTTGAAGCTCGGGAATCATAGTGTCTAACAAGAAACGAGCAACCTTATTCGAATCATTTAGACGTCTAAGATGATTGACCGTCTATTTCAGCACTAGTGGATCTGGCTGGATAATCCATAGGAACTTGTTCCTTAATCAAATAAAATTTCCCTCGACATTGAGTACTCTTCTCAAGTTCTGGAACCAACACGCATAATCTATGCCGTTGAACTTACTTTGATCGAGGAAGCCACACAGTAAAAAAAACTTGTAACTTTCAAACTTTCTTTAGTTGACATCTAAAATAGAGTTTTGTTTAGTTTGATTATCCCTTAATAAATTAATTACCCATAAAATTATTTTACTTAAGGCTAGAATCCATATTTCGCTTTTGGTGGTGAAGAGGTATGCCGTAGTCACCCCCATAAGTTATTTAGGTAGGCAATACTCCTTTGCCAACTTCAATCTCTATGAAGCTTCTAGATCTTTTGGGATTCACTGAATCTGATCAATGGCATGTTTAATCCCATTATGCTCATCCTCTCTCTCGTGACGGGTATGCCGCGGATCACGAGTTTGGATAGTAAATCGACCACGAAGACCCACGTGACACCCGGCCCATGATTCATGAGTTATCGCGAGTATCACATCATTTTGGCCGAGTCCACTCCGACGCGTTGGCTATAGCACTTCCCACGCCGGAAGGGCCCGGTTAAATGTATGGTTCTTTGTGGGTAGCATGAGATTCACATTTTCATAAAACGGGATTTCGTTTCGTTAAGTTAAAACATTTTAACTTTCTTTTGGCAAAATGGTCTTTTAAACTTTTAAAATCCGTCTTACAATTGCCAATAATTTTTAAAACATGTTAACAACTTTTAACAATCTAGTTTTGCATATATTATTCTTGTTAAAACACTTTAACCTTTTAATTGGCAAAAATGGTTAATTTAAACTTTTAAAACCGGTTTGAAATTGCCAATTTGACTTTTGAAAAATCTATTAACTTTTAACAAAATTTTCTTACTTGTGTATTTTCAGTAATACTATTATCTTGAAACACTGTTCCATCAAACCCTTTCGGTAACTCCACTCGATAAAATGTGACAGGCGGTGAGGGTGGTAAGCAATGAATGCTATTTAAAAACCGACCTCATTAGGAATCAAAGAGACCTCCTTCAACCTTCTACACATTTAGAGTAGGTGAGCCTAGTCACGGTCTGACCAATGTTTTTATTTTAAGTTATACATATAGATACAATTCTAATATATATATCATTTAAAATTTTAAGTATTCTTTGAAAATTATGTTTAACTATTAATTCTATTAAACACGCAAGGATGCAGTGTTAATAGTTAATTTAAACAATCATCCATTAAATTTTGAAGCATTTTAAACTTTGTGTTTAGCTATTAATCCTATTGAGCATGCAAATATTCTATGTCAATGATTAATCTAAACAATCATACAATACTAAAATCACCATTTTATAACAAGAAATCTGATTTCAGAAAAAATAAAACATCACGCCCGCCGCGACGCGAAACACGAGAAACCGTGACGCGGTAATCAAAAGAAACCGATCATGCCAAGAACGACGCGGCGCGGAACACTAGGAAGCGCGACGCGGCAAAACCCTAATGATCGTAACTTTAGAAAAACCCGCGACGCGATATTTCTAGTACCGCGGCGCGGACGTCGATCAGATTCGATAAATCAGAAAAAAAACGATTTTTAACAATTTTAATCGAATTAAAACAGTACAAAATCATGAAAAAGTGGCTCTGATACCACTGTTGGAATACGATAGCATAAAAACAACGCAGCGGAAACAGAGATCAAAATCGTATTCAACCAGGATCACAGAATCATGCACACTTTTGTAACTGTAAAATCAAGAGGGTTCAAGAAATACCTTTTAGATCTCAGATCTGATCTTGTTAGGATGACGAGAGCCCAAAGTAGAACTCCTCTAGTGTAATCGCACTCAAGACAACGATCCAGCACCCGTTGATGTAGTATATACCTTTGCTTGAAGTTTTAGCACGTAATACTTAGGGTTTTGAAAGAAATCGGCCGTATACCGAGGGGTGGAAGGAGGGTGACGAAAATTAGGGTTTTGGCAGCCTTTACAACTCAGATCTAGGGTTGTATTTATAGTGCTCCTCATCCTTATCCCCTCCCTTGTGGATATTTCACTTTAGTCCTTTATCCTTATTAAGTTTCTAATTAATATACCTTTACTTTGGTATATTAATAAACTTAACTATTAAGTTTCTAATTAATATACCTTTACTTTGATATATTAATAAACTTAACCCCTCAAGTTTATTTTCGATCTCTTTTAGCTAAATCGTCCCTTGCGTGTAACCCAAAAGGACCCTACTATTTATAGTAATATTACCAACTTGTTATAACGATGGGCATATAACCAACAGAATGGCTTACCGGTCCTTCTGCTGCTGCCCGGTCGCTGTTTGTTGATTAATTCCCATGAGTGCTTGGAGGTAACTTTGAACCTCCAAGCTCGGTCCTTCCTTCTGCATCTCTTCAAGGTTAAAGGCTTGACATGAAGCGCGCCTAGTGCCGCTTCCAGTAGTTGTTCCACACCTCGTTTGCTAGTGTCTCGCATGCTATCTTCAGGTTGCAATTTTGGCTTGCAGTACCAGTAAAAATTTTCCAATCGAATGGGATCGGAAGGCAACATGTTAGGATGCTTCCATATGTCTTCATCGATAGTATTGATTACATCTAATTTTCCATTCATGAATGGATCATGAGTGGTGATAAAATCATGTTTTTTATTATTTTCAAAAATTAACTCGTCAGCATCGACTTCTTGATCATCGTCCAACAAGTGGATCGGAACCAAGAGTGAACGACTTGTTTGATCTGATGGTGGTACAAAGTCACCCATCATCGGATCCTTACTTTCAAGTTTCTCAAAATTTTCAAAAATTACAGGGTCAGAGGTAATATTGTCATCTACACCCCCTTCCCCAATAGTATCAAAAACTTCAACAATTTCAAGACTTGTTGGGCTGGGATCTGTACTGTCATTTACAGTCCCCTCCACAACATCCTCATCAATCAAATCGTCTGGTGATGGTACAGATTCACACATCACCAGATCAACATTATCAATACTTTCAAAAACATCAAAAACTTCAAAGGTTGCTAAGTCAGAAGTAGCATTGTCACTTACAACCTCTTCCTCAACAACCATTTCGACCATCTCAGTGGTCTCTTGTCTTTCCCAAGGTGTATGCCCTTCCATCACATATTCAGGTGATGCAAGTTCACACACATTATCATTGGTACAAAAATCACTCGCCTCCGGTTCTGGCGAAGGGGTGAACATTTCCAACTTTCCTCTAACCTATCTAAAGAAGCTTGCAATCTTACAAGAGCATCAGCCTGGTCCTTCTGCTCTTAGTGAGTGTTATACCAGAGTACCCAAAGTCGGGCCCAAGTTGCAGAATTTTCAGGTTGAGATGACTCCTCAGTCCGCCATCCATTGTCATCGAATGATCTATTGTAGCAATCATCCTCGTAATAGGTGTCGGCCGGATTTTCATAATCTTCATAATACTGATCCGGGTACATGTAGTCACCCATTATAAGGATGTACACATACCAAAAATCAGCAAACTAAAATCAAACATAAAAAATAAGAAACTAAGTCCTACAAATCACCTAATCTAAGCGCACAGCTCCCCGGCAACGGTGCCAAAATTTGACACGCCTAGGTCGTCGTGCGGTCAAAAATAAAGAAAACCTAACACATACACTAGTACAGTGGTAGTCAGGGTCGATCCACAGGAGTTTCGTGGTTAGACCAGATGACAGATTACCAACTAGTAGTGTCACGCTACAGTCGGAGGACCTGATTTCTAAGTGCTCAACTACCCAAAAGCAATAACCAAACACAGTCAAGCTAAGCATAAGCTAAACTTAAACAAACTAACCTAGTTACTTTCTGAAATCAGAAGTGCATCTCTGAATCAGAAGAAAACAAAGGCATCCAAACCAAACAAGGCATAACCTAACTAATAACTAGGGTTCTGACTGAACAGCTACTAGCTAAAGTTCAATTCCCAAAACTAACCTAATTGGCTACTGATTCAGCAAAGGAAAGCAGTTCCAAACAAGGTTAAAACAAGATCCAAACACAATCCAAACAATCAAAACACAAACAAACATCCAAAACATCAAATACCAATAATACTCATAACCAAATGATTCTCATTCATAAAACTCAGATCCAAACATCAAAACAGTAACTAAATAATACTAAAACAGAAACCAAAGCTTGATATAAATGGTTGTCACTCCCAAAGATACAAACCAAAGCTTACAAATATCTAACTTATTGAAAATAAAATCCAAAACATGGAAATACCAATTGAGAAGTTGCTGGAACGAAATCTTGGAGTCAAAGAGCTTCAAGGTCGATTTTACACCCGGTCTTTGCTAGGGTTTTCGGCTGGAATTACCTCTATTTATACTTGCAAATTTCCCGCAGCCGCGCCGCGCTTTTATGGATTCCACGGCGCACGTACTTATCAGATCCCGTTTTTTCGTCATTTGAATGTGTTACACCGCCTTAAGCCCGCGTCGCACGTTTCATAGATCCGCGGCGCGCGTACGTGTTTCATTGATTTTTCATTCTTTTCCAAACTTCTTCCTTTTGCACGCTTTTAGTCCCTGTTTTCATTCTTTTCTTCCAAACAAGTCCTGGCACGAAAAGTGAGAATACCCAGACATATCTGATATAATTTTATAAAGAACATGGCTCAACAACGCCTAAAATACTTGATATCACTAGGCGTTGTCAAACACCCCACACTTGTGCCTTGCTTGTCCCCAAGCAAGAGAGTTTTTAACAATTTATAATAAAGACTCAAATAATTTTTGACTGTGTTCAGTTTTAAAGTTTATTGCCCTATGAGTTAGAGTGGAATAGTTCGCGAAAACATAATTGAATTGTTCTTTGGAATTCATGGCTTTCTAGAGAACCCTTGATTACAAACTTTCTGTCCACAATGAAGTGTACTTACTCATTCAGTTTCTAAAGACCATTAAGGAATTGTCCATGACTTTCGATGTTGTCCGTGTAGCGAGCTTTCAGAAATACCATCCCAGACCGGACGATCTTAGGTGGTAAGGTGCATAAGTCCCACCCATTTTAGACTTACCGGACGATATTAGGTGGTAAGATGCACAATTTTTTACTGTGTTCAGTTTCAAAGTTTAGGTGTGAGGTCAGTGGTCTTAGTTCGGGTTAGATGTCTAGTTTGTCCATAACAAATTTTGAGAACCCAGTCCTTAACCCATTTAGAGCTTGGATTGATTATTTGGGGTATGATCCAGCTCATTGACTGAACTAATTAGTCCAGTTGTGGAATTCATCCAAAATTATTAGAGAATGTAATTGACATGAGGTCAGGACCTGTAGTCTTTTCTTAGGATCTACTTTATGTAAAAAATTTCCCAAAATTTATAGATGACCCTTACTAGGTTGGAAGTGGCAAGCTTTGCAACCTGGTCCGAGTTTGGACATAATTGATACCCGATCTTGTTTAAATCATAGATAATAGAAGAAAAATAGTTAGAGTGAGTGATTTACATTATTGGAATCTTTGAAAGACGAACTAAGTGATTTTGTAAAAAGCTCCTAGATTGGTTGGGTTTAGGATGGGCTAAAAGGCTCATCAATAGACCCTCTGTTGGGAGTTAAAAAACTGAAATGTAACTTAATAACAATAATAATACTACAAGTATCTATATATTGTAAGGTTTAGTTAGTATGCTTAGTAGTAACTTAATATATACCTTCTAGGAGTATAAGGTGTGCGGATGGAGCTTGGTGGGACCCTCTGAGTTGCTGTGCAGATTTTCTCATTGTCGTTCGAGGTGAGTTTCTCACTACATTATGTGGATGTTATATGTGCTTTACTGTAGCTTGTGTGTGCTTATAGGATGTGTGTGTGGTACTAGGATGTTTGCATGTCTAGTAAGTATATGGTGATAAGCTGGTGTGAGGTCTAATAGAGGTTATATAGAGGTAGATGTGTTTAGAGCAAGATTTGCATGCATGGATAAGGGTGTTGAGCGGTCGCCAAGACGTACTAAGGGTGTTGAGCAGCTGGCAATACGCATGAAGAGTACTGAGCAGACAACAAGACATACTGAGGGTGCTAAGCAGCTGGCAAGACGCACTAAGAGTATTAAGTTGATTGCAAGATGTATTGGGCAGATTTGCATGTACAACTCAATATACAGGGTGGAGTAGACTAAGGTTTACTATGATGTGATAACGTATTCTCTTTGATAGGGGTAGGGTATGTATGAATGATATGTTGTGTATGTGTTGGAACTCACTAAGTTGTGTGCTTACCATTTCCCTTTAAAACCACTGTTTTAGGTACATCGGGTGTGGGTGATGGCAAGGCGTGACGTGTATACAAAAGTGCATCTTCTTTTAGAGATTATGTTTTGATTAGACTTTAATTAGATTCTGACTTTGACTTTCGCTGGTTGTATATTGCGTTGACATTTAAATGTTTTGATGATTGGAAAATGTTTAAGTTTTTGAAGGATTTAAATAATATGATGATTAATTGTTGAAATTGTTTTTCTAATTTTTTTAAATTTACTCTAAAAACTGGGACGTTACAACTATAGCATGTAGTTGTAGGTATGGTGTGGAAAACCACCACTTTTATCTTTATTTTGGACGCATCTATAATTTCATGAGGTTGAATCAAGAATGTCTTTAAGGTCATCAATAATGGTTGGTAAGTTTGAAGTGATGCTCTTTCTTACATGATATAAAATGGGTGTAATTGACCTTAAGTGGGTAAAATTAGCTCTGTATGTAGTTTGTGCAGTTTGATCATAAACTAGTACTTTTAGTAAACTAAATTTAAATGAAAATATTATTTTAGGAAGGAAAATCTACTATCATGGGTACAACACCCCTCAATAAAGGTATTTATAAAAACATCATTTTAAACCCACAAGTTCCCATTAATGTTTATAGATCATCACAAGTAGAAATTTTTGTCCCAAAACATCTCAAAAGTAGTTAAATTATATTATAACACCCTTGGTTAAAATCATTTAACATTTTTATTCGAAACATTGCAGGGTTTAACTTGTGGAAAAACATACGTCCCAAATTTCAACATAATATTTAAAAAAAGATCGAGGTGGTTACAATCTAAATATCACTAAACATGTTAAATGAAACCACACAACCTGTGGCCTTCTAAAATCCCAATCTCTACATAAGTCATCTTTAATCATCATTATTAAATCGTGAATAAGGAGACTGGGGAAAATACGTATCTTATTCTCACAAAATCTGCTATAGAAATACAATAATAAAGTCCTTAAATAGAGAACTCAAAACCCTAAAGACGGCTGGAACAGATAACCATTATCTAGACTTGAATTTAAATTAAAACTAACTAGATATAGATAAACTAGCAACTAAGGATAAGAACTAAATAAAATAATATTAATCTTGATTTAAACTTCCGGATTTCTACACTCCCCCTCAAGCTGGGTATGGATGTCCAACATATCCAGCTTGCCTTTCATGACATCAAACTTGCTTTTTGGAAGTGCCTTGGTAAGAATATCAGCAACCTGAGAATTTGAAGTAACATATTCCAGCCCCACCATTCTAGCATCCAACTTTTCTTTGATGAAATGTCTGTCGAGCTCAATATGTTTAGTTCGGTCATGGTGTACCGGGTTTTTTGCAATTTCGATTGCAGCCTTATTGTCACAGAAAAGGGTCATTTTAATATTTCTTGCAACTTTAAGTTCTTTCAGCATCCTTCCTAGCCATATCCCTTCACATATTCCTTGGCACATTGCGCGAAACTCCGCTTCTGCACTACTCTTTGCAACTACTGGTTGTTTTTTACTTCACCAAGTGACAAGGTTTCCCCACACAAACGTGCAGTACCCGGTGGTGGACCGACCGTCTGTTCCTGATCCTCCCCAATCTGCATCGGTATAAACCTCAACCTCACGATTAGTGGTCTTCTGGAAAAACAGACCAGATCCCGGGTTCCTTTTTAGATACCGGAGGATCTGGAATACAGCCTCCATATGATGTTTTGTAGGTGCGTTCATGAACCTACTTACCATGCCAACCGCAAACCCAATATCAGGTCTAGTGTGTGCAAGGTAGATCAACTTCCCAACCAGTCTTTGATATCTTCCTTTATCCGCCATTTCGTCCCCATCTTCTGTTCGAAACTTCTTATTAGGTTCCATGGGAATACTGGCAGGTTTACATCCCAGCATCCCTGTTTCTTCTAAGAGATCCAGGGTATACTTCCTTTGGTTGACTGAGATACCCTTCTTTGACCGTGCAATTTCCATTCCGAGGAAATACTTGAGTTGACCAAGGTCTTTAATCTGAAATTCCTTCCCCAAAGCTTGCTTTAACTCATCAATTTGCTTGTGATCGTCACCGGTGATGATGATGTCATCAACATACATAATCATGACAGCAATCCGTCCATTAGGTGAGTGTTTTGTAAACAGGGTGTGATCGGTTTGTCCTTGAATGAATCCGTAAGCCTTCACAACTTGGGAAAGTCGTTCAAACCACTTTCTAGGTGATTGTTTTAACCCGTATAAGGACTTATTGAGTTTGCACACCATCCCTTTATTTTCCTGTGATTCAAGGCCAGGTGGAATCACCATATAAACTTCCTCTTCTAACTCCCCATTCAGGAAGGCGTTTTTTACATCTAGTTGGTGTAGCGGCCAGTCAAGATTAGCAGCAAAGGAGAATAATACCCGAATAGAATTCAATTTAGCCACCGGTGCGAATGTCTCTGCATAATCAACCCCATACGACTGTGTAAAGCCTTTGGCCACGAGTCTCGCCTTGTGTCTACTTATACTTCCGTCAGAGTTGTACTTGACATTGAACACCCATTTGCACCCGACAGTTTTCTTTCCTGGTGGGAGATCACAATACCCCCAGGTTTTATTTTCTTGAAGGGCATTAACTTCTTCTTGAACTGCATTTGCCCATTCCCGTTTCGCCATTGCTTCCTCGATCGTTCTTGGGACCTGTATTTCAGATAAGGAAAGTGCGAACGACTTGTATGCGGGTGAGAGTTTGTCATAGTAAACAAAATTGCTTATCGGGTGAGCAGTACAGCTCCTTTTACCCTTTCGAAGGGCAATTGGAACATTCAGGTCATGATTGTCAGAATAACCAGATTGAGTAGAAGATTCAGAATTGTGTGAATTACCTTGACTCGGGGACGATTCATGGTCAGTCGCTGCAGTCGTGACTTGCTCTACCACTTTTGGTCGTCTAGTGTAGACGATATAGTTTTCCCGAGTGTCTGTGTTGGTACAATCTTCAGCGGTATCTCCTATTCGGTCTGCTGTATTTGGGGTTGGAGTTCCCACTGCCGGTATGGGTACATGAGAGACCGGTTCACTCATGTCAGGTACAGTAGGGTATTGGTAAGACAAGAACTGATAGTCAGTCAAGTTCTCCCCCTGAATATCAGTTCTAGGATAGAATGGTTCATCTTCAAAGAAAGTAACATCCATAGACCGATAAAACTTTCTAGTAGTCGGAGAGTAGCACTTATAACCGTGTTGGTTGGGAGCATAGCCGATGAAAATACATTTTACTGACCGTGGGTCAAATTTACTTCTACCCGGTGAGTGGTTATGAACAAACGAGGTGCAGCCAAACACCTTGAGCGGTATGTCGGAGAAAGCCCGGATATGAGGAAAACTTGATCGAAGGGTTTGAAGAGGGGTTTTAAAACCTATTACTCGAGATGGCATTCGATTTATCAAGTATGTTGCAGTTAGTACCCCTTCGCCCCATAGGTGATTTGGGACACGGCTTGCAAACATAATTGATCGCGTTACTTCCAAGAGGTGTCTATTCTTTCTCTCCGCAACCCCATTTTGTTGTGGGGTGTCGACACATGAAGTGATGTGAACAATTCCTTGTTGGTTCAAGTAGTTTCCTAGTTCAGAATGAAAATACTCCTTTGCATTATCAGACTTGAGAATTTGAATTTTTGTGGCAAACTGATTTTGGATCATCTGATGAAAATTTTGGAATATTGACCCAACCTCAGACTTCTCTTTCATTAAAAACACCCATGTAACCCGGGTATGATCATCAATAAAGGTGACAAACCAACGAGCACCCGAAACATTCTTAACTCTTGAAGGACCCCAGACATCACTATGAATTAAATAAAAAGGATGTGAAGGTTTGTATGGTAGCGGTAAATAAGGATGTCGAACATGTTTTGAGAATTGGCAAACTTCACATTTGAATAAACTAGGATCTTTATTGAATAAACTAGGAAACAATTTTTTTAAATAAGAAAAACTAGGATGCCCTAATCTATGATGTAATAGCATTATACTATCTTGACTCGATACTTTTAAGGAAGTTGGAACTTGAAACTTTTTCGTATCTTTAGCTTCACAGTGGTAGAGCTCGCCTTGGACTTTAGCACTGCCAATCATCTTCCCCGCGTTCAAGTCCTGAAAAACACAAACTGATGGTGTTAATATTGTAATGCAATCTAGATCTTTCATGAGTTTTATGGGTGAAAGTAAATTATAGCCAAGGCGAGGAACATATAACACTGATTTGAGTGTTATATCCTTGGATAAGGCAACAGTACCAATCCCTGCAACTCTCGCCTCTTCACAGGTTGCCACTTTAATTGTTCTTCCTTGTGACACCGGTTGAAGATTAGTGAAGTGCCTCTTGTCCCCGGTCATGTGATCAGTAGCACCACAGTCGACTACCCACGGTGTTGGACCAGAAGAATTCACAGTGAAGGCGGATGTAAACCCACCTGGTTGAGCAATAAAGGTCGTCTCTTTGTTCTCACTAGATACATTCTGTAAGGCTTTCCGAATAGCCTCAAGTTGCTCTTTTGTGAATGGCTCTGAATCATCACTTGTAGCTATGTTCCCTTTCGAGCTTGGTTTCCAATCCGCAGGTTTTCCATGAAGTTTCCAGCAGGTCTCTTTCGTGTGACCAGATCGTTTGCAGTGATCACACCAGGGTCTACCCGTCTTCTTTTGAGGACCACCAGGAGAACCTGTAGCTTTCGGATTTGAAGGAGACCGGGTTGCAAGTGCAGAACCTTCTGCTGTTGGGCTTGCACTTGCCCCCAGCATAACTCTTCTCCGACTCTCTTCTCTCCTGACTTCAGAAAAAACCTCTCTTAGACTGGGCATTGGCTTTGTGCCTAAGATTCTTCCCCTTACCTCATCGAGTTCTTGGTTTAAACCCAGCAGGAATTTGTAAATTCTATCAGTTTCTTGTATTTGTCTGTACTTCTTCCCGTCTGCTACACAGCTCCAAGTTATGGTGTCAAGTACATCAAGTTGTTGCCAGTAGCGATTTAAGGTGGTGAAATAACTTGTTACAGTTAGCTCACCCTGCCGAAGATCATGGAGAATACCTTTTATTTCATACAATGCAGATGTGTTATCCTGATTTGAGAATGTGTCTCGAGCAGCTTCCCATATCTCAGATGCAGTTTTATAGAACATAAACTGCTCACCAATCTCTGGTGTCATAGCGTTCAGAAGCCAAGACATCACCATGTTGTTTTCGACCTTCCACTTCTTGAAATTTGGATTTTTCTCATCAGGTTGTGCAGGTTCACTAGACAGATACTCTTCTTTTCCTTTTCCCCCTATAAAGATCGAGATAGCATGTGACCACAGATTATAGTTTTGACCATTCAACTTATAACCCGTGGGAAGAATGCCATAGTCGACATTAGGGTTGGACTGACTTTGATTTTGTGCTTGACTGTCGACTGGGGATCCCGAGGTTGTAAAGGCAGCCGGAAATTCACCAAACACAAACCCAGACATTGTGCTAATAGAAGAAAGAAAGAAGAAGAAGAATGTTTTACTGAGAATAACAGAACCGAGATGGCTCTGATACCATATTAAATCGTGAATAAGGAGACTGGGGAAAATACGTATCTTATTCTCACAAAATCTGCTATAGAAATACAATAATAAAGTCCTTAAATAGAGAACTCAAAACCCTAAAGACGGCTGGAACAGATAACCATTATCTAGACTTGAATTTAAATTAAAACTAACTAGATATAGATAAACTAGCAACTAAGGATAAGAACTAAATAAAATAATATTAATCTTGATTTAAACTTCCGGATTTCTACAATCATCAACCTGACTACATGTCAAAATAAGCTAGGCAATGGAAATGCGTAGTGAATCTACCCGGTGTCAACTCATTGAGAGTAGGTGATCAATCACCATACTGGAGTCAGACCCCCAAAAAACATTTTAAAATACTTATATCGTATAACACTGGTTTGAAGGGAAATTTATCCCCAAAGTCATATTTGTCGACATTTAAATAAACTTGCAACGTCGAAAAACATCATTGATATGGTTAGGGACTTGTTTCGAAATCAATATGGACAACTTGTCATCATAAACCATCGTTTGTGTAAAAATATCATTTCATCATAACAAAGTTGTAAATTATACTTGTATTGAATGTGCATGCAACTAACTCAATTCCCAAGTCCATCTCACATGAGTGATTCAATGGGCGGTGTAATATTACACATACACTGTCAGTTTCAACTAGGATCCTATGAACCGTCAACTGGGATCCACACATGGGTAGCGAGCCTCTACACCTGCAAGTGGTGATTATATAGAAATCTAACCACAACATCATTAAGCATTATTCTTTAGTCAAGTTCCATATGGATATGAGTGACCATCTCAGACTCCCATCCTACATGCAAATGCAATGCACAAGTAGGATACAACTTTAGTTTAAAAACATCATTTCATATTATTTAGTTGGGAAATAATATTTTTAACACCTTTAGTTTAAAAATATATTTTCATCATCATTATCTAGAAATCATCATAAGGATTTTTTTTCATGAATGAACACATATACTTTTAGTATAGCACATAACACATTGATTGAATGCATAAACATCTTTGTCAAAACAACACACACCAAGATAATTTTAAGGACATGTAATCGGGTAAACTCACCTTAGTGTAGATATTAGACAACCCCTTATTATCTTCTAGGTGGCTATAACCCCACTCCTTCCCTATAAGTCAACGAAAGGAGGTCTCACACTCATTTTACCCAAATCTTAAAGGATAAACTTCTCATTCTTGTCAACTTCATATCTCAAGGTTAGGCACCCATACTATAAGGAGTTATCATGCTAAACAACTCCTAAATGTAAGTTTTAAGTGTTAGAGAATCAAACACCAAGGTCCAAGCCAAAGAAAGGTGCTACATTGGGAAAAAAGACAAAATAAGGAGGGTGCAAGGGTCATGCATGTCGTGTGAACCAAGGATTAAATTTGTGCAGATCGTGCAGGCTACGCGACCAATGCTTAAATCTGCATGGGTCGTGCACAACATCATGCCCCAATTTCCCAGAAATGCAATCCACACATGTCGCATATAGGGGAGGATGCAGGATGTATCAATAGTCGTGGCACCGAAATGGGTCGGTGGCACTTTATTATTTAAGCGATGGCACATTTTTTTCGCACCGTTGCACCCCTTTAGAAAATTAAAAAAAATTCCTCTACGTACACGAATTTTAGTAGGTGCCCCGCCCCCCGCGTGCACTACTATAAAACCGCCCCTGGTCGCATATATGTAGGCAAATCTACACGGGCCACGCATGTATTGTGCGAAAAACCTCATTTATTTACATTTTTAGTCCCAACCAAGTCCAAATGCATCCTAAGGCTCCCCAAACACTAATACCAACCAAGGGATGAAAAAATTTAAAGTTTTCCATCCCAAAGCATACATCATATCCTCAACATGCTCATGACTTAATCTTTAAGCACTTAATGTTAATCATTTCATTCCCATCAATAAGATGTGGAGTTTAACATTAACTTAAAGTCATTCATTGCATAAGTAACTGCCCATTCATCTAATAAAGACTTAACCAATTGTTCATGCTAGATAGATTCATCCTATAGCTTTTAGTTCCAATTTCTAATGAAACTGATCAATGGAATCCCTAATTCCATTCCATCCATGTAACGTCCCAAATTTCACAACAAAAAATTTCATTTTTGAGACAAAGTTAAAACATCAAAACATCTCAAACATTATATAAATCAATTCGTTTAAAACCAAGTAAAAACATTCCAAAACTCATAGTGTAAAATCAGAGTAATAAACATAGTCGAAGATGCTTGTACAGTCAAGTCACACCCTCCCCTTTGTCTGCTAAAGAACCTAAAAAACATTTAACTTGAGAAAGTAATCACAAAGCTTAGTAAGTCCTCCAAAATACCACATGTTCCATCACATAAACAAGCATACCACATGATGACTCTCAGACCAACTCCGAACGGTCAATACCACACACCTCATCCATTTCGTCAATACATTTGGACTCTCAGACGGCCTTCGATCCGTCCACACACCATCTAGTCATAAGAACGAATCATATAACCAAACAATCACAATACCTTTGGACTATCAGTCTGACTCTGATCTGTCCACATACCATACACCTTATCTGTTTCGCAATACCTTTGGACTCTCGGATTGCCTCCGATGCGTCCGCATACCCCTAGTCATAAGAACGAATCATACAACTAAACAATCACAATACCTTTGGACTCTTGGACTGACTCTGATCCGTCCACATACCATACACCTTATCTGTTTTGTAATACCTTTGGACTCTCGGACTGCCTCCGATATGTTTGCACACCCCTAGTCATAAGAACGAATAATACGACCAAACAATCACAATACATTTGGACTCTCGAACTAACTCTGATACGTCCACATACCACATACCTTATCAGTTTCTTCAATACCTTTGGACTCTCAGACTGCCTCTGATCCATCCGCACACCCCAGTCATAAGAACGAATCATACGACCAAATAATCAGCAAGTAAGCTCATACTTGTATAAGCACACAGTCCTACCTTAACGGGTCTCAGGAAACCTACCACATGCAATGTCACACATAGTATAGTGAGAATACTCACATAAACTGGAAAACTGAACACACACGTCGGGTCCTCGAATAATCAGCACCACGAACCTCCGAAATCACCATAAGATATAACTTAGTGACCCGAACCAATTAAAGGTCAACCCTTTAGTCCAGATCTTAAATCCTCTAGAGTTTGAGTAAAAGTCAAACTAGAATTATGACAGGAAGTTTTATACCCGATATCATTTTCCTTAGTGTCACACCCCCAAACCGAATTGGCAGAAACGTTCGAGGGTGGATGACTTCATGAACAATATCATAACAATGTCGAATAATAGTGATTCCAAGTAAAAACAACCATCATAAAATAATTTCAAATGTTACATAGTTTAATGTTGCATGTTTCAAATACAATTACAAATGATGTCAAAGATAAGCAAAACGACGTAGTAACGTCCCTTCGTATAGCGCTTGTAGTTTACCTTATCAATTTCCTGAGAATACAAGTGGTTGAAAAAGTGTCAACAATTAAGTTGGTGAGTTCATAAGTATTTGTGTAAGGAAAGTCCTTTTGTTTGTAATTGAAGGTAATGTAAACCAAGAAAATCCAATATTTTCTCATAAAAATGCTCAAGTCTTTAAAAAACCCAAAGACTAAAATGTATAACATAGTTTGTAATATAAAATCCATAAAACTGTATATTTCCACGTAAACAATTTATAAAGTTGATTGTTTTCCATGTGAGACGCCCTATAACCATACTGTAACCTTGTAGGCCTGCTGCGACGTTCTTCAGGCGTTGGAATGTTAGACATTTGTCACCTCAGACCTGCCGGTCTAGTTGTAGCTAACAGCTCAGGTGCAGGGTTGTCAATCCCGTATAGATCTATACACAAATATCACGCTCTCCTACCGAGACTCTGGTTATAAATTCAGGACTTATAGTATGTACTTATAAAAGTACTGTGAATACTCGTCTCCCAAAAATGTATGTATAAATCAACTCGTTTACGTTTATTTATTAAGAAACCCTTGTTTTTGCCGTTATCATATTTCCCATAATAACGTTATAATGTATAATAATTATATGTTTTTATATAATTATTTTTGTATTATTCAAAATGTCATAAAATCCATGTAACCATAAACTATTCCTATAATAGTCTATTTTTAGCATTCCGTCGAAATAAACGTATTTTTACGACATAAACGAAATAATTTATTTAGATGATTATAAACAACATCTTTCAAGATATTTCCCACAAAAATGGTGTAATAACTTGGTTATAACCATTTTTGTTAGAAAGTCGTGTTGTTTCCGGTTACAAAAACGTAGTTTTTACTAGTTTTCGTTTTTGTGACGTTTATATTAAAGATTTAGCATTTCTACACAATATATTTATAGTTTTGTAACATTTACACAAACATAATACATCATAATGTTCTAAATACCTAGATCTAAACATATTTCGAGTCAAAAACGTTTTTACACAAAAACTAGTTTATAAACTTGTGTAAATCATTAGTTATAACATATAACACATATAAACTTGTATAGATCAACATTTATAGTATATAAAACTTGTATTCTCCCCTTAGAAGTTTGGAAAAGATGAAAATGAGGGGTATGAACTCATCCTTGTTGCGTGCTTTTCTTAAAAATTAGGTTGTTCTTGCTGGTTTGACGGTAGGAGCAAGGATCTAGTCTTCGGAGCTCGAATAACCCTTGGAGAAAGCTATTACCCAATGGTTTTACGTAGAGGTTAGAGTGTGTAATAGGAATAAAACTTGTGTAATAATGTTTAAAATTACAAAAGATATTAACTTACCAAGAATGGGATGATTTACACGTAAAATGGTAAAAGATGGTGGTGGTTTGTGATGGTTTGAGGTGGTGGCTGTTTGAAGAGGTGGTGGTGGTGGGGAAATGTTTGAGCCGAGAGAAGGGAGATAGCTGGGAGAAAGAGTTTTGGTGTTAGATTAAATGAGAGTAATGTAGGTTTAAAAGCATTTTAGTTAGTTTTGAATTAGGTTATTTAATTATAGGTATTGACTTTTATTTCTAGACTTTCAAATCATGTGTAAGGTCTTGAGAGTTGTAGTTTTGCATGGGAGACACATTTTTAGCCGATGGGTTAGGAGGGGCGGGGGGGGGGGGGGGGGTAGGGTGGTATATTTTTAACAAAATGCAAATTTACTTATATAAAATGTGTGATTTTTATAAAATCGTAAGACGTTTTAGTGAAAATTTATGAGTTTTTGACGAAACGAAATTCTAAATAAATATTATGTATAAAACATTGTAAAACTTTTAATTAGATTGAGTCGTAGCTCGTTAAACGATGAAATACGCGTTTAAGCGCAGTATTCTTCCGATTACGCGATTTTCGGCATTTTACCGAAAATTGTATTTGGCTTTGAAATTAAATACTAGATATTATTACATTCCATAATATATGATTTGTTATTCTATATTTGATGTATAAGGCACCACGTTTTGTATTTTGAATCCAAACCCTGTGTACCTTTATCCGTTCACAACAGTTTAATCGTTGTAACTTTCACATACGAACTCCGTTTTCGGCGTTCTATATATCCACAGGTTCATATTTACAAGTAGGTCGTTTTATGAATATTATTATTCTCAAAATAATAATTGTATGATTATCGAATTTTTACGCTACAGTAGTTTATTATCCGTATTTTTGGCGTTTACTCGATAATTGTTCTGAATTAACGTACGTAGTATTATAACATCTAATAATACATCGTAAAATTATGGAGTATTTACTTTTCAACATATGGATTAACGCACGCTTCGTTTGACTACAGTTGACTTTCGTTGACCAAAATTTACAATTGTCACACTTAGCAATCAAACCAATCACTACCAAAGGTAAGCAATGTTATGACATGAAGTTTTGTACCCGAGATTTAAGATTGAAACTAAGATTTGATTCCTCACGAGTTATTAGTATTATAGTCTGAAGCATGATTTGTGGGTTGTGAATAATTTGATACATAATGCCTTTGTTTCTTAAGAGATTTCGAGGACAGAATGTTTTGAAGGGGGAAGACTTGTGACACCCGGTTTTCAGAATCAACCCTACGTGATGCGTAGGAGTGATGAACGCGACACGTAGGTGACCACATGTTGTGGACTTAAGGTGGTGCCTCGCGACACGACGCATTTTACATAAATTTAAAAAAATCTAACCACATTTTACATAATTTTAAAAATGTTGTTAAATATGAAAAATGTTAAATATTTTTCATAAATATTAAAAAAAAAATCTAACCACATTTTACATAATTTAAAAAAACATTTTTTTTAATACAATACCTGCCGAGGTCATTTTGGACTTTTCTGAAACTAAAAATGTTAGTCTGTAATTATAAAATAAAGTATGAAAAAAAAAGAATCTTATGGGAGAGGCTCGAAATCACTCCCCTTGGTAGAGAGGTTGTTGCACCTTACCGCTAGACCAACATTGAAGTAGTTATTTCATATTATTTTCTATTTAGTTAATCTGAAACTAATAGTGATGAGTTTTAGGGAAAATCACTTTCTAGAAAATGAGAACGTTGTTGGATCTATATGCTAAAAAATCATTATGAAATGATATTGCTAATTTACATATGATCCTATAGGATCACACCTTTATCAAGTTGGTACTACTTATTGAATATTTATTAAGTATTTGATAATTAAAAAATAAATTCAACTCTTGTATCTAATTTGAGAATAATTATTGTTTTGTGAAAATAATAATTATAAGGAGTTAAACTAATAATTATATCATATGATATTATATATTAAGTCATGGACAAAGTTTTGGACACTTTGGGTTACATTAAGATGTAATCAGACTTAGTTAGTTTCTAAAGGAAGAGTGTTGGACACTCTTGTCCATTTTCCACCATAGGAGGGTTGGGTGGAGGTTGCTTGTCAACCTTTACCTTATACACCCATACCTCATATAAGATCATATGTTTTGTATTTATTGAGGGTATGGGTCTTGGTACTCTTTTGGGAATATAAAAGATAGTGAGATGCAAAGTTTGCAACTAGTTTTTTTTCATTTTCTCTCAAAAACGTGGCCAACTATTTCTTTCCCTCAACTCTCTCCTTTTTGTGAAGTTTGTTCCAAGTTTGAGAGTGTAGAAGCACTTCTCATTTAGTGCTTAATTTTTTAAGTACTTAAAGGCTTAAGATGTTCTTTATACAATAAGGAACTAGCATTTCAAGTGCCTTTTATATTGGTGGTGGATACTTGTAGAGAAATCAAGCTTGTTGATTTTTGCCATCTACTTCAACACCCCAATACCAAGAGGGTTCAAAGGCTTTAAGTGTTTCTCTTTAAAACATCCTATGGATCCTTGATGGTTTTGTTTAAAATGGTTTAAAATAAACTAGTTGTTTTAAATAAGGCTTCCGTTGCCGTTTTAACATAAAACACTCTATTTTTTTAAAAAGTCACCAGTAGTATTAGAGTCATCTTTTATATGTAAGAATGATTTTTTATGTTTGATAATCTTTGGTTTTTGGAAAACAATGATGGATTTCTTTTGGCTAAGAAATATCAAAATTTGTTTTCTTTGGCAACTTGTTGTTATCAAAATGTTTATTTCTATATATAACCATTTTCAGGCATTTTGGTTATATAAAAATTTCCTTAGAAAAAACGTAGTCTTGTTTTTATTTCATGAGATGAGATTGTGTATAAACAAGTCGTTAGAACACTTGTGGTTGCTATTTATTTATTAATATGATGATGTAATAGATAAATAGGTATTATTTTATTTTGTATGTAATAGATTAGTTTAGACTAGTTTGTTTACAATTACAAAATCTAAAAAGATGAAGCTTATGAATATCCTTTCAAGACATGGTGTTTTGAAGACCCTTGAAGTGTCCCCATTAAGTCCTTTAGGAAATGACTTAATAATTGTTGTGATTGCTCACAATAATTGTTGTTAGAAATGGCTTTGTTTATACATTGTGTGATACATGCTTGTGATGTTTATTTTTGATTGTTATATAATGTTGTATGTTTGAAAATATGATTTCCATACAAAAGAATATTTTAACAAAATAACATCAAGTTGGAGTTTGGAATTTTAAATATAAAGTTTGTACATTAGATGTGTAAAATTGGAGTTTTTATTAAAAAGAGTTTTAATATTTTGAAACTCTTCAAATAGCCAAACTTTTTAAATATTTAAAAAGGATTTAAAATGTTTTAAACTAAATCTAAACTCCATAACTTTATAATAAAATGATGTCTTATTAAAAAGTTAAAAATCGGTTCCTATCGTTATAATGACAAAATTAATATTGGATATTAAATTTAACAAACTAAATCGAATATGAGATATTGATTTAATTTTATACACTTGGAACCTTGAAAAATGTATCATGAAATATTGTATGCATGAAATATTCATGATACAAAACATTTTAAAATGCTAGAATAATAAAACGTTGAAAAGCCCTTATTCGGAAAAAACTTCAAATCTATGCAATCCACTTAAAAATCACTTGTGTATCATTGTGAAATTCTTATAGATTCTTGGGTCACCTTGTCTATTTTCATTTTCCATTGATGATCAAGGTGTTGTATGTTTGCTAATGGGATAAATGTCACCTAACCGTTAGTAAAGTATAATTCACAAGATTTTTAAGTTTGGATGATTTGATCAAGAATCTTATGTGATAAAGGTCACCTAAGCATGAGAGACTTGAGACATATATAAGATTAACATCTCATTAAACATAAGATGTTTTTGGATCCCATAAAATTCTAAGAGTTACATATGAGATGTAATTGGTTATTATAACCTAGCGATCAACATAATCACTTGTGTTGTGGTCACCGCCTCAAATGATTATGTGTGATGTGGATCTTAGCTTTTCAATCTTAATTCAAAGGGTAGTTAATATTAAAAGGAATTATATCGAATATATTACAATGAATCTTGTTATTTTGTAGATGACCACCCCTTCTGTTACCATCTCTTCTCTCACTATTCGATCCATCCTTGAAAAAGAAAAAATGATGGGACCCAACTCCTTGATTCGTTTAGGCAACTGAGGATTGTCCTCAAGCTTGAAAAAAAGGACTATGTCCTTGATGTGCCTATCCAGGATGAACCTCCCGCCAATGCCTCTAAGCAAGTAAAAGACGCTCGAACAAAACATGTAAATAATTCGGTCGAGGTGGCTTGCATTATGCTTGCCACTATGCCTCCTGAGCTTCAGAAAACCTTTGAGTTTCATGAAGTGCTTGATATGATCAAGCAACTGAAAGTCATGTTTCAGGTTCAGACCAAGCAAGAAAGGTTTGAGACCTTGAATGCTTTTATTGGCTACAAAATGGCTGAGGGTTCTTCTGTGAGTGCTCGTGTACTTAAAATGAAAGCATACAATGAGCAACTTGTGTAATACCGTGTTTTTAAATTATAGAGATTTCGAGTTAATCTTGGTGTGATTAAGATTAGTTAGCTTGTTGTATGAGTTTGAGTGATTAAAAACCCATTTGAGAGAAGTTTGGACTTGAAAAATGCCAAAACAGAGCTACACGGGTCGTGTATGGTCACATGGGTCGTGTAGAAAACCTTTAGAAACCAAACAGTAAGCCTTCCAGAGTCACACGGGTCGTGTACCTCTACACGGGTCGTGTAGAGTGTTCAAAAGGAGTCCGAAAGCCAAAACAGACCTACACGGGGCGTGTGAGTCTACACGGGTCGTGTAGAACAGCCCGACACGGGGCGTGTGAGTCTACACGGGTCGTGTAGGCCTGACAGCACTATATAAAGTGCAGAAAATGCACTTTTCGGGAAAAATAGACCCATTTCGATATTCAGAGCTCCAAATGGCGATTTTGAGTGAAATCAAGCCTAGAGGTTCGTGGGGAAACATGTAGAAGTGTGGATCTAAACCCGTAAACGTGTTCTTGCTTCCTAATTTGTCGAGGTGAGTGATTTCTTGATTTTGGGGTTTTGAAACCCTAACTTTCATTTTCATGTTTTAGCTATATATTGCTATATATGTTGTTAGTAGATTGTTAGTGGATGCCTTTAGAGTTATTTGTGAGAATATTGTCGAGTTTCTACAGTTGAATTAGTAGAACCGCGAATTTGGGGGTTTCGGTAAGTATTGAGTTAATATTACCATTTATACTCTTTTGTTTCCTCTTTTGATTTATATATATCTTTGAGATAGATGTAATTGAGTTGATTGTGGATATTGGAGGATTGATTTAGACAATGGTGAAATAACCAAGTCTAGTAAACAGGAGCCCGATACGCGTAATTCGAGGGTTCCAAATACTAAGTCGTTATTAGGTGAGTACTTTTATGTACTTGAGTAGAATTTTACCTTGTGGTAAACCGAGTTTATAAATATATATGTGTTAGGTTGTTATTGTTGTAATCTAATTATGGAGTAAATTGTTATCCGTGAATAACAACAATTGAGTTGAACATACATATTTATTGTATAAACTGAGTAGATGTTTGTGTAGTCACATTAAAGAGTTTTGAGTCTAATTATATAGCCATGAGGGCTATTGAGCTGGAATAGAATTGGAGTGATTATGTTATCTGTGGATGACAAGAATGAGTTGCAATCTATATTGAGTATAAGAGTAGAGTATGTGATAAATTGTTTGACTTAAAGAGTCCTTGAGTTTAATTGTTACAGGTACGAGAATTGTTATGATTAAGTATAAGTTGGTTGTTAAAAATGAACATATGTGAGAATGTAGCCGAGTTACGAGCAGTACTGATTGTGGTATTTTATTGAGTTAATATTAGTAAATATTAGCTGGTGTTTGTAAAGCTAATATGTTTGCAGATTTCAGATTTAAGAGAAGGTGGATATTCAGCTAATGAGATTAGCAAAAGAGAATGATGAAGATATTTATTGAGAGAGATTTGTAGAGTGTGATTGATTACTCACTAAGCTTTTTATAAGCTTACACTTGAGTTGTATGTTGTTTTGCAGGTATCTATAGCTGTGATAGGGGAAGGCATGTGATAAAAAGAGACGGACATGTTTAGAGCTTTGTCCTTTAGTTGAATTAGATTTATTTGTAATTCCTGGTTGAAATTGTAAGGACCTTTTGTGTAAATATTCATGTTGAGAACATCTTGATCCTTGGTTTGAGTACAAGTATGCCCATTTTGATGTATTATTGTTTGAAAATTTTTGGGTGTACTTTGTATGAGAAACCGGGTGTTACAAGTTGGTATCAGAGCATGGTTTAAGTGAACTAGGTCTTTGAGTGTAGAGTCCTAGACTTAAACCGAGAAGAGAAAGACCCCCTATCACATGCTTGGAAAAGATATTGCTACAGATGTGAGCGTATTAGTTGAGTATAACTTTTCTGTTATAATTATTATTTGTTATATTCTGTGTGTGAATATAGATATGGAGACAGATGAGGACGATTTGATGAATTGGTCAGAGCTGGTTGGACCAATAGGGATGATGAGATGATATTTTAGCCTATATGAGATATCAGCTAATGAGGAGACAAGAACTTTAGTTGATAATGAGATGTCAACTGAATGCGAGATGAGATACTAATTGAGATGAGATTGCAGCTGATTGCGAGATTCCAGCTAATGATGAGATGAGATTCCAAATGAGGCGAAATTTCAACAGATAATAAGAAAGAGTATGAGCATAAGTTGAGCATGAGCTAGGAGTTGAGACATGTGAGTGTAGCCGAGTACACTCAAGAGTTGAGATCCGAAATATGCGAGTTTCAGCTAATGAGAAGATAAGATTTGTTGCTATGAGGTATGTAAGTAATTTTACTTAACATGTTAGTTGTAACGTGTTGCAAATGTTTAATTGTTAATAATACATGTAGTAGAATATGTGTGAAATGTTTGGACACATAAAATATCAATTGAAAGTACATGTGTTAGAAAATTTTGGTTATAAAGTGTAGTAATTGGCATTGAGATGAGAATCTCGTGTCCATTTAAGGTAAGATTTACATATCACATAACGAGTGCTTTGTGATTATGTATAACCGAGATTATAAGTGGTTGCTTGACGAGTACTTAGCAACCATGGAGAAATGTGTAAAATGAGCATATACATGGTAAGAAATATATAAAGTATGATATGGTGTATATATATATATATATATTACTTGTTGTTTCACAGATGTGACGAGATTTCTGTGTACGAGTATTGTGTGGTTGAGACCACATGTTGTGTGGGGCCACATAACTAGTACTTATGAATGATCACAATGAATGGTTGAGATAGCCAAAAGAGTATGAGTTGAGAAAGATAATGAGTGTGTAGTTGATTGCACACAATAACTGATTATGAGTTGACATGCTGAGAGATGAATTGTATAGTTTAGAGTTGTCACATAATGAGATATTTGTGACAGAGTTGTCAGAGGACACTCGAATAACCACATAAAGAGTACCTTGTGGTTATAATTAAGAGAACCTAGAGTGGTTCAAGTAGGCCTAATTGGCCTAGAGATTGGGTTAATTACCTAATAAATGTGATCGAGACCACATATTCAGTGGGGTCACATATTGAGTAAATGTGATTGAGACCACACATTCAGTGGGGTCACATATTGAGTAAATATGATTGAGACCACACATTCAGTGGGGTCACATATTGAGTAAATATGATTGAGACCACATATTCAGTGGGGTCACATATTGAGTAAATGTGATTGAGACCACATATTCAGTGGGGTCACATATTGAGTAAATGTGATTGAGACCACATATTCAGTGGGGTCACATATTGAGTAAATGTGATTGAGACCACATATTCAGTGGGGTCACATATTGAGTAAATGTGATTGAGACCACATATTCAGTGGGGTCACATATTGAGTAAATGTGATTGAGACCACATATTTAGTGGGATCACATATTGAGTAAATGTGATTGAGACCACATATTCAGTGGGGTCACATATTGAGTAAATGTGATTGAGACCACATATTCAGTGGGGTTACATATTGAGTAAACGTGGTTGAGACCACACATCCTGTGGGGCCATGTATTGACTAGTTGAGGTTGAGATCATATACTTCTGTGGGACCACATAATGAGTACATTGTGGTTAGAATAGTGAAGACTATTCTGATTCAGACAAAAGGAGGAGTGATAGTTAGTCTATATGGTTTGAGACCGTAGCGGAGACCTGCTAGAGTTAAATAGAAGATGGATTAAAATCGGAGAATGGTACGAGGTACCATGATCTGATTAGAGGACGGTACGAAGTACCGTGAGATAGCGATGAATGGCGAGTTTGGAGAACAGTACGAGGTACTATAAAACAGTGTTGAATGATGAGACAAAGGATGGTACGGGGTACCAAGAGCTGAGGCAGAGTGGGGTTATAATGTTGTGCTTGTGTGTAAACAAGTATGTACTGTGTAGTGATATAGAGTGTTGAGACTGCACTATCTTTGAGTGTGGATATGTATGGTATAGATGTGAACCTATACAGTTTGAGACTTTATGGGTTAAAAAGAGGACGAATCAGAGGCGGAGTAACAGTATGAGAGTACTGTGAGATAATACAGTGAGTAATACTGTTGAGAATGTGTGAGGTTTCTTTCATATTGAATGAGATAAAATTTTATAAATACTTGATAAGAAGATATGAGTTAAAAAGAAGAGGAAAGTAATCGTGATTGTGATTGATAGGATTCGTTCCTTAGCAATCAAACCAATTACTGCCAATGAGAGAAATGTGTGAATGTCGAGATGAAAATACTATTCATTCGTATGAGATGATGAATAGTAGATTTTATTATAATGATTTTGAGTTCTTTTCTTGAGATTAATGAGTTAGTAGAATAATGAGATATGATCTCACCGTAGAGATTACGGTGTTAGATGTCATGATATTGAGTCGTGTGTAGAGATTACGGTGAGCCGTATGTATAACTTATTTGTGTCATTCAGATGAATTAGAGATTGATGTGATAATGACGAAGAGGTGGTCAGAATTTATGCGGTTGTGTTGAGAATTTATTTGATAATAAATTATCGAGTTTAATAGAGTAAATAATTTATTGAGAATATCATGTGGATTATCCACATAAGAGATGATATAATAAGTGAGTACATCGAGAGAAACAACATGAGGTATGTTGTTGAACTGAGATGAAGAGTAGCCATTTTGGCGAGAGATTGTTAACAGTATATTGGGTGAACACCTAATATATGTGTTGAAGTGAAAGTAGAGATAGATGAGATTTTGAGGAGGCATGAGTGAAACACGAGATAGTTTCTAATATTTTTTTTATGTTATCATTGGGTTGATGAGTCGTATGATGTGAGTGAGACATTTGAATGTCTGTGTGTTTTATGTTGTATGAGTGTTTCTTCTACCCTAATCGATTAGGATGTGCAAATAGGAGGATTCAATAACTGTGAGTTATTATTGGAGGAGTAAACTCAGAGACAATTAATGTGAAAGTGATGAGACCAAATTTTCTTATTGAGTTAGAATTAACCGTTTCATGGAGATTTGAAATCATTGTGGACAGATGGCAAATAATGATAATGGTTGGAGTATCAATTGAAGAGTGAGGTGAGATAGCTTGGTGTCAATAATACCATAGCAACGTGTGTGGCCTAAAAGAGTGAGTATTGTCCTATGTAGCAGTGATGATAGCCAATATCACAACAGAGATCATCTCGTGAGGATGATGGCGGGTATTACCTATATTATGAGTAAATGAGATGTGACAGTATGTACATGTCATATGAGCTGGCGAGAGGATAATATCATTGTCATACGGAATGTGAAATTACGGTGGTGAGGTGGTTGTATAAACCATACTTGTTCCAAGAGATTCCGAGGACGGAATCTTTTGAAGGGGGTAAGAACTTGTAATACCGTGTTTTTAAATTATAGAGATTTCGAGTTAATCTTGGTGTGATTAAGATTAGTTAGCTTGTTGTATGAGTTTGAGTGATTAAAAACCCATTTGAGAGAAGTTTGGACTTGAAAAATGCCAAAACAGAGCTACACGGGTCGTGTATGGTCACATGGGTCGTGTAGAAAACCTTTAGAAACCAAACAGTAAGCCTTCCAGAGTCACACGGGTCGTGTACCTCTACACGGGTCGTGTAGAGTGTTCAAAAGGAGTCCGAAAGCCAAAACAGACCTACACGGGGCGTGTGAGTCTACACGGGTCGTGTAGAACAGCCCGACACGGGGCGTGTGAGTCTACACGGGTCGTGTAGGCCTGACAGCACTATATAAAGTGCAGAAAATGCACTTTTCGGGAAAAATAGACCCATTTCGATATTCAGAGCTCCAAATGGCGATTTTGAGTGAAATCAAGCCTAGAGGTTCGTGGGGAAACATGTAGAAGTGTGGATCTAAACCTGTAAACGTGTTCTTGCTTCCTAATTTGTCGAGGTGAGTGATTTCTTGATTTTGGGGTTTTGAAACCCTAACTTTCATTTTCATGTTTTAGCTATATATTGCTATATATGTTGTTAGTAGATTGTTAGTGGATGCCTTTAGAGTTATTTGTGAGAATATTGTCGAGTTTCTACAGTTGAATTAGTAGAACCGCGAATTTGGGGGTTTCGGTAAGTATTGAGTTAATATTACCATTTATACTCTTTTGTTTCCTCTTTTGATTTATATATATCTTTGAGATAGATGTAATTGAGTTGATTGTGGATATTGGAGGATTGATTTAGACTATGGTGAAATAACCAAGTCTAGTAAACAGGAGCCCGATACGCGTAATTCGAGGGTTCCAAATACTAAGTCGTTATTAGGTGAGTACTTTTATGTACTTGAGTAGAATTTTACCTTGTGGTAAACCGAGTTTATAAATATATATGTGTTAGGTTGTTATTGTTGTAATCTAATTATGGAGTAAATTGTTATCCGTGAATAACAACAATTGAGTTGAACATACATATTTATTGTATAAACTGAGTAGATGTTTGTGTAGTCACATTAAAGAGTTTTGAGTCTAATTATATAGCCATGAGGGCTATTGAGCTGGAATAGAATTGGAGTGATTATGTTATCTGTGGATGACAAGAATGAGTTGCAATCTATATTGAGTATAAGAGTAGAGTATGTGATAAATTGTTTGACTTAAAGAGTCCTTGAGTTTAATTGTTACAGGTACGAGAATTGTTATGATTAAGTATAAGTTGGTTGTTAAAAATGAACATATGTGAGAATGTAGCCGAGTTACGAGCAGTACTGATTGTGGTATTTTATTGAGTTAATATTAGTAAATATTAGCTGGTGTTTGTAAAGCTAATATGTTTGCAGATTTCAGATTTAAGAGAAGGTGGATATTCAGCTAATGAGATTAGCAAAAGAGAATGATGAAGATATTTATTGAGAGAGATTTGTAGAGTGTGATTGATTACTCACTAAGCTTTTTATAAGCTTACACTTGAGTTGTATGTTGTTTTGCAGGTATCTATAGCTGTGATAGGGGAAGGCATGTGATAAAAAGAGACGGACATGTTTAGAGCTTTGTCCTTTAGTTGAATTAGATTTATTTGTAATTCCTGGTTGAAATTGTAAGGACCTTTTGTGTAAATATTCATGTTGAGAACATCTTGATCCTTGGTTTGAGTACAAGTATGCCCATTTTGATGTATTATTGTTTGAAAATTTTTGGGTGTACTTTGTATGAGAAACCGGGTGTTACAACTTGCCCGCCTCAATTTCCCTTTCGGTGATGAGCTAGCAACGGATGTGATCCTTGCCTCTTTTCCAAAATCATTCAACCAATTCTTGTTGAATTTTAATATGAATGATTGGGAAAGGAGCATCAATGAGCTTCACTTAATGCTCAAAAATGTCGAGGGCAATATCAAGAAGTCGGGGAATCAAGTGTTGACGATCCACGAGGGTCAAATCTCCAAGAAGAAAATCGGTAATGTTATCAGGAAAGGAAAAGACAAGATCCTTAAGAAGGACAAATGAAGGGGTAAATGGAAGCCTCATTCCACCAACTCTTCTCCAAAGCCTAAACCTAGTACCGACTCTGATTGTTTTCACTGCAATGAGAAGGGACATTGGAAGCGCAATTGTCCCAAATATCTTGAAGAACTTTAGAGTAACAAGACTGATAAGATCGGTACCTCAGGTATATATGTAATTGAATTATATGCATTCCGTACCAACTCTTGGGTATCCGATACCAGAAGTGGTACTAACATCTGCAATGATTTGCAAGGACTAAGGAATGTTAGAGAACTACGAGATAGCAATTTGGAATTGCATGTAGGAAACAACTATCGTGTAGCTGTCAAGTCCATAGGCCAATATCATCTCGTACTTCCAAATGGGCTTTATCTTGTATTGAACAATTGTTGTTATGTACCTAGTATAACTAGAAATATTATCTCTACATTCCGTTTGTATGAACAAGGATTTCGTTATGAATTTGATTTTCATTCAGGAAACATATCCGTGTTTAAATATAACATATTCTATTTTGTGACTTGTCTCAATAATGGAATATATGAGATTGATTTAAATGGTTCATACAACAAAGATAATTCAATTTACAACTTAACAAATAAGAAAACAAATTCGGACTTTAATAGAACTTATTTGTGGCATTGTCGACTTGGTCACATAAACAAAACTCGCATCGCTAAGCTTCAAAATGATGGAATCTTATAATCATTAGGCTTAGAGTCTTTTGATGTTTGAAAATCTTGTCTATGTGGAAAGATGACCAAAGGTCATTTTACCGGTCTCGGTGAAAGAGCTTCTGATCTATTAGGACTCATACATACTGATGTATGTGGACCTTTTAGGACAATGACAAGAAGCAATGAAATACATTTCATTACATTTACCGACGACTTCAGTAGATTTGGATATGTGTATCTCATGAAACACAAATATGAATCTTTTTAAATCGTCAAGGTGTTCCAAAATGAAGTACAAAATCAGCTAGGTAAAACGATTAAACCCATACGATTGGATCGTGGTGGCGAATATCTAAGTTATGAGTTTGATGACATCTCAAGAATTGTGGCATAGTGTCACAACTCACTCCACCCAGAACGCCACAACATAATGGTGTTTCTGAAAGAAGAAATCGTACCTTACTTGATATGATAAGATCGATGATGAGTCATACTTTCCTTCCTCATTTGTTCTGGGGATATGCCCTCGAAACCGCTGACCGTATTGTAAACATGGTCCCAACTAAAAATGTTAGTAAGACACCATACGAGTTATGGCATGGAAAGGTTCCACCATTGTCTTACTTAAATATTTGGGGTTGTGAAGCTCATGTTAAAGTAGAGACTTCTAACAAGCTTAGACCCAGATCTCAAAAGTGTATCTTTGTGGGATACCCAAAATAAACCATTGAATATACTCAAGGAGATTCGAGAAACACAACCTATAGTTAAGAATAACACCCCACCTAATACTGTGGAGCCCAATACTGTTATTCAGATGCCAAATGACACACCAACTGTACGATGCTCAAGTAGACCTCGATATGAACCTAACATGTATGGATTTGTCATTCCTAAAGAGGACGTCTTCTTTGTGGATCAATGTGATCCCACTAATTTCAAGGCAGCTAATGTATATCCATAATCTAATAAATGGCTTGAGGCCATAAGAGTTGAAATTCAATCCATGAGTGATAATCAAGTATGGGGCTTGGTTGACTTTTCTCCTGACAGTAGGACTGTTGGAAGCAATTGGATCTTCAAGAAGAAGATCGACATGGATGGGAATGTACAAACATTCAAGACACAACTTGTTGTGAAAGGGTATACTCAAGTTCATGGTATTGACTATGAAGATACTTTCTCGCCAATTGCCATGATTAAATCCATTAGAGTTATCATGGCCATATTCGCATATTATGACAATGAGATATGGCAAATGGATGTCAAAACCGCTTTCCTTAATGGATATCTTGAGGAATATGTCTATATGGAACATCCTGAAGGTTTTGTCGATCCAGATGACCTAAAGAAGGTGTGCAAACTGAAGATGTCTATTTATAGGTTGAAACAAGCATTCAGGACTTGGTATCATCGCTTTGATGAGAACATCAAAAAGTTTGGTTTCCTAAAAAGCTCTAATGAACCATGTGTATACATTAAAGCAAGTGGGAGCAAATTTATTTTTCTAATTCTATATGTAGATGACATATTGTTGATTTGGAAAGATATCCCAACATTGAAAGAGGCTAAGGCTTATCTAAGTAATTCTTTCAAATGAAAGATCCAAGGGATGCGACATACATACTCGATATTAAGATCTATAGAGATAGATCCCAGCGACTCATTGGATTGAGTCAGAGTTCGTACATTGATAAAGCCGTAACACGCTTTTCAATGGAAAACTCAAAACGAGGAATTGTACCTATGCTGCATGGCACCATTCTTTCTAAGACAGACTGTCCTAGTTCAAATGATGAGATCAAAACAATGAGTCGCATACAATATGCTAGCGGTAGGCTTAATTATGTATGCAATGACATGCACAAGGCCGGATGTAACTTATGCACTGAGTATGAGTAGTCGATATCAAGCTAATCCTGGCGAAAAGCATTGGATGGCTGTAAAGAACATCCTTAAGTTATTGAGAAGTACTAAGGACATGTTCTTAGTTAATGAAGGAGTTAATGAAGAGCTCTTTGTAAGGTGTTACACCGATGATAGCTTCAACACTAATCGAGATGATTCTCGATCACAGTCGGGATACATATTCACCCTAAATGGAGGGGCCATTGCATGGAAAAGTTCAAAGCAAGAAGTGGTCGCACTATCTACAACATAATCTGAGTATATTGCTGCTTCAGAAGCAACTCAAGAAGTTGATTGGATGAAAAAGTTCATCGGTGATCTAGAGGTTGTCCCAAACATCAAGAATGTCATTGAGATATTTTGTGACAACACCGGTACCATTGTTATCGCAAGTGTGACAACCGTCAAAAATTCGAATCGGTTCTAGATTTAAATAAACCAAGTTGCACGTGTAGACACTGTGACATCTGTCATTCGGGCCATTCTTTGACTTAATTCCGTTGCCTTAGACTTTTATTGTGACTTTATTATAGAAATAGGTCAAAAACCCCCCCTTAGATGCTAGGATCCAGTTACAATCTAGAATTAATATGCTTGACTAGTACAATTCAAGTGAATTGTTCGGTTTCTGCGGAAAATGCCAGTAAACGGTTAAAAATGACTGTAAATATCTTTTACAGTTAAAAATTTATTATGAACAATTCAAAATAAAATGAAAATGTTAAATTTCACATTATTATAGTTATGAAATTTTAATTAAGTCACAAAAACTTTAAAAAGCCTTAAAACTCAAAATTTATAAATTTGACGTCTAAAAATTTATAAAAATCACCATAAGGCTTATAAAAATCAAATTAAAATAAATGAATTATTAAATATAATTAAGAATGGAAAATTTTTGGTTCCTAGCATTTATTTAATATTATGAGTTAAATAAACACAAATTTTAGTCATAAACTTTAAAAAGATTTTATAAGAATGGATGAAGTTTTATAAAAACTAAAGAAATGATTTTTATAAAAATTGAAAGAGGAGAATCTCTCTCTCTCTCTCTCTCTCTCTCTAAAAATCTGGTTCTCTCAAACTTCCTCCCATCTCTCTCTTTTCTCTTTCCCATAAAAGTCTCCTTTTGAGACTACAAAAGCTCTCTCTCTACTCATAATCACTTTCACCAAACTCCTACTTTTTCTCTCCTTTCTCTCTCACGAAATCCTCTCAAAACTCCTGCCATTTTTTCAGCCAAAAGAACTCACAAATTTCGTGAGTTTAGAGATCTCAAAGGTTTTCAAGTTGTTGTAGGTAAGAAAACAACATTTATGCTTCATATATCTTCATCTTGTGCACTATTCTTTTCATTTTCGGATTCTATGCCTCTCTATGGCTAGAAATCTTTTCCTTTCATCTTGATGTTTGTAGATCACCACTAATAACATGTTGCATGTTATGGAAATGGTGGTGATCCATGATCAAACCAAAATCAAGACCCAAGATGAGCACATGCAAGCCTTTGTTAGCATCAAAAACTCGATATTTGAATATATTGCTACATGTTAGCTTCGTTGAATGCAAGTTATATTAGTTAAAAACAAGTTTTCAACATAATAGTTCTTGCATGGAGTTGTTATATCTCTACTTTAGCAAAATAAACCGAAATATTTGGTTAAAATGTGAGTTTGAAGCATATTTCCATGAATACTATTTTTCAGCAACTTGAATGATTTATCATCCGACTTTGAACAGTCATATCTCACCCGATTCATCATGAAAAATTTTGATTCTTTTTCTGGAAATTACCCTTCCGAGTCAGTTTTTAAACCCAAGTGGTTTCACTCAAATATTCCAAGTATTCGACCTTCAAACTGAAGTCACAAGACTGTTGCGCCAACAGCCCTATTTTCTGGGGTTAACGTCTTGTGAAAATAGTTTATGGGAGTTATGCATGTCTAAAAATCGTGATTTTATTTTAATATCTTCTTAACACATTCAATTTTGATGGGTAAAAATATCCAGATCCAAAAAAGTATGAGGAAAAGTATATAAAAATTTTCAAAGTGGCATCAATATTTTTGTGCATGAAACCACAAAAACCAAGTTTCCTCATAAACTCTTTTGGTTTTTAAGCACTTACTTCTAATCAAAAATCAAAATCATATTTTCTCAGAAGTTACGTTTTATGAATATGAAATATGGAAAATTTCATCCACAGAAGACTTTTATTTATTTTTTTTATAAAAATAATGAGAAAATAAGGTGTTAATTGTCCAATATTAGTTCCCGTGTGAAATAAATTCTGATAATTTGTGGTAATGATTAGCACGCCGAGTGGGGACTCCCCATAAAGTTTCACCTCGATTGGATACTGTCTGATATTTATTTACATTTTTTACCCTATTAAAATGGAGAATTTATAAAACGGAGTTTGGATTTTCCAAACCTAACGATAAATCTTCCCGAACCTCATATACGATGGAAGTACCTAAAGAAATTATTTCAGAATTTAATATAATATTTTAGTATTTAATTTGAATTTTCCTAGTAAAACAAGTTTAAAAATATAAAATAGATGCAATATAACTCTAAAAATTCCCAAAATTTTACACAAGCCTCATATCCCCTGTGGGATAATGAGATTAAATTTTGGTAATTTTTGGATACAGTTTTTATGTATTTTAAATAAATACAATTCACAACAAATTGTTACAAAATGTCGTTTAAAATGAAATGAAAACTCAAATCAACTCTAAGGCACTTTGTTATTTAATTGAATGATCCTACGATGCTTAGATACTTCAATTAGATGAGAAACTTATTAGAACCTTTGTGTTGTCGTAGGACGCGAGTAGGAATCCCATACATCTATCGAGCAACCGAATTTCCGATTTCCACCCGTTATCGAAAGTGAGTTTTCACAGCCCCTATTTTACTGTTTTATTATTTTGGGGTGGAAAAGCATGATCGTACTATTTTATGTTCATTGTTCTAAATTGTTCGTTATTCTAAATTGCTCATTCAATATGTTCTTTTGTGTTGAGGTATGTAATATGTTCATATGAACTTTGAGAACTTATCGTACTAAGTCCCTGTACACAACTATTTAACAACTATTTAACTCTTTGAGCCGATGGTCATTTTGGATAGCGCGCTATTAGGAACTGACAATTCCTCACTCGCCCGTTCTGCGGAGTGCATATTACCATTTACTTATGTCGCGATAAGCATAAGTCTTGATAGGGCATGTTCAGTCATAGGTTTGGTTGTGGACTCATTGTTCGATTACATACATACACAAATTGTCTTTATTTAGCAACGAACTTCTATTTATAGAAACTTTTATCAATGTTCAAAATTTCACAAAATTTTGAAACGGTGTTCTGTTACAAACCTGTGAACTCACCAACTATTTTCATAGTTGACCCTCGTTTTTCATGCTTTTTCAGGAATCATCTAGTAAGTGGCACTTAGAGACACATCACTTGTAGAAGCATTACACATGTGTTGTTTTCGAATATGTTGTAATTTCTTTAACAATTGTTCAAAACTTATTGTAAATTGTAATGCTTTTTAATACTATGGTTGGTGTTGTCTTTAACTTTTGCGATGAGACCCCTTTTGTACTGTCGTATCCCGTGTTTCCGCTTTAGCGGGGTGTGACAGAGAATGGTATCAGAGCCGAAGGTTATAGAGAATAGCGGTTTTCCGTTGGAGAACCCAAACTATAGCCAAAAACTTTCAAAAACAACTTTCAAAATACTGAACATACTACTGGTATAACTAAGTCGAGTGCGCATTATTGGACGTTAATTAAGTATAGCCTGGCCAACTATGCTTAATTAAGGAAAGGTAATGAGACTGGAAACGGTTATAGTAGAATTATGTTCAAAACGATTTTCAATTTAAACTTTTGAAACTCAAATTTTTTGGTGTGCGTATAGGCATTCATCTAGGTACACTTGGGAATTAGGTGCACTTCTATCACCATATCTTTATTTAGGAATAGTTTCATTCCTTATCAAATGCTAGGTTAACCTGTTAGGTTATATCACTAGCCGCTCAAGGAGCAACCTATCTAGTATTGAGAATGAAGCTTTCTCAATGGATGTTAATTTTGGACATAAGGTTAGTAGCTAGAAAGCCACTAGTGACAATCCTAAGTCAACGCTAATATCTATAATATCGCAATACCTCTTATTCGTCTGCGTATTGGAGTTACGACTAGGAAAAGTGTTCGGATACCGTCAACAGTGACAATAGGAGCTTTGCGTTAGTAGGCAGAAGAATCGCTACGAGTAGTCATGACTTGGATACCAATTGTGGGTACTCCTGATATGACTCACGAGGAGACACGGAGGTTTAATCCCATTATTGCCGATACGCGGGACTTTCCTTTTGTGCTACCATTTTTGCTATAGGTCGTTTCCATCTTAAACTTAAAACCCAATCTAGGATATCTCCATGATTCTAAACCTCCCCCTAATGTCATAAATTTCTATGATTAAGCTCGAGGACCTCAGATGCACTACTAATATTCTTAAGTGTGCTATCATTTTACACTTTCCAAATACTAACATGCTTCTGGAACAATCTTCGACCTTACGCTTTTCATTCCGAGTCCTACTTGTATTTTGTTTGACATAAGGAAATTCCTGTAAATTTCTTAGGCATGTTCTATGGCGCGAAGTTACTTTTCATCTAATAGCTCTCGTTTGGGGATATATAAAAAGCCCTCTATCATCCGCATCCAAATCTTTTTCTGACCATGAAGAAGAAGACTAGCTATACTGGGGAATCTCTTTATATATGAAAAACCAATGGGCATTGACCCTTTCTTTACCCCGACGGGCTACCTTTCTTAAGGCCCTCAAACTTGCATAATATGGATTTCAAACATTCATGATCTAGATGTGAATGAGTCGAATTACTACTCCCTAGGTCTAATAGTGAACCTTCTCTCTAGGGATTATGAAACTAAAAATATTCTTGATATTGTTTCGACCTTCAACTATTATTGTTTCCATACATTCGTTTGAATCCTTACCGGCGTTATTGACATTTATATCGTTATCAAGGATTGCATCCTCTTATGCCACACGTCAAACCTATAACTTAATAATTGTCTCTATAAAAGGTACAGAACTGCATCATACCATAAAACGTTATACAAATGATTTTTCATGCCCTCTATTTTGGGGAAGAGTCACCTGTATTAAAATCAGTAGTTAGGTACGACTAACTACACTAATCCAATTATTCCTTACTTCTTAATCCTTCATTGACAACCTATTTTACTTCACCGGTTTTTGTATATCATCGGTACAATATTTTATAACTATTTCATATAGTTTATTATACTTTTTCCAACCATGAAAGCCATATTTCTCGCTAAAAACAACCAACTTTCATTTTGCTAACTTACTTTAACTTAGCACTTTTCTTCAAATTTTAATTTAATAAATGTTGGTTTTAACCTTGTCATTTCAAATTCGTTTCAAATCTATTTCAATAACTAGACGTGCTTTCTAAGGGCACCTAAACCATTTTAAACATTGTTACCGTTTTGTCAAGTTTTTTTGAAAACTTAAAAACATTTTCTTTTATGAAGGTCTTTAAACTCTATAATATAAAAGCCTAACTTATGATATCAATGTTCATGTTATGTGTAAAAGCTTCATTGGGTTTTCAAATCACTTTGGGTTTTGACCCTTTTTGACCACTTTCCCATACAGGCATTATATTTTGCTTAAATGTGTTTCTCGAGATCCACCATGATATTTGTACAACTTTCTGATTCAAACATGTTTATAAGACATCAAAAATTCTTACATTTCAAAACATACTTCATTGTTTATTATGTTCCGATTTAGTTTTATAATCTATAAAGTTTCTAAAAAGTTAAAGCATTGCAAGACTTAGTGTTCACTTTTAAACTTCTGGTGACGATCTCTCAACCCTGTACAATTTTTATTCTAATATATAATGAGTCTTTACTTTATCCGTTTTGATCATTGTTGGAAGGAACATTTATGATATCTCATCTGACCATGTCATTTCGAAACGTATTTGATTATCCCTTTTATCTCCTTTAATCAACTAGCTCATGTTTCATATTTATCATTACCTGGTAGCTATGATCTGGTCCTGAATAACCAAACTCAAATACATTCTTTATCATGGTCATAAGAATTCCAAATGTTTGCCGTAGGTTACGACTCTTACCAAATGTCATTTCTAGTTAACTGACTAACTAATACGAACTTGGATTTATTCCTTAGTATCTCTAAATTATCAGATCTAGTACATTGTTTATTTAAGTCAATTTCCACATGGACACAGGGATATCCCGACTAATTTCTTCGTAAGCCATTGTTTGACTCTAGTACAAAAGTCAGAGCTGTCTATTTTTCAATTACCAGTTTTGGTCTTCCACACTTTCTCATAAATGGAGCTTAACTTAATGGATAACTCATGAATTTTTAGCAAATCTTAGCAAACACTTTACAACTCCACATATCTACTTTAATATCAAAGTTTTCAAGTACAAAATATACCTTAACCTAGTTCTTAAAATTTTCCTGTTCGTTTTAATTGATTAATACGTTCATGGTCATGAGGCGTAATTTTGACTTGGTCAACCTTGATATATTTTATCTCATATCAAATATTTTTTTTATTATTTTGAAATCAACCATAAATGAGTAATCCTTATTTTCATTTGTTCTTTCGTTCCAAATTTAGAAATTTGATTAAAAATGCATTCTTCACTGTATTTTCTTTCTTATAATTAAAAATCGAGATAAATACCCATGTGTTTATCATTTTCCTTTTAAGTCCGGGAAATATCTGTGAAGAGCTATATTTTCTATGTTCTCTTCATTATGAATATGACAAGTTTTATAATGTTACTATTAACTATCATTCAAGGGATTATTTTCCTAGAAACACTAAATTAAGAATACAACTATTCTGAATGACCCATATTTTTACACTTTTCTTAAAGTGTCATTCTACTTTGAAATCTCCAATGAGTTCCTAACTTCTAAACTTGTTTTCATAAATATTTTGACTCCTTATAAATTTATAAGTGATTTGACTTAAACAATTGGATAATTTATCGGAATAGAATTTAAAATATTTCTATATAAGTTCTCTCATCGACGACTTAACCCTTTAATCATAATAAATTCCTTTATTCTTTTACCACTTTGTTTGGTCACCACGTGTGTATTTTCACCTCTCTTAGAATTATTATACAATTTGATAACGGTGAAGTTAATTATCATTTCTAAACACTTCTAATGCTATCTAGATAAGGTGATTTACATCATCATAAACTTTTATCGCCTTCGTTAGAAACAACGACTCTCTAAATATATTATTCAGTTACGATTCTATTGTAGTGAGAGTACCCGTAATGATAATTCTAGCCTTGAAGATCCTTGATCATTTCGTAATTTATTTGGTAGACGTCACTTAAATAGTCTTTACATTTGGGATGTATCAAAGCTTCGTTGCCTACCCTTAGTACGTATCTTTAGGAACTTACCATAAATTGTTCTTCTTTTATTCGTACGAACTTTTCAGACTCTGAATATTTTTTTTTTCTTTTTCTGAATATAGTAGCCAACTCAGAAGTGAACAGTATGTTTTTAATCTCTTTTCAGTTAGGCTGTGAATTTAGACTTAGTGCTGAATTAGGACGTGAATTAAGGATCAACGCAGACTCAGCACTCAATACAATTGGCGCTTCAACAGAACTTAACGTTCTTTTAAGTCAGAAGATTTCTAATTAGATAATATTTTTTCTAATAGGTCGCCATGGTTTGATTATGATTTTCATGATCCTATTTTCCCATGATCTTAACCGTAGAACTCAGATTACGGAGATAATCGCATGATTTTGACTCAATGATTGGATCATTCCATGAGGAATTTATACCAAATGATCAAAAAGTTTCTTAAGTCACCAGCTCTCCAACTATATACTTGTACTTGACTATGTTCTAATTGAATATGACACCAGTTGAATTTCGGGACGAAATTCTTTTAACTGGGGGAGACTGTGACAACCGTCAAAAATTCGAATCGGTTCTAGATTTAAATAAACCAAGTTGCACGTGTAGACACTGTGACATCTGTCATTCGGGCCATTCTTTGACTTAATTCCGTTGCCTTAGACTTTTATTGTGACTTTATTATAGAAATAGGTCAAAACCCCCCCCCCCCCCCCCTTAGATGCTAGGATCCAGTTACAATCTAGAATTAATATGCTTGACTAGTACAATTCAAGTGAATTGTTCGGTTTCTGCGGAAAATGCCAGTAAACGGTTAAAAATGACTGTAAATATCTTTTACAGTTAAAAATTTATTATGAACAATTCAAAATAAAATGAAAATGTTAAATTTCACATTATTATAGTTATGAAATTTTAATTAAGTCACAAAAACTTTAAAAAGCCTTAAAACTCAAAATTTATAAATTTGACGTCTAAAAATTTATAAAAATCACCATAAGGCTTATAAAAATCAAATTAAAATAAATGAATTATTAAATATAATTAAGAATGGAAAATTTTTGGTTCCTAGCATTTATTTAATATTATGAGTTAAATAAACACAAATTTTAGTCATAAACTTTAAAAAGATTTTATAAGAATGGATGGAGTTTTATAAAAACTAAAGAAATGATTTTTATAAAAATTGAAAGAGGAGAATCTCTCTCTCTCTCTCTCTCTAAAAATCTGGTTCTCTCAAACTTCCTCCCATCTCTCTCTTTTCTCTTTCCCATAAAAGTCTCCTTTTGAGACTACAAAAGCTCTCTCTCTACTCATAATCACTTTCACCAAACTCCTACTTTTTCTCTCCTTTCTCTCTCACGAAATCCTCTCAAAACTCCTGCCATTTTTTCAGCCAAAAGAACTCACAAATTTCGTGAGTTTAGAGATCTCAAAGGTTTTCAAGTTGTTGTAGGTAAGAAAACAACATTTATGCTTCATATATCTTCATCTTGTGCACTATTCTTTTCATTTTCGGATTCTATGCCTCTCTATGGCTAGAAATCTTTTCCTTTCATCTTGATGTTTGTAGATCACCACTAATAACATGTTGCATGTTATGGAAATGGTGGTGATCCATGATCAAACCAAAATCAAGACCCAAGATGAGCACATGCAAGCCTTTGTTAGCATCAAAAACTCGATATTTGAATATATTGCTACATGTTAGCTTCGTTGAATGCAAGTTATATTAGTTAAAAACAAGTTTTCAACATAATAGTTCTTGCATGGAGTTGTTATATCTCTACTTTAGCAAAATAAACCGAAATATTTGGTTAAAATGTGAGTTTGAAGCATATTTCCATGAATACTATTTTTCAGCAACTTGAATGATTTATCATCCGACTTTGAACAGTCATATCTCACCCGATTCATCATGAAAAATTTTGATTCTTTTTCTGGAAATTACCCTTCCGAGTCAGTTTTTAAACCCAAGTGGTTTCACTCAAATATTCCAAGTATTCGACCTTCAAACTGAAGTCACAAGACTGTTGCGCCAACAGCCCTATTTTCTGGGGTTAACGTCTTGTGAAAATAGTTTATGGGAGTTATGCATGTCTAAAAATCGTGATTTTATTTTAATATCTTCTTAACACATTCAATTTTGATGGGTAAAAATATCCAGATCCAAAAAAGTATGAGGAAAAGTATATAAAAATTTTCAAAGTGGCATCAATATTTTTGTGCATGAAACCACAAAAACCAAGTTTCCTCATAAACTCTTTTGGTTTTTAAGCACTTACTTCTAATCAAAAATCAAAATCATATTTTCTCAGAAGTTACGTTTTATGAATATGAAATATGGAAAATTTCATCCACAGAAGACTTTTATTTATTTTTTTTATAAAAATAATGAGAAAATAAGGTGTTAATTGTCCAATATTAGTTCCCGTGTGAAATAAATTCTGATAATTTGTGGTAATGATTAGCACGCCGAGTGGGGACTCCCCATAAAGTTTCACCTCGATTGGATACTGTCTGATATTTATTTACATTTTTTACCCTATTAAAATGGAGAATTTATAAAACGGAGTTTGGATTTTCCAAACCTAACGATAAATCTTCCCGAACCTCATATACGATGGAAGTACCTAAAGAAATTATTTCAGAATTTAATATAATATTTTAGTATTTAATTTGAATTTTCCTAGTAAAACAAGTTTAAAAATATAAAATAGATGCAATATAACTCTAAAAATTCCCAAAATTTTACACAAGCCTCATATCCCCTGTGGGATAATGAGATTAAATTTTGGTAATTTTTGGATACAGTTTTTATGTATTTTAAATAAATACAATTCACAACAAATTGTTACAAAATGTCGTTTAAAATGAAATGAAAACTCAAATCAACTCTAAGGCACTTTGTTATTTAATTGAATGATCCTACGATGCTTAGATACTTCAATTAGATGAGAAACTTATTAGAACCTTTGTGTTGTCGTAGGACGCGAGTAGGAATCCCATACATCTATCGAGCAACCGAATTTCCGATTTCCACCCGTTATCGAAAGTGAGTTTTCACAGCCCCTATTTTACTGTTTTATTATTTTGGGGTGGAAAAGCATGATCGTACTATTTTATGTTCATTGTTCTAAATTGTTCGTTATTCTAAATTGCTCATTCAATATGTTCTTTTGTGTTGAGGTATGTAATATGTTCATATGAACTTTGAGAACTTATCGTACTAAGTCCCTGTACACAACTATTTAACTCTTTGAGCCGATGGTCATTTTGGATAGCGCGCTATTAGGAACTGACAATTCCTCACTCGCCCGTTCTGCGGAGTGCATATTACCATTTACTTATGTCGCGATAAGCATAAGTCTTGATAGGGCATGTTCAGTCATAGGTTTGGTTGTGGACTCATTGTTCGATTACATACATACACAAATTGTCTTTATTTAGCAACGAACTTCTATTTATAGAAACTTTTATCAATGTTCAAAATTTCACAAAATTTTGAAACGGTGTTCTGTTACAAACCTGTGAACTCACCAACTATTTTCATAGTTGACCCTCGTTTTTCATGCTTTTTTAGGAATCATCTAGTAAGTGGCACTTAGAGACACATCACTTGTAGAAGCATTACACATGTGTTGTTTTCGAATATGTTGTAATTTCTTTAACAATTGTTCAAAACTTATTGTAAATTGTAATGCTTTTTAATACTATGGTTTGTGTTGTCTTTAACTTTTGCGATGAGACCCCTTTTGTACTGTCGTATCCCGTGTTTCCGCTTTAGCGGGGTGTGACAGCAAGAGACCCAATGGTTACCAATAGGACTAGACACATTCTACGGAGATACAATTTCATTCGTCAGGAATTAGAATTGGGAAATATACGCATTGAAAAGATTCATACAGATGATAATCTAGGATCCATTCAGGAAGACCCATTCTCAAAACAAGTTTGAGAATCATGCAATTGGATCTAAATATGTACTTTATTAATATCTAGATATTTTGAAGTATTTGTTTGATATTATTTTCTATTTTATTAATCCGAAACTAATAATGATGAGCTTTAGGGAAAATCACTTCCCCTAAAATAAGAATGTTATTGGATTTATATGCTCAAGAATCATTATGAAATAATATTGCTAATTACATATGATCCTATAGGATGGTCACACCTTTATCAATTTGGTATTTATTGAATATTTATTAAGTATTTGATAATTAATAAATAAATTCAACTATTGTATATAATTAGAGAATAATTATTGTTTTATGAAAATAATAATTATAAGGAGTTAAGCTAATAATTATATCATATGGTATGATATATTAAGTCATATGCAAAATTTTGTTCACTTTGGGTTACATTAAGACGTAATCAGACTCAGTTAGTTTCTAAATAAAAAGTGTTGGATACTCTTGTCCTTTTTCCACCATAAGAGGGTTGGGTGGATGTTGCTTGTCAACGTTCACCTTACACACCATACATTGTATAAGATCATATGTTTTGCATTTATTGAGGGTATGGGTCATGGTACTCTCTTGTGAATATAAAAGAAAGTGAGATGGAAAGTTTGCATCTAGTTTTTATTTCTTATTTTCTCTAAAAAAAATCATGGCCAACTCTTTCTTTTGCTCTACTCTCTCCTTTTTGTGAAGTTTGTTCCAAGTTTGAGAGTATAGAAGCACTTCTCCTTTAGTGCTTAATTTGTTAAGTACTTAAAGGCTTAAAAAGTTATTTATACAAGAAGGAACTAGCATTTCAAGTGCCTTTTACATTGGTGGTGGATACTTGTAGAGAAATCAAGCTTCTTGATTTTTGCCATCTACTTCAACACCTAATATCAAGAGGGTTCAAAGGTTATCTATTTAAAACATCTTATGTATATTTTAATATCATTCTTACCAATGTAAATAGATCTTTGATGGTTATGTTTAAAATAAACTAGTTATTTTAAATAAGGCTTGTGTTACCGTTTTAACGTAAACCGTTCTATTTTATTTATCAAAACTCATCAAACGCAACCCTTAACATCTCATATACGATTTCAATGACTATTTGAGTATTTTCTAAAATGGAAGGGGTAATTTGTATAGTCATAAAATAAGTATGGAAAGAAAAAATGTTTATAGAGGCTCGAAATCACGCCCTTTGGAGAGGGTTGATGCACCGTACCGCTAGACGAGCCTTAAAGTATTTGTTTGATATCTTTTTCTATTTTTATTAATCAGAAATTAACATTAATTGGATTTAAGGAAAATGGCAGTCTACGAACTACGAAGGCGAACACAACCCATACATCCCGTATACGATTTTGAGGGCTAAGTCTTTTCTTAAAATTTTGGCTATTTTTAGAAAAAAAATATATATAATTACACTAAGTTTATTCTTTTTCTTTTATTTTGATCATTTCAGTCATTATATTTGTTCAATTTCATCACAACCTAATTTGTCTACAAGTTTTAAAGTGGGAGTGTATTTCTCATATGGATCTGATCCAGTAAAGTTGGTGCAGCCTTGTGAATGGCACTTTCGTTGTCCTCGTGTTGTTCATCTCGAAGTTCTATGTGGGTTTCTCATTGGCTTTCTCATTTAGCTCTAAGACTAATGAGAGTACCCATCACATGATCACATGTGATTGGCGCCACATCACTGCCACGTCACCATTTTTCACCATCACATTCTATCACATTGCCATCACACCACACAAGAATTACCTATCACATTTCATCACACCACATCACTTTTTCTAATTAAAAAAAATTCAAAAATAATAAAAACCTAATTTTTCATTTAAAAAAATTACATTAAAAATAAAACATTACATTAATATTAAAAAAACAACCCAAAAAAATAAATAATAACTAACTTCGAAAAAAATGTAACATGACGACAATAAATGTAAACTAGTTCCTATGGCGATATTTAGCTCAGACACTTTCCCGTATCGCTAGGAAAATTTCCAAATCTTCGCCCTCGAAATCGGTGAGTTTTTTTTGCAACAAGTCGATATTGGCGTTCCTTTATAACTTCCTTAGCGTTTCAGCGATTTGTTGTTGCGTTTCTACGATTTGTTGTTGCGCTTGGACAATTTTTTCTTCCACCCGATTCATTATCCCAACCTTGTCAGATTGTAATTGGACGTAACGATCAATTTTTTCTCCAAATAAATCTATGACGCTTGACTCCGAACTTTTGCCTCTCGAACCGGAAGCCGCTTTCTTCGCCTTGTCTCGCCCGATAGGTCGACGGATCGGTTGTTTGTCTTCAAGATCCACCGGCTCGTCGTTGACGTCGATATGTGTACGTCCGTCCGATTGTTGTGATGAACCGACCTCGAACGTTTCGTTCCCGAAGATTGCGAATCTTTGACAAGAAGCCATTTTGGTTGTTTTCTCAACTTGTTGCAGCGTCGCGTTGAAGACGTCGAAATCGTTCGCCCCACTCTTGTGCATGTTCATGAGGTTGTTGTAGATACCGTTGAATTGATTAAGCTTGATTCTCATTTAGCGAAATTTGGATGTTATTTTATCCATGTTTTGAGTCTCTTCCCCCATTAACTCGTAAAACGTCGATTGAACTTTTATCCAAAAAGTTTCTTGGGTTTGCGAGTCCTTGACTATCGGGTTAACAGAAACAGAAATCCACGCCTTGACCAAATTTAATTCTTCGTCGCTCGCCTTGCCGTTTTTTTCCTTTCTTTTTTGCGGCCCGATGGCTTTGGTTGTCTAATTCTTGTGTCTCCTCAACGGTTTCGGGAGACACCGAAATCGGTTGTGGTGATGGTTGTGACGGTAGTGGTTGCGATGCTTGCGGTTGGAACCCTTGTTGGAATAAGAAAGCTGGTTGGAATCCTTGTTGATACGGATTGAAAGGTGAGAATTGTTGTTGAAAAAATGATTGTTGTGAGATCGGGGACCCAGATTGAAGTAAGTTTACAAAACCACCCCATGGTGATTCAAGGCTCGGGTATTGACGAGGGGTCGAGTTTAATCCAAACGGATCATACTCACGGTTGGGGTTTGAAGGTGGGGTGTTTGAACTTTGCTTCATAGAATAACAATTATATAGAAAATGTACATATGTTGGTGAATGTGTTGTATTGAGGTAAATTGTGTTATATATAGGTAAATATTGGTAATTTAAAAAAGTAAAAAAATATTTAAAAAAAATAGCCGTTCAACGGCTAAAAGGATTTGATTGGGTGTGTTCGTCCGTACTTGCCATCATATACCACCACGACCACGCCCATCATGGTACACTCGGGGCAGTATGTACGGCCGTGATGGGGAGCCACGTGGCCATCATAGTTCGTTCGTGAAGAGTATTCCAAATCGTCTAATGGTTTCTTTTATCACAACATTTCCGAAAGCATATCACACCTCATGAAAGTCCTCTTAGGTTGAAGCCCTCAAAGTTGGTTGTCATAATGTGCTCGGCGGTACAATAGATCATAGGTACATTTGGTGTTGTCTTTTTCCGTTGTATTGATAAAAATGTAATTTTTTTTATATTCTGTAATTTCTTTTTTCTACTATATCTTACCGACTTCCTGTTTGCTTTTTATTTTTGTTTATATAATCCTTTTCATTTTGTAAAAGAAAAAACCAAATTTTTGGTTTTTTTCAAATAAAGTAGAGGAGACATTTAGGCAGCGGCAACTATAAATATTGCTGGCTTGCTTTTGAAATCTAGGAAGCGTCGGTCGGGTCGGTTTAATTTGGTAACACCTATCTGGGCGTGCCACCTATGAACCTCGTGTAGCCACCCAATAATACTCGACTCATTTAATAAAATAATTAACTAATAATTAATGTTGGAAAAATTGATTTTTTGGCCAATCAACACATCCTATTAGGAAAGCTAAGTTCCCTCTTTCCTTTTTCACATGCTTATCTTTCTCAAAACTCTCCTTCCTACACCAAACTTTATTCTCTTTCATTTTTGACACAGTATATAAAAACGAGTAGCATTATAAAAAAACGAGTAGCATTATATGAACGAATATTATATCCGGTACGTCATTCTTAAGTATACCTTTTAGTTTTTTGAACAATAAATATTATATATATATACAATTGTTGCCCTTGATGAACAGTACCATTTTAGTTTTATTACAATTTTTATCCTTGTAGTTTTAATTTGTATAATTATAGTTTTAGTGCCTATAGTTTTAATTTTTATTAATTACAATTTTGGTCCCTATAGTTTTGTTTCCCAGTTTAACATTATTACAGTTTTGATCCCTGTAGTTTTAATTTGTTGACTTCCTTAACCGCAGCAACGCGCGGCTCCCTTCCGCTCGTTATTAATAAACCTAGTAAGGAACTGGTGCGAACAAATTAAAAAAGTAGGGTTTTAGAGCCATCTTTTAGAGAATTAAAGAAATAAATATGTGATAATATCAAACTAGATAGTATTGAATTTTATAAGAACATCAAATCCACACAAATAATCAAAATAAATCCTAAAAGATAAATTATGTACATTTTAATAACCAATTGATTCCTAATAACATGCTATGACTGTTTTGTAGTCTTGTTTCTCTCTAGCTTCTTGCTAGAGATGCTTTAGTTTTTATAAAATTTCTTTGCCGTTCTAAAAAAAAATTGATTCCTAATAAATTACAATTTAATGTATATTAATAAATAATAAGTGTGCAAAGTAAAAGAAAACATAATCAAAATAAAAAGTACAATATTTGGGTATACCGAACTAGAATTTTAAATAATACAAAAAAGATTTGAGGTCTTTTTCTTTTCTTTTTTCAATCCCATACCCTAATATAAATATTATAATTTTTTGTATTGTATTACTTTAAATCATATAGTGTTAACAAGATACGCAGTCCTCGGTTCTCCCGAAAAAAATAAATTGTCACGAGCAAACACATTTTTGTTATGCTACTAATACTTGTACCTATACGACTAATACTTGTACCTATGCATATACTACAATAGTTTAGATCAATAAAGTTAAATGTAAGAGGCCAACCGCAACATCTTCAAAACCAATCTTGTTGGAAAATAATCTTTTGTAACTTCTTTTTGATTTTCTTTAAGCATAGTGCTGCAAAATATTGTTTTTAGGATAGAGTAGCGTTGCAAAAAAATAATAGTAACTTAGACGGCTTAGATTAAAGATGTTCTAACTTTGCTACTCTTAGAGACGACAATTACATATATTCAAACCGATGGTTAACTTGTCATGGTTGATGAACTTTTGGTTGAATTCGAGTTGGTAGATTTAAGCAGGGTGGATTTAAGCATACATAGTCTAGTAATTTAAATCTTAAAAGTCTCTTCTATGATGCCTAACTTTGTACCATTTTAAACCAATTTTATTTTTGTTATTTTCTCTTGGATTATGTCCAAATTTTCTTTGTTCAAATACTACAAGTGTAAAATATTTCCATTTGATATCCAATATTTGAAAAAATCTATCAAGCAGCCACATCATCAACCATGTAAACAGAATACTATCACGAAAAAACATTTATATAACATTTAAATTTAATTATCATATGAAATTTTAGTTCCACATCAAGAAGATAGGATTGAGAAGGAGCTCTTCCCTTTTTGGGGTGCATTATAGCACATTCCGTGACTACGTTTTTCCGTTGGTTGATGTTGCGTATTGCACACTTGTTATATTTGTTTATATAGTGTTAGTTCTATAACGAATGTCAAGCACCTATGAATTAGTTCCAAGAAAGCGGTTGTTCACGTCAGGAGTCAAGGTTGTTGATGTAGTTGCTATTCTTTCTTTTTTCGTCTCGATTGGGTTGGTGTTCAGTGTACCGCTCCGTGGGTACAAGATCAAAAAGAATGCATTGGATGGATGCCCGGGCATTGAGAAGGAAGGACGCTTACAGAGGCGAAAGGCCATGGGGAGATACCGTCTGTGATCCATGGATCTGGCTTGAATCTTGCCCCCCAATTTGGCATACCCCTCTCATGTATGGAACTTGACGCTCAAGTCTTGTTGCATTTCATTCGTACAGGGAGCTCCCCTTGGAACTTGGTATCTTTGACGCGATCATGCAAGTCTCTCTTATCTCCTTCATGCAATCTTTCCCGCATCTTGCGAGAAGGGAACAAAGTAGCTCAACGGTTCTCACCACCCTCCTCTGGCGCAAACACCGTTTGCTGCGCTCATCACGAGAAGCCGGGGAACTCTATCCTTTCCCGCTGAGACGGTCAATATTAGTGAATGGGGAACGTGCTTAGTGATGACACAAAATAGAATTCCGAAGTGCTATATGGATTGGCGCCCCCGTTTGGCTGCTACTGTTAGAACACCACAATATTTGTCCTTTTGGGCTTAATGCCCTCAATGGTGAATTGATCATTTGATATCCTTCCTCTTATGAGAGGACGGAATGGAATAAAAGTAATGATACTCGGATGGATGAAAGAAGTAACTGAAAGCAAGGATAATATCTTCTTTATCCCATCTAGGTATAGGGATAGATTGAATATTTTGGCGGTTGGTTGAAAAGATATACAATAATAAGAAGAGACTGATTGATATAGCATCTCACTAACTTAATCTCATAACCCCCACTCGGTGTTCCTTTTCCATTTGCTTCCAATAGTTCGACCTATCCAGAAAAATTGTCGGCCTACGAATGTCGTTTCGATCCTTTCGGTGATGCCAGAAGTCGTTTTGATATACGATTTTATCTTGCTTCTATTTTATTTATTATCCCCGTTCCAATGGGGTTGCGCACGAGCCGAGTGACGTATGTGCACAATAGTACTTCGTGCCACAACCATCTCTTTTTTATAGGCTCTTTCTCTCTCCATTTTTCTTCCCCTCTAACGCGGGCCGGATGGCGGCGGGCGCAGGAGGAAGAAAGCTAAGAGAAGACGCTCTTCTTTTAGGTCATTTTTTCTCAGTGCAAGACCGAGAGTTATGTGGTTTAATTCGATACAACGATAGAGCATGTGGTTTAATTCGATACAACGCGCAAAACCTTACCAGCTCCTCCAATTGCGGACTCCTTGTCAGAAGAGTTATCAAGCGCAAGGGAAAAGACTAGTAAGCCAATTACAGTCTTAAGGGTTGGTTTCGCTCATTGGATCCAGTTGGAATTTTAGTTCTCTTTGCTGTTGTGCCAAGCGCTTTGATAACTCTACCAAGAATTAGGGTGCATGCAAGTTTACTCGCTTCTCCTCGAATTGCATAAGAAATTCTGGAGAGAAATCCTACCCCCAAGCATTTGCTTATAGAATGGTGGAGGGAGTAAGAGGACTTTTCCTTTTTTTGTTTTTTTAGAATTCCTCATATCCAAGGCAGCTTATCACAAGCACCCCATCCCATACGACTTGTTGGGGGGGGCCGTTCCCCTTTTGAATTGAACTCATCCTTGGCTGCTACGAAAGAAATAGGCATTGCGTTGCGGAAGGAACGTTCTGCTCTGAGTTGAAGGCAAGAGCTCCTTCCCTCCCTTCCTTATCGACATTAGCTGTATCACATATCTCCCCATATCGTATTAAACTAGATCCCATCCCACGCTTTGACTGTTCACCATATGTGTATCATACCGACCCCATATCAGACATACAATAATTTATTCCTTCTCCCCATTCGGTCCATATCCAGTGTGGGAGTTAGAGCATTGAGAGGACCTTTCCTTAGTACGAGAGGACTGGGAAGGACGCACCTCTGGTGTACCAGTTATCGTGCCCATGGTAAACGCTGGGTAGCCAAGTGCGGAGCGGATGACTGCTAAAAGCATCTAAGTAGTAAGCGCACCCCAAGATGAGTGCTCTCCTATTACGACTTCCCCAGAGCCTCCGGTAGCACAGCCAAGACAACGACGGGTTCTCTACCCCTGCGGGGATGGAGTAACAGAAGTTTTGAGAATTCAAGAGAAGGTCACAGTTAGACGAGCCGTTTATCATTACGATAGGTGTCAAGTGGAAGTGCAGTGATGTATGCAGGTGAGGCATCCTAACAGACCGGTAGACTTGAACCTTGTTCCTACATGACCCGATCAATTCGATCGGGCACTCGCCATTTATTTTCATTGTTCAACTCTTTAACAACACGAAAAAACCATTGGTCAACTCTTTGACAACATGAAAACCAAAAGCTCCGCCCTCCCTCTCTATATATCCAAGGGATGGAAGGGTAGAGTCCTTTGGTGTCCCCCAGTCAAGAATTGGGGCCTCACAGTCACTATTTTATCTCATACCTTTCTTCGTTCATGGTTCAATATTCTGGTGTCCTAGGCGTAGAGGAACCACACCAACACATCCCAAACTTGGTGGTTAAACTCTACTGCGGTGACGATACTGTAGGGGAGGTCCTACGAAAAAATAGCTCGATGCCAGCTCTGATATCTCTTCAGCAGTTGCAGTACGATTCTTTAATTCATCTCCTGCCCTTTATAGTCGTAATCGCTAGAAACTCTATATCATTGGCAATTGGCATTGGCGTAATCTTTTTTCTCCTGTCGGAAGGAGGTCCTGTCGATAGCAAGAAAAGGCATTGCAAATGGCATGCTCTTACTCTAATTCTAAATAAAGCTCTTTTGCGCTCTTGGTCAGGCCTGTAACAAGTATATATCGAGAACGAGTTTTCAACCTACTATAATGTATCACATTCCATTTCCTAGATCTGAAGTTCTAATGCTTGCTAGGCGCTTTTCTAGGCCCTCCCATCCTTGGAGGAAGTGTGGAAAGATTTACCGATTCCTTAGAGTCGTGAAAGAGCTCCTGCTGGCTGGCTAACCGGAGACAACTTATAAAGAAAACAATCCGCTTTCAAGCAAATTCAAGGAGCCATTCTCAAACCGATTGAACTGGGGAGCCTAAACGACGTTGAGGATGAGTCCACCGGTCGGCAAACAGCTTCTATCTACAGTTGCTTTCATTATGGATCGGTCGACTTGTCACGATTGATTGCTCACACACAATTAGGTTAGGCAGGCTTGGGGAGGTAATCTGAATAGCTATCGATACGATGCAGGGCTTATTTGCTGGTCGTATCAAGTCAACCACCATACTGGAGCTTCGTAACATGTTGACGAAGACCTCCGAACTGAGGGTTCGGTCGGTACAAGAGACTACTTTGTCTCCTAAAAAAAACTAGTTGGTGTTACAAGGAAAGCAAAAAAAAAAACATATGAAAATTTTAACACCAGCATCTAGAAGATTAAGGGATTGTTTGACAAAATTGAATCACTTAGAGTTGAATGATTCCAACATCTTAATAAACCAGAGAAGGTAGCGCTCCTTAACCATGCAAAGGTTGTTTTAGAGGCTTTTGATTTGTTCGAAGATTGAATAAAATGCGTTGAATACTGATTAGTTAAACGTGACATCTTAATGGTTTTATTCATTGGTTGTTTAAAATCCCATAAATCAGCCGGTGTCCTAATGTGAGCAAAAAACTTGTGAATGATTGATAACTTATTTTTTAGGACAATTTTTTTATTATGATTATATATTAAAATTTGTAAATATTCTCATAACTACGAAAAATGAAATGATGACATAAACTCCGACCATTTAGGGTGGACGGAGTAAAGCTTGGGTTCAAGCGGGTTCAAGGGAAAAGCCGGCCGATACCGTCGGGGCCGCCGGCACCACTGGCCTGCGCTTGCGGGATGGCGATAGATGGAGGGTAGAGGGATCGATCTCGGCTTCGTGAACCCACCCGATCTGTTTCCATTCCCATTTGCAGCTATATATATATATATATATATATATATATATATATATATATATATATATATATATATATATATATATACACACACACACACATATACACATATATATATATATATATATATATATATATATATATATATATATATATATATATATATATCTAATTTAATATTAAAAATATGATGTGGCATCGTGGGTTCGGTAGGAACTGCTTCCATGGGTGAAATATGGTGAAAAATGCGGAAAGAGGAGTGAGAAAAGTTGACGTGGCGAGTGGGTTCGGTGGGATGAGAGGGAACTACTCCCCCCACCCTTACCTCTTTATCTCATTTTTGTCACTTGAGTAGTTTTAAGATCAATTTTTCTTTTTTTTCTGACCAAAAAACTTGTTTGTATTTGTTTAAATGGCCGACTTAACCTTAATAATTTCAAATTATATAATTACCCTAATGACATGTCGTATTTTATTTGAAACATGCCATTATGTTGTTGTTATTATTATTAACACCAACCACCTTATGTAGACCCTCAACCTTTTATCATCCTCCTCGTTAGGCCATAACGCAACCGAAATCTCTCATTTCTTGAAATTTTTTATGGATCCAGTCACATGTAAGAGGGTATTTGATATATATGCGCTCTTGATAGGGATAATAGGAAGAAATTCTCAACAATGTATATGTTGCCAATGGGTAGGTAAGATTTTCCTATGGTGGTGGATGAAGTTGATGGAATAAGAGGACTTGGCGATGGAGGTGCTGAAAAAGAAGGGTTGAAGTAGGGGTTTGTGGTTGATTTAAGTTTTTATTTTTTTCCTTCTTTATTTACTTTTTTATTTGTTATTTTATATTTTGTTGAAGATTAATGTTGAATGAGGCATTAAACTATTTGATTTGTGCTCATTTAGCTACTAAGTTTTGTTTAAGTTGTAAAATGTTACCGATCTTATTATTTTTGTTTCAAAATGAACATTTTTTATTCAAAGTGTTCCTTACGACCACTGATATAGGTTCATTGGCCAATTTGAATAAAAACATCAAGTATGATGACACTAAATAAGCACGAATTTAATAGAATAATTATAATGGTACATATACAACACTCAAAGTTTTTTTATTTCACACACACACACACACAGACACACACACACACACACACATATATATATATATATATATATATATATATATATATATATATATATATATATATATATATATATACATATATATATATATATATATATATATATATATATATATATATATATATATATATATATATATATATATATATATATATATATATATATATATAATATAAATATGATCATCTTTATATCATATTTTACTTCTGATTTGTTAATGTTCTGAACGGGTCGTTGACCAACCTGGTGTTTGTTTTGGATAGTTTATGTTAAGGTGTTCCTTAATGTTCTCTTTCAATGTATGTTAACTTATATATGTCCGAATTCGAAAGATCCGAAATCCAAGTTTGGATTTTGAAACCATGTAAAGAGAAATGATTTCGGAATATGTACATAGTTTGGAAGACCATCTTCTGAAGATCAGAAGACATCAATATCGGAAGACTAGAAGATCAGAATACATCAAGATCGGAAGACTAGAAGATCAGAAGACTGTCAGAATTCGGAAACCCATGTTCCGAATTCTCCACGTTCCGAAGATGTCTTGATACCGAAATCCACTCTGGATTTCGGAACAGGAACTCAAGAATATTCAGAAGACCTTTATACTCAACATTTAACAATAAAGACTGAAGACTGATAGTGAAGATAAGACAAATTGGATAAGTGCTACAAGTTATAGGATATGATTAGAGTAGATCGGGCGTAGCCTTTTAGAAGCATGTCGGGTGTACTGTTTGTACTTTTATATTCTAGATAAGCCACCCTAGTCTGACATTGTATTATTATATTAGTTAGAACCTTATTGTCTGACTGAAGAGAGACATGTTGTCTGCTCTTCTGTCCATAGCATATTGTCCACAGGTCTTCCCTTAGTCTATAAAAGGGAGACCAAGTCTTCACTCAGTCCTTATGTCTTTTGAGAGACGATTTGTAACACTTCATTGATATATATATATATATATATATATATATATATATATATATATATATATATATATATATATATATATATATATATCCTCTCATTCCATCAAATCTGTCTTGTTCATACTGTTCTTTGTTTGTTCTTACATTTCTAGCGTTTTAATCTTATTGTCTTTATCTTTCTAGCTTGTTAACTGTTTGTGCACTTTATTATTGTTGAGCTTTTAAAGATCTATCTAAGTAAAATATCTCAAGTTTCCCAACTAAATCTTTCCGCAAACCACTCAAGTCTTCCGACTTGTCCCACTTCCGAATCTTCTTAGCTTCGGAACTCTATCTTCCATATTCCGCAATTTACTTAGATTTTGGCTACAACAATTGGTATCAGAGCCATAATAGTTGTCTTTAAGGATCTCGGTGCTAAGTTTGCTCAAGCCTTGGCTGAAGCAACAACCCGTGAATCCTCTGAAGACCTTGCATGCTATTGAAGCTCAAGTTCTTAAATTTTTCAGTATCAAGCAGTTAAAACTTCTTTTTATTCAAAATGCAAATCAATTATTCTCTTAACGTAGCAAACAGTATGGTAAGCTCCAACCAAGCTCCCATACTCATTCCAACTAAGTACAATGGTTGGGCTACCAGAATGCGAAATTACCTTCATAGACAATGGAAGGATATCTGGCGATCAGTGAGGAGGGACCCCATATCCCAATACTTACCCCCAGAGCCGACACAGCAGAAGGCGCCCTGGGTGGTGCACCTCAACCCATATTAACTCCCTTGGATATCGAAAAATTAGACAATGATCAAATCGCATTCACTGAGATTTCGTGTGGTATTCTTCCGGAACTCTTCGATCTCATACAGAACTGCACTACGCCCCAACAAATTTGGGTCCTTCTGCAGAATATGTTTTTAGGGACGGAGGAAGCGAATGATCAAAATCTAGTATCAAGCCTTGCAGAGTATAATCAATTTACAACCTTTCCTGGAGAGACATTAAAACAAGCATTCACTCGCTTTTCTCTAATTGTCACTAGACACCTAAGTTCAGGAGCAGAAAGGTCCAATCAAGAAATCAACCTATGATTTCTTGAAGGACTCGGAAGGGATTGGATGCTAGTCAAAATGATACTCCATGATTCTGGCAAATTAAAAACCTATAACATGTACATGCTTTATAACAATCTTGTAGGACAGGAGAATGACGTAAAGGGCAACCAACAACAACTCGGAGGACCACTGGCGTTAGTGGCAGAACATAATCTTTCAATGCTGGGCAACACTCCTCAGCAGCTTGTGCAATACCAGCAAGCTGCTCAGCAAAAGGCTTACATCTTGCCCGCCAACTATCAGAATGCTCCAGTTCTCCAAATTGCTCCTAGCCAGAGTAGTTAGCTAACTCAACAGCAAACTCCTGTTCCATCTTATCACCCTTCGCAACCACAAATTTCATACCCTTCATATTAACAAACTCCAACGATTCAATATCAGGCCCGAGCTCCACAACCAACCATCCAATCTGCAGCTCCAACCTTAGCACTTCCGGATCTAACTCAACATTTAGAATCCTGTTATTTCGAATACGACGCAGCAGAAGAAGCTGCTTATCAACAGGAGATTGCATTGATCAGTAAAAAAATTCAACCGAATTCCATCCTACACAAGTCCCAAGAAAAAATTTAAACCATCGAATCAGCGTGCAGGTTACCCAGCGAGGAATCAGAACAACAACTACCAAAGAGGACAGTACCAGTCGAATCAGAATCAGCACCATCAAAGTACCGAGGAACAGCATCAAGAGAAACCCAAGACGAATCAAGCTCCAGCCTCCAGTTCCAATCACATCCGTGCACCAGACAAAAAGGAAACAGATGTGATAAAATGTCACAACTGTGGCGGACTATGGCACTATGCGGCTGATTGTAGAGCCCCTCGCAACTTCCAGAAAGAAAAAGATAATGAGAATGTAAAAGCTTTTGTAGGAACTTCGAGGAACGTCGAAGTTTGGTCTTCCGGAGACGAGGCCGAATAAGCCTATGAGAACAAGCGCAAAAGAGGAAAAGGTGTTGGTGAGTGTATGATTGTGCAGGGAACCTCAGGAATTCCAATCCCTGGTTTGGGGAGCGTCAAGCTTGTTAATGACGTTGCTGAAGCTACCTCCTCCTACAGGTACGTCAAATGCTTCACTCTCATCATATTTATTCTATTGATTTAGAACCTACATTGGAAAGAATTTCTAACACATGCGCATATGACTTAATAGCTTATCAGCGGGTCCTGGAGGAAAGGGATGATGGGTATGATGAAGTGATAAAGTTGAAGAATAGATTAGAGGATAAGAAGCTTTTTTATGATAAACTCTGCTGATTTGAAAATCGAACAGACATCTAGGATTTTGTTAGAAAACTCAAATCAACTTTTGACTTCACAGAGGGATATATCCCGAAGTGACAATGTTTGCCTTAATAGATTAATCGATCAGTTGTATCACGCAACTGAAATTTTCAAATCTCCAGCAAATACTAATACTTCCGAAAATAATTTTAATTGGGGTTGGACAAAAAAGAGAAAAATAAAAATTATCCCGTCTATAACAAACAAAGTCCGTTCTTTAGATATCCGTCAAACGAATATGATGATAAAAACGATGAGGACTTGACCTAAAGCTTATCCGAAACTCCTCTAATTGACTCAGAAGTTGCAACCTCTGACTTGAATAAAGGAGCTAAAATACCTTTCTCCTACTTTTCGGAAGTTGACACTGCTGAAAGTAGTAAATTGTCAACTAATTCAGTCCCTTTCGTGCCTCGACACTTGATCTTGGTCCCAAATGATTCTCTCTCAACATCTCACCAACATTTATTCTTCTCAAATTTACAAAGCAACTGTGTTGCTGAAGAATTCAATCCATGTCTTACCAACTTGGAAAATTCAGAAGAAGAAATAGTTGATGAAGAATTTGAGATGGAGGAATGTCCAAACAAAATTATCATAAGAACTGATTTCAATAAAAACACAATTAAAAGTCCCATTGTTGAAAATACATCTAAAATGACGGCTGAACCATCCAAATCAGGCACCAAATCATATGTCGATGTCTTGCAACATAATCTTCCAAATATTTCAAATTCAGACAAAACCTCTCACGAAAAACTTAAAATTAGTCAGGAAGAGTCAGCCACCTTAAATGATTCTTCATCTGACTATTCTTCACCTAGAAAAGATTTTCAAAAAGGAAAGGGACAAAACTTAACAAAGAACGGAACAAAACCAACACTTAACCGAAAAGATCTCCGATCTCCCCGATCCCATGCGAGAGTTGAATAGAAAAATCACTTTTACAATCAAAGAAAATCAAACTCCAAATCCTCTTTCATCACTTCGAATCATACTCTAAAACCCGTTCCTTCGGCACCACTTAAGTACATCTACAAGGGGTTACTTCCGACCCCAAACACCAAAAGTGTTCATTATCGTTAATTTACTAACTGTTTAGATTATCATTCGGAATTTCCCAAAGTTGCCTACGTTGTGAGAATAGCAAAGTCTGTTCTCTCAACCACGAAAAAAACATGATTCTGAGTCCATTAAACCAAATTCTTCAAAATTAATCAATACTTCAGAAACTTCAAAGAAAAACAATCAACAGCAAAGTATTTTCAGAACCAGAAACAACAATTTTCAAAAGGGAAAAACTATTTTAAACCTTCCGAATATTGAAAAAACCGATACTTTTCAAAGAGTTACGAAATTCTGAAAAGACAACAAAACAATATTTGCTGCCATTGTTGCAACCACCTTTCAAAATTACCTTCTGTTAGTCCTAATGTCAGCTGTAATCCTAAAAATTTCAACCACCAAAATAAAAATCACTTTCAGAAAATTCCAAAAATAATTGTCCAAAAATGGGCTGTAAAAACATCAACTTCTTAACTCAAACCTTCTGACTCAATCATTTATGTAACGCCAAGACACTCTTTTTATGTAAATTTAATAAAAAGGGTAAATTGGTCATTTTACCTTAGAAGGGTAATTTGGTCTTTTGGACAGAAAAGAATTTGGTTTGAAATAATATTTTGAGTTTTGGACTTAAATTGTTATAAAAACTGAAATTTGGTCGTTTTACCACAAAAGGGTATTTTGGTCATTTGACCATGTGAAGGACCAATTGTGTAAAAATATTGCTCCTTGTGGCAAAAGTATAAGAAATGAAAGTTTTATTGTGATAAAACTTGATATTGGTGCCAAAAGTTCAAGAAATGGAACTTAGGGACTAAATTTGTAAAAATTAGAAGTATATATAGAAGAGTTGACTCTCTTCTTTGACTGATCATTGTGCAGCAACGGGAGAAGCATTGAAGGTGCGATTTCTGCAGGAGATCATGGAATTGAAGCAAGAACTTGGAACAATTGTTGGAATGGGTGATTTCCAAGCAATTAAGGTAAGTAGATTGCCTTTTTAGACAAGTTCTTGAAGAAGTCCTTAATGTGTTTTATAGAAACTGAAATTTGTAAATTTCAGTTATGATTATGTAGTTTAAATGGTTTAATGCTTCCATTAAGTCATGCTAAAAGGACTTAATTCAAGAAAATGGAAGTAGATTGCTATTTGTAATGAATTTAAAGTTTTGGGGTTTTGGAACTAAGAACCCTAATTCTTCATTTTGATTGATTTAGTTGTTTTGAATGGTTGAAAACCTTGTTTTAATATAAGGTTTTAGCCTAGAAACAAACCCCAAACGATTAAGGACTGGATTGAGGACTTAATGGGCCAAAACTGCGTGCTACAGTGCACAAATCGCGACTGGCCAGGAGACCTGCACTGGCGCCAGGCGCAGTGCGCCCAGGAGCCAGGCGGGGTGCGCCCAGGCGGGGTGCGCCCAGGCGCAGTGCGCCCTGTCCTAGGCGCAGTGCGCCTCCAAGCAGGGGCCAGGCAGGGGATCAAAAATGCTAACTTTTGTTTGGCTTGTCCGATTTAGCTCAAAGTTGAACCATAGGCTCGTAATGGTCTGAAAAGTTTGGGAAAATTTTTATATTGAGTTTCCGACCCCTTGGGGGCACTGTAGATCGATTTGAATGCCTCGGTGAATAGTAAAATTCACATAAAGATAGTAAATGTAAAGTTTATTATCTAGGCATTGTTTATAATGATAAAATATTGGACTCTTATGTATTAGAGTCAACTGAAATGATTATTAACCTATTATCATTTGGTATATAAATGAATATATAGGTATGGGACAAAATGGTTGTGGTGCACGCAAAGGCAAGAAACAACCGGGATTTAAACGCAGCTAGTATCCAGGTGAGTAATCTCACTGATATCAGATATGATATATGATGATTGAACTGTTACAGGTTGAAACGGCTTCGAGGGACAAAAATGACAAGTGTAAAAATATATGTAAAAGACAAGACCAGATAAGCCGTGAGTCATTGCGATGACAAGAACGGAGCTGTGAGTCAATACATATATATATACACTATGATATGACAATACCAGATAAGCCGTGAGTCTTTAATAGACAAGAACGGAGCAGTGAGTCAAACTTATATAGACAAGACCGGATAAGCCGTGAGTCTAGGCAACAGCGGGCTAACCCGTGAGCCAAGGCAACAGCGGGCTAACCCGTGAGCCATAATTGATCGTGAAAGAAACTGTTAATAGATGGTGCGGCCACTTGTGGCTATGATCTTGGATGCTATATCCAACCGGTGCGGCCTATACGGCTATGGTATTATTACAGGTACATGGTGCGGCCTTTTGGCTATGATATCGGGTTATTGAACCCAGCTGGTGTGGCCTACGGGCTATGATTTATATATTGAAATTGTTTTGATGCAGCTTATATAGCTATGACACAGGGTGCGGTTTGAATAGCCATGAAATACGATGCAGTCCATTGTGACTAAGAACCATGGGACAGAAATGGTTAAATATGATTAAATGTGCAAATAACTAACGTGGCTTGATAATTATAGGTTATTATGGTTCAGCATGTAAGACTATGAAATAGGATGTGAAATCCTAAGAAATACTTGGTCAGCCAGTAAGGCTAGGAGTTTGGATCCGATATCCAAATAGATATATGAATGTATTCTTATATGTGTTATTTGCAGATACGATTACTCACTGAGCTTTGTAGCTCATACCGTTTGTTAAATGTCCCTGCAGGTTAGCATGATCCTGATAAGGGAATAGATAGAGTCCGTGACTCGAGAAGTAGGACTCTTAGATGCTGTCAGTAGCAGCCCGGCTTCAAAGGAGACTACGGTATTTTATACTCTCCTTGATACGCTTGTACCCGTTTTTATTAAAATATACCCCCTTGTTTATGGTTTTAAGTACTGAAAACTTTGTTAAAAAAATGAAAAATTTTCAGGGGTGTTTTTGTTTTAAAAGCCGGGTGTTACATTTATGCCTCAGAAGTTGAAACTTCTCTGAACAAGACAATTAAGAACAAATCTCCCAAGTCAGGAAAAACCAATGAGCCCAAACAAGTTTGGGTGCCCAAACTAACTATTTAATTTTCAGGCATTCAGTGCAGAATAGCAGGATGACGAATGGCTCATTAATAGTGCGTGCTCAATGCACATGACTGGGAGATTGGAATTTTTGAGGGATTATCGAGAAGTCAACCATGGATGATACGTAAATTTTGGAAATAATGCTAACGAGATAATTAAAGGATATGGGGTTCTGACAAATGGAAATTTCACAATTCAGAAAGTTGCCTATGTAATTTCACAATTCAGAAAATTTCACAACATATGGCATTCTGTACGTCATGGAGGCTGATATTCCAGAAGGTCATCAACATATTCCAACAATTGAGATTGATTATGATCTCCTCTTGGATCCTCGAGAGATAGCAACCCGTGCAGAAATCATCAACTCTCCTAAAGCTATACAACAGCTCACAACAGCTTCTGGTCCTTCAACATCTACATCTTCGGAATCTTTAGTTCCGACAAACCAGGTTAGAACTTCAAATATTAATGCAACATTTGAGGGTGAGCCTTCGCTCCCTTCACATGTCCAACAGGTTCAGGGGGAGCCTTCGCTCCTAGCACAAGTCGAGGGGGAGCTCCCGCTCCCAACCCATGTTGATGGTATCCCACAATCCGAGGGGGACCATCAACACTCCGGAGATGAAAGGAATAACTCCTCGGCAGACGCTTCCAATGATGCACCAATCTTCACATTTGAAGCTGATGAAGACATCTCTGCTGAGGAATCTCATATTTAAGATGTAATTCCTGAGAACTCCGACTTCATTCAAGACATAGTGCCTCCTGAATCCGATCCAGCCCTGATTCCAAGACTGCACAAGTGGACTCGAAGCCACCCTCCGAATCAGATCATCGGAAATCCTTCATCCAGAGTTCAGACTAGATCTAAAAAGTCAATTCAGGATGAGTGTCACTTTGCTGCTTACATCAGCAAATTTGAACCAAAGACTATCTTCGACGCACTAGATGATGATGACTGGATAAAAGCCATGCAAGAGGATTTAGAAGAATTTAAGAGAAACAATGTATGGGATCTTGTGTCACCACCAGCCAATCACACTATTATTGGCACAATATGGGTTTTTAGAAACAAATTGGATGACATAGGTACAGTGGTCAGAAATAAAGCCAGACTCATTGCAAAAGGATACAGTCAAATCGAAGGACTTGATTATGACGAGACATACGCACCTGTAGCAAGGCTAGAAGCTATCAGAATCTTCTTAGCCTATGCTGCCCACAAGAACATCATTGTTCATCAAATGGACGTGAAAAGTGCGTTTCTACAAGGAGATCTTCAAGAGGTTGTCTATCTTCAGCAACCTCCTGGCTTTGAAGACCCTGTCTCGTCCCAATCATGTTTATCGATTAAACAAGGCTGTGTATGGATTGAAGCAATCCCCAAGGGCTTGGTATGAGACTTTGTCAAATTTCTTAGTAAAATAAGGGTTAAAGAAGTGAAAGTTCAAACCCCTCAGTTGGTCACCGAAGGGGGAATTTTTTTATTTGTTATTTTATATTTTATTGAAGATTAATGTTGAATGAGGCATTAAAACTATTTGATTTGTGCTCATTTAGCTACTAAGTTTTGTTTGAGTTGTAAAATGTTACCGATCTTATTATTTTTGTTTCAAAATGAACATTTTTTATTCAAAGTGTTCCTTACAACCAGTGATATAGGTTCATTGGCCAATTTGAATAAAAACATCAAGTATGATGACACTAAATAAGCACGAATTCAATAGAATAATTATAATGGTACATATACAACACTCAATATATATATATATATATATATATATATATATATATATATATATATATATATATATATATATATATATATATATATATATATATATATATATATATAATATAGAAATATGATCATCTTTATATCATATTTTACTTCTGATCATACATGATTTAAAACTCCTACAAAATAAATAGAACTTCTTGCTAATGTATAATAAATTAATTCATTAAACCTATAAAAAATTAGATCTACATCTATATACGAAAGTGTCTTGCATTTGACCATCCAATTGACATTTGATTCTAACTTTGGATCAATCACGCTTCCAAAATCAGTATTTATGATTCATCATCATTTATGCCTTAACAAGATACACAAAATAATTCACTCTGCACACTCCTTCAATTTTTATTAAGCTTTAATTGTACAGCTCTGCTTATTAAATTGTTAGTATGTAGTTTAATTAGATATATCAATGCATATAACACATGTTAAAAAGAATTTGATCATTGACGATAACATGAATAGTAATTTATGAAATAATCTAAAACAATAAAGCAAAGAATAAAAAAGAGGCTAAGGTCGAAATTAGACACTAAATTTGTGAATTTATGCTCATTTTGTCATTAACTTTGTTTGAGTTGTAAAGTGTCAATGAACTTGTTATTTTTCATTCCAAATGGTCTTTATGACCGATGATAGAAGGTTCAATAACCGTTTGAATATAGACATTTTACAATTTAAACAAAATGTAAATTTAATCTATTAGTGTTTGAAGTGATCACTATGACCCACAATAATACATTTTCATATTTTAAAGTTATTTAAGATCATTAATTTTTTTTTTTTTGCTATTAAGGTCACTAGACCTTTTAGGGCTGTAATTAGTCATTAAAATTTAAATTGTGTTCATTTGTTTTTTTATATATTTGTTTTCCGCACATCGTTTTTTCCATTTCAATTTTTATTTCGTTTTCACATGTTTTCACAACTCATTTTTATAACTTTATGTTTTTTACTTCGTTTTTACATGTTTTTTTTTGACAAATTGCTTTTATAACTTCATTTAAACTGTATTTTCATGTTTTTTTCACAATCTGTTTTTACTATTTCATTTTTTACTTTGTTTTCATGGTTTTTAAACCATTTTTACAACTTCACTTTTTTGTTTATATATGTTTTTTTTGTAACTTCATATATTTACTTTACTAATTACGTATCAATTAACTTAACTACATAATTATTGATCAAGACAATAATATTAGAATTATCAGTTTCTCATGCATTCAGTAACCAATTAAAAGAATAAACTTATAAAAACGAATCGTGACAAACATGTAAAAACGAAATAAAAAATAAAGTTGCAAAAATAAACCGTGAAAAAAAATATAAAAAATCGAAGAGCACAATTCTAAAAGTTAGTGACTAATCATAGTCTAAAAAATCTTTAGTAACCTTAAACAACTAAAAAAAAGAGAGGCTCGATTACCTTAGATAACCTAGAAATATAGAATATGTGATTGTCGGTCATAGTAATTATTTTCAACACAATTAGTAGGTTAAATAATATTGTATAACTTAAATAAAGTTAAGTGACAAAATGCACACAAAACTAAAACTTAAATAACCAAATGTGATTTTACCTCTATAAACGAATACAAATGACTGGTTAATGACAGACATAAAATAGAATAACATAAGTTTGTATTGTCTAAAAGTAAAAGAAAAAAGATAACCACACTTCGCTAGGATTCATAACTTGGCATTAGACATGGGTTCACTTAAGGCTGTGTTTGTTTTTTATAAAAAGAGCTTCTAAACTCTTTTGTCTTCAGCCTCGCAGACGCACGCAGACGTTTTAATTGTGCAGACCGTTTGTTTTTTCGCAGCCCGCAGACCTTAAAAGGTCTGCGTGTCCTCTTATCCTAGAAGCGACTATACACCCACTTCTAACCTCTTTCAAAAACAAAACACGTCCCTAAACAAAAAACGCAGCCTTCTCTTCTGTGCCCTACTGTGCCGATCGGACATCGCGAGTTTGGCTTCTCTCCCGCCGGTTGCCGCCGCTGCTTCTTCCTCCCTCCGGCGCCCCTCCGGCGCCTGGTTATTCCTCCCTCCGGTAGCCGTCATTGCACCTCCGGTAAGTTTCTTTCGTTTTTTTGTTCCCCGTATCTTGAAATTGATTCCGAAATTGGTATTTTTCTAGGGTTTTCTGTTGAAATTGGTCTTCTTCTAGGTTCCTTTATCTGAAATTGAATTTCGAAAATTGATTGTTGTTAGCAAATGTTCCTTCTTCTAGGTTTTTGTTCTACAAAATTGTTCCTGAAATTACTATAATTGTTCACTATCGTGATGGCAGTATTATTGTTGGTGCTCGATTTCAGTCTTTCTCCCTTGATACCGTACTCTCACATCCCTTCTGATTTCGATTTCTCTGTTTTTGATGTCTCAAATCATGCATACACACAAGATCGAGACGTGTGTGCGTGTGGTGTTCGCTATCAGCTTCTAATCCCTTCCTTGATTTCTCTGATTTCTATCTCTTGTCGGAAATTCTCATCTGATTACCGTCTTGACTTCATAATCGCGTTCATACACACGTACTTAATTAGTGTGTGTGTTAACCGATTCTTCAGGAATTGCACAATTAGAAGCAAGTGTTCCTCTCTGATCTCTCTAATTTTTGGAATCAGAAATCACTTGGACCAAACTCACGTTCTCCCTCTCGATCTCCAATTTGTCTGCTTCTCGATTCCTCAGAAAACGAACTCCAAAATACGCAGTCACTTATTTGTTCCATCTCCTGATTTCACTTTCTATTTTGGGCTTGTTCCTGATTGATAATTGTTCCTGATTGCTAATTATTCTGAAATTTGTTGCTGAATTTGCTTGTTTGGTTGCTGAATTTTCGTTTATTTGGATTATATGTAGCTTATTTAAATGGGTGAAAAGCATCAATGGACTAACGAGCAACTAAAATGCTTGTTAGACACGTGCATTGAAGAGGTGACTAGGGTGGGTAGGAGAGGCTTAAGTTTGCACAAAGAATCATGGAATAAGCTAGGAAACGTTCTACAAGAACGGTTTGGTCTTGAATTAAGTCAAAAAAAATTGAAAAATGCTTATGACAATCTAAAAGCCAAGTATGTAGGATGGGCTTATTTGAGAAACAAAACGGGAAACATCTACAATTCTCAAACAAACACTTTTACCTTAACGAACGAGGAGTGGGAAGAATTTAAAAAGGTATGCTTATGTCTAATTTTTAATCGGTTAACTCCAATATTGAAACATATTCTTATAATAGTTTATAAATTTTGGTTTAGGGACATCTGAAAGCCGCGTCATTAAAAACACACCCATTGCTTTATCCAGAACTTTGTGCTACTTTGTTTGATGGTCGTAGTGCTACTGGTAGCTACAGGTACACCCCGGCCCAAACCACATCGGCGGCTGGGTCATCTTCTTGTCGCCGTGTCCCACTCCCAGTTCTACAGATTACAGACAACTCCTTCGATAACATGAAAGATGATGGAACTTCCAATCATCCAACCGAACCAACTCCTGAGCCTTATGTTGATCCATATCCCAGTGACACAGTTGATCCAGTTTCTCCATCCCCCGAGCCTTCTCCAAGTATTGATAGACCGAGTAAGAAGGCTAAAACCACAAAAACTTCTATCAATCATGACGACTTGGCAAGAGACATGCAAAAAGCTTTGCAAATATTGATTAAAGGCAATGATGGGCCAACAATTGATGAGTGTCATGAGAAGTTAAAGATATTTGATTTAGACCCAATTGACCCTTTATTTCTAACTACGTTTCACATATTCTCCGGGTCTAAGAATACGCGAGAAGCATGGATGGCATTGCCCGCTATACCCGATGTGCTAAAAGGATGGCTCAAGTTGACTAGGCCGCATTCAGGATAGTTCAAGTAGAGATGACATTGTTGGCTTTTTTGAGTAGTTGGAAACTTTGTTGGCTTTTTTGCATAGTGTGTTGGAAAGTTTGTTGCCTTTTTTGAGTAATATTTTGGAAACTTTGTTGTTTTTTTTGAGTAATATTTTGGAAACTTTGTTGTCTTTTTGAGTAGTATGTTGGAAACTTTATTGTCTTTTTTAAGTAATATGTTAGAAACTTTGTTGCCTTTTTTGCCTCGTATGTTGGAATGTTGGTTGATTTTTTTTGCGTATAATGTTGCAATGTATGTTGTTTTTTTTTCATATAATGTTGTAATGTTTGTTACTTTTTTTGTATTGTTATTAACTAGTGTTTATTATTGCACATGTTTATGATGGATTACAACAAAAAATTATTGCTCGTAATTCTTATGTATTTGTATCATCATTTTTTTTGGAAGAAAAATTTGAAGCGAAAACGGGATAACACTTCGCTAATGTCCGGACATCAATTTACATTGGAGTTATTACAAGGTAATAACACACAATGTCTTTAGCTACTACGCATGTCTCGTGACTCTTTCATTCGATTATGCGCACATTTTAGAACAAATTATTCCTTAAAGGATAGCAAACATGTATCCGTTGAAGAAAAAATGGCAATGTTTTTGATGATGATCGGTCATAATCAACGATATGTTGTCATCAAGCGGAGATTTCAACACTCAAAGCAAACAATTCATAAATTTTTTTATGAGGTGTTGGATAAAATGATGGTTTTTGCAAAAGATATGATAGTACCAACTTCTTTTAATCCGAATCCAAATATTCCGGGACATAATAAAAGGCTACGACGAGTCTTTAAAGGAGCGGTTGGTGCACTTGATGGAACGTTGGTACATGCTGTTATCCCTGCTAGTAGACAAGATTTATATAGGGGAAGGGGAAAAGGTGATTGCTATCAAAATGTATTGGGAGTGTGTGACTTCAATATGATTTTCACGTATGTTATGGCTGGTTGGGAAGGGATAGCACATGATTCAAGAATATTATCAGAAACATTATCAGATGCGGGTGCACATTTCCCGGTTCCACCGCCAGGTATGTTTATGGATCCATTTATTTTTTATTTTGTTATTTTAATCATTAATGATTTGTTTATATTTGCAGATAAATATTATCTTTATGATGCCGCTTATGCACACACTCGAGGGTTTATGGCTCCATATCGTAATATTAGGTATTGGCTTGGAGATTTTCGTCGTAGACGTGCATTGACCGATAAAGAAAAATTTAACCATGCACATGCAAAACTTCGGAACGTCATTGAGCGTGCTTATGGTGTCTTGAAAGCACGATTTCCTATTTTGAAGAGAATGACACCATTCCCATTTGTTACACAAAGAAACATCACCATAGCATGCTTTGCGCTTCATAATTTTATACGAAAAGAGGGTTTGAGCGACGAGCTCTTTGCTCAATACGATCAACCCGATATGCCGCTTGGGAATAACCGTGCGCCCGTTGGTGATTATGAAGAGGTTCAAGAACATGGTAATGTAGCAGACCGAGATTATATGGTGAATTTACGTGATGAAATTGCAGAGCAATTAATGCAAATTAGGGAATGAATACTTTCTAAATATTTTTTTTGATGTTGTATGACTTATATTTCGATGTTGTTGAACTAGAATTGTTTAAATTTCAATGTTGAACACTCTTATGTTTAAAAATTTCAGTTTATTTAAATTTCAGTTTATTTTACAGTCAGCAGACTTTTAAAAAACAAACAGTCTTCTTTTTGCAGACTGCAGACATTTGGTCCACTTCTTTAGCTACAGATGTCTGCAGATGTGGTCCGCAGACTGCAGACCTTTTACCTCTTCAAAAACAAACAGCACCTAAAATAACCAGAATTCAAATCGACCTCTACTCTCAAAATAAGAAAAAAGTAAAATATTGGATCAAAAGGTTGGTAGGACACATGCTTGGATTTCTTTAGAACTACTAAAATAAGCAGAATCTGAATCGACCACTACATTCAAAATAAGCAAAAAAGAAAAATATTGGATCAAAAAAGTTGGTAGGATGACATGTGATTTCTTTAAACTAGTGATTCAATTGTTGAAAGAATGAAAGTTGAGTGTCTAAAATTTGAGTATGTCATTTTATAACGTAAGTCTCCATTTAAATCGGGTTCTTTATTTAAACGCGCTCTCTCTCTTTCTCTCTCTACAATACTCCTTCCGTGTTCTTATCTGTTCAATTAAAAGTAAAAAAATGGAACCTTTGCCCCTTCCTCCAACTTAAAGCTGACCCAAAAATTTACCCTTATCATCGTCCTCGTCTTGTTCTTCTTCTTCCACCTTTTATGAATCTGTAAAATTCTCCAAGAGTTTGCTCGTTTCCCTTTTCTTCATTAAAGGGTAATGCTTCATAAAGTACCAATCTTAATGATTTGATGCTTTCTTTCAGTTTTATTATTCCTTTTTCACACGCCCCGTTTCCCCCCTTTGCTTGAATGGTGGGGTTTGGGTCTTGTAGCCTCTGATTCTGTTCGTGACCTTTTCAATTTCCCTCCTCAGATTCCCAAAACCCTCGAAGATTTCCCCATTTCTGGTGAATTTTTAAATATTTTCAAACCCCACCTCCCCACATGTTTTGGGGTTTGTCTGATCTGGATTGGATCGCAAGGGTCTGCTAGTATTATATTTCTATTGGTGGTGGGGGCTCAGTAGCAAACTCATCTTTCTCATCAATCTTCGTCTGCCGTCCACTCAAACGTGCCAGGATACTTATTAGAAGGTCAGATTTTCTCATTCGTCAAACCCTTGTAATTTACATTTGTTCCATCGTAAGACCTAGATGCGAATACAGCTATTTTTTTCTTTAATTTAGTTGATTTCAGTGAATGTGAACGATGGCGGTCAGAGTGAAGCTGTAATCCATGCCACTTAATCTTTATTGCTGAGATTCGACGAAAGCCCTCTAGTTTCCACTTTCCATTTTCCGTTTATTTGGATGTCTAATTAGGGTTTCGTCGGGTCAGAAATTTTTTAGCGATGGCAGCCATCGACGTTACGAAATATTCCCATAGTCCGACACATAAAGCCGTAGCGACAAAAGACTACAGTGGTCTTCGGAAAATCATCGCCGGGCTGCCACGTCTCTGTGACCCGTCAGAGATTCACAACGAATCAATCTCTCTAGCCGAGGAAGCAAAGGCCGATGCAATCTCCGCCGTGATAGACCGCCGTGATGTCCCTAATCGCGACACCCCTCTACACCTAGCAGTCAAACTCGCTGACGTCACCGCCACTGAAATGCTCATGCTTGCCGGAGCTGATTGGAGCTTACAAAACGAACATGGCTGGAGCGCTTTACAAGAAGCCATATGCAACAGGGAAGAAGTAATCGCTAGAATCATTGTCAGACATTATCAACCAATCGCCTGGGCTAAATGGTGTCGCAGGTTACCTCGATTAGTCGGAACAATGCGACGAATGCGCGATTTCTACATGGAAATCACATTCCAATTCGAAAGCTCCGTCATCCCGTTCATTTCCCGAATCGCCCCTTCCGATACCTACAAGATTTGGAAACGCGGCGCGAACTTAAGGGCAGATATGACATTAGCCGGTTTCGACGGATTCCGAATTCAACGCGCGGATCAAACCGTCTTATTCCTCGGTGACGGGTCGGAAGACGGGAAAGTCCCACCCGGGTCCCTTTGTATGATCTCACACAAAAACAAAGAAGTAATGAACGCGCTAGATGGCGCAGGTGCACCGGCTTCTGACGCGGAGGTGCAACAGGAAGTCCAAGCCATGTCTCAAACAAACATATTCCGCCCCGGGATCGATGTCACACAAGCGGTTTTACTCCCACAGATGACGTGGCGACGACAGGAAAAAACCGAAACCGTAGGAAGTTGGAAATGTAAAGTGTACGATATGCATAATGTCGTTGTAAGTATAAAATCCCGACGGGTCCCGGGCGCCATGTCAGACGACGAGTTTTTTTCGTCATGTAACGAGAACGAAACCGAAAGCGAGGAACTAAACGAGATTTTAACAGACGAAGAACGGAAACAGCTCGAGGCGGCACTGAAGTTTGAATCTTCCGAATTCGGCCACGAAAACACCGACGCGGTAATCGGACACCGACACAGTTGTTTCGAACAACGGGATATTCCGATCGAAGTCGAACCGAGTTACAAAAACGGTGAAATTAAAACCGAAAAAGACAAAAAAGGGTGGTTCGATGGATGGAGGAAACGCGAGAGTAAAGTCGACCGCGGTGGTCGGAAGGGTGCATCGGGGGTGGTCCCGCCGCGTGGGTCGTTGTGTATAGAGGAGAAGGTTAGCGATCTTTTAGGCGACTCACCGGTTAATAGTCAAAGTCAAAGTCAAAGTCAACCGGGGCGGCATTCGATGGAGGTGAGTGTGAAAGAAAGTGAGAGTAGGAAAGTGCGGGATTTGAAACCGTCTTCTTCGAATGGTTCTTCAACGAGCGGTAATAGACGGAAAGATGGAAGCCGTGAAAATGAGTATAAAAAAGGATTGAGACCGATTCTTTGGCTTGCACCTAATTTTCCTTTGAGAACCGAAGAACTTTTGCCTTTACTTGATATTTTGGCGAATAAAGTTAAAGCGATTAGAAGATTGAGAGATTTGCTTACTACAAAACTTCCTATGGGGACGTTTCCTGTTAAGGTACTTTTATTTTTCCATATTATGCAAAAGTTTTCATTTTTGTAGAAATAATATGAATGTCGTTCGTTGCATGATTTGGTCATATTTGAAATGCTGTATGAAATAAACGTTGTTGTGTAAATTGGGGAAAAGATATAATGTTGTTGCGTGAATAAGTAAATAACTATTCGATAATTACTTTGTTGAATGATTATAATTTGTCAAATTGAAGCGGGAAATCCAAAATCTTGCACCGATTTTATTACACTTGGTAACGTTATTTTGATGGTCACTTAATTAGTTAGAGTATGTACATCTTTAAATCTAAAGTTGTTATTGTTGTTGAATTTGATTTATAAGTTTAATGCACTGTGATACGTAAAAATTGAAATATAATTTAATGGAATGTTGGATGGACATGTTCATCTTCATAAATATAATTTATTGTTGTCAATTAATTAGTTTACTGATTTCTTTTATTATATATTGTAGCATCTATGCCTTTCTTACTTGTTCTTGAAACAATTAACAAAGTTTTTGTCTACCCTTTTAATTTACATCCCCAAAAGTCAAAGTTTTACAAAAGTCAAATGAAAAAGTTTTTATATATTAATCATTTTCGGGCAATAATCTGGTTTCAGGTTGCAATTCCAGTGATCCCCACAATACGGGTGTTGGTTACTTTCACAAAATTTGAAGAACTACAACCGTTGGATGAATTCACAACCCCGCCTACAAGTCCGACAAGTGGCGACCGTGACAGTCCATCAATGGCCAATCAATCGTCCACGTCATCATCTTGGTTCCAGTGGATAAAAACTCCGTACCACCGTGCCAGCTCATCATCGGGTAGTAGGATAGAAACCACTCAAGACCCTTTTGCTATTCCTGCTGACTACACATGGATCAGTGCAGAAGCAAAGAAGAAGAAAATGCAAGAGAAGAACAAATCAAAGAAAGGAAGAACTCAAATCAAAGAATGAAATTGAATTTGAATTTCAACCCCAAAAGGCTATCTATATTCACAGATATAATATACCAATTGGGTAAAAAATTGTTTTTATTGAAATGTTTACTAATTTGCACTAGTTTTAAAGATGGAGCTATGACTTGTGAGTCTTTCTTAGGGTTGAGACTCCAGTAAATCATTGTGGGGGGTATAAAAAGTTGAAGTTGTGATTCTTGAATTGCTTCGTAACCGTTGTGGAATTTGATTGTTTGACTTTGTGGTCAATGATGTTTGATTTTTTATCCATTTTTCTCACTAGTTCCTGCATAAAAAGTTATTCTTCCAACAACCCCTAAACTGGCCCACAGTCCTGCCCTACCCTTTGACGATTGACATAAAATCCCATTAAAGAATGAGCCAAATGAATGAAATAGCAACATACTTTTGTTTATTTATTTATTTATTTATTACATCTTACTTTCATTTATTTCTATTACATATGAAACATTGTACTTTCAACTTATTTGAAAAATCTACTCAATTTTAGCATTTTACTTTTGTTATTAGGACACCATACTTTGAAAAACCTATCCTAACTATAACACTCAAAGTTGCTTTGTAGTTGGATTACGCTGTTATAATTAGGTAGGTTTTTCAAATTACAATATTGTAGTAGAAAGAAATGAAAATAGAATGCTTATAATGAAAAAAAATAAATGAACGTACTTTGCTATTTTTTGCATCTAACCCTTAAAGAATTACACATACACATGAATGTCGTACGGCCTCTAGCTCCCCATCATTCGACACACTATCATTTTAACAAAAAAATAAAAAGTTTAATTCGAATCTTGATGAATGCCAAAAAAAAAAAAAACCAAAATATACAAAAATTATTATTGTAGGAATTACCTAGGCTCGAATTCTTGAACTTGAGCAATATCATCACCATGATCATCAAGCCAAGTAACTTTCCTTAATCCTGTACTGGTTTGATTAGCCTCTTCATGTTTCTTGAGACTACTCTTGAGTGGTATTCCTCTGTGATCACTCCCATTCATGTCAATCCTGGACTTCGTTGATCTTCCCTTGATGATCTTCGCTTGATGAAATCCAACGGTTTTCGATGATTTTGATCTTGTTTCTTGATTTGTTGGAGCTTTATGATGGTGCATAAGAAGTGCATCGGTTATGAGTGGATGCCGCCAGGGTACAAATAATTAAGCTTAGAGTACAACTCTTTCTCCTTCCTACCCTTCTTGGAAGCACTTATGAAGAGTTTGTATCATGAAAAGAAAGGAGTCTGAGCATATGTATTAATAGTGGCGATAAGTCCAAAATTGGTATGAGATCTTTGGTAGGGGCAGAATGTACTCATGCTTTGTCCCACCAAGATATAGTTTCTTTTTGCTTTTTGGTGTTCTTATTAACTCTCATCATTAACTTGATAGAGATAGATAAATAGTTATTTTTATGGTAATTTTGTTACCAACATTTGGAGGCATTTTCATGGAATTTTCGGTTTGCTTATCTCGACCAGAAAAGTAAAAGTATGTTTTTGGATGCTTACGTTTAATTTTAATCGGGTTGAGTTTACATGTATGAGTAGTTGGAGGTGAAGGACAAATTAGAAAATGGGTATGAGTGACAGGATGTTGACCGTTCCCACTATTATTGATAGTTTATATTTTTTTTGAGTAAATTACAATTTTGGTCCCTATGGTTTGCTTGGAATTTCAGTCTTGGTCATCATTTTGCTTACAATCTTGGTCCCTCTGCCAGTTACCGTCTCTTTCATCGCCGTTAATAGCCACTCGTGCACCTCACGTGAGGGTAAAATGGTACTTTCGCACCTGTTCAGAAGATCTCGTAGGCTATTTGGCGCCTTAAATGCAGGTGAGTGTCAATCAACTCAAGTCAGTTTGCTTGGCTCGAAAAAGTCACCGATCAAAGTTTGCATGTCATCTTTGCGTAGGGTTTCCAGGTGGTTGAAGCTTCAATCGGAGGTTCAGTGACGTTCAAAATGTGGAAGATTCGTGACAGTGAAGCAAGCGACGATGTGGATCATCTATACGGTACATGCATCTTGTTTGTTTATATGTATTTCAAACAGATAATCCCAAATTAACTTGATATGTTTATTTCAGGAGGAAATAACAACCTTTTCTGCATACAATTGCACCATGGAGGATATTTTGTTGAATCACCAACTCGAAGCTACGTAAATGGCAAAGTATCATTCATCGATACCGTTGACATCGATGAGTTTTCCATACTAGAACTCAATCACATTTTGAAAGAGCTGGGTTACAATGATCAGGTGCCTGTATTTTATCATTTTCTACTTCCTCTATATGAGATTAGTTGTGGTCTTGTTCCAATAATCTGTGATGCGGATGTGAACGTATTTGGAAGATATGTTAAACTTTGTTGGGATCATGAGATCTTTTGTGAGCATGGACAAACTATACTCCCAACATATGGGAAAGCCCCTTTACCAGATTTCATGCTTGATCCCTTAGTACCCCTGTCCCCTGAATACGTGAGAAAAAGGTTAAGGCGTACTTCAGACATGCAATGTACTAGAAAATTGTTATTTGATCTAAATCTTAACGCTTCTGACAATATATCAAACAATGGTAGTTCAAATAATATAGAGGTGCAGACAAAGGAAGACATGGTATCAACAATTGGGGAATCCTCTGTTTGTGTTGCTCAACCAATGTCAGACTCACAGACTATACAAGGTGGGTGTATGGACATCATACCTATAGAGTCAGCACCTCCTGCTTCAACACAAATCGACCCAAGTGTTGTTGATTGGGATGACACTTTATTTGATGAACCATTACCTGCCTTGGCTTATGATGGGAATATCGAACAAGATTACCAGGTATTGGAGGAGGATGAAATTGGTGTTAATTATGTATTTGGAGTACCACATGAGGAAAATGTGGAAAACAATGTTGAAGTAGCAGATCAAGGTGATGTCTCAGATGATGATGGAAGCACTGATAATGAATTTACACTTCTTCCAACTGAGTTGTTGAACATGAATGATGTGGATGTAGACATGGACGCATTCCAAGGGTGCCTTGATCCATTACCTGATGGTTTACCTTACAACGAGTCAAAAGAGCATAACATGGCAGTTGACATAATTGACAGCAATGCATTTGAAATAGAAAGTCGACATGGAAGCTGTAGAGAAGAAATTTTGAGAAACTTAGGTAAGTACCCTAAATGTTCCCAAGGGCAATCGCATGAGGCGGATTTCAGGTTAGGGGAAAGATTTGACACCAAATTGCTAGTCAAGGAAGCACTGTCTAATCTTGCAGTATTTTCAAGACGACAACTTTTCCTGCAAAAGAATGATCGGTACCGATTAAGAGCTATATGCAAAGGACCTGTCCCTGTTGGTGGTGTAGGAGATGTAAATCTGGACGCACAAATGAGGGGTAATTTTGTCATTTCAAATGAAAAATGCCCATGGGTCCTCCTCATTTCAAAAGCGAAGGCAGATGAAGACTGGATAGTTAAGACATACAACGACACACACACCTGTATTCAAATACACGAAGTAGGTCAGTGCACCCAAAGATATCTATCGAAGAAGATATATCAGCAATTGGAAGCGAACCCGAAAATCCCTGTCGCAGCTCTACAAAAAGAGTTGGAGAGAAAGTACAAGCTGCAGCTTTCATTCATGAATGTGTTTAGGGCTAGAGTTATTGCCCTAAATCACATCAGGGGAGACTTTGAGAGACAGTACACTTTGCTGCGAGAGTATGTTCTTGAACTTCAAGCTCGAAACCCAGGTACTACTATCAAAATTGGTGTGGAATCTGAACCTAATTTTAGTTTGCCCACCAGGGTTTTAAAACGAATTTACATATGTTTGGGACCATTAAAAGAGGGATTTAAGTATGGGCAACGGGAGATTTTGGGTTTAGATGGTGCATTCATGAAAGGTCCATACCCAAGACAGGTTTTGAGTGCTGTAGGGTTAGATGGCAACAATGGTATATACCCTTTAGCATATGCCATTGTTGAAGCTGAAACTAAAAGCTCCTGGACATGGTTTTTGGAATGCTTGGGAGGTGATCTTGATATGGGTACCAACACAAACTTCACATTCATTAGTGATCGCCAAAAGGTACTGTTTTATTTAATTTTCATACAAGTTTCATTACTTTGAATAACACTTTCTATGTTTGCAGGGTTTGGTTCCTACACTTGCCAAGGTATTCCCCTCAGCTGAGCATAGGTACTGTGTCAGACATATATTGGACAACATGAAATTGTACTGGAAAGGGAAGCCTCTTAAGGAACATCTTTGGAAGTGTACTAGAGCTGCAACTATTCCTGAATTCAACAGGGCAATGGCAGAGTTTCAAAAGTATAACAAACATGCTTACAGTTGGTTACAATGCATACCTGCTAAACATTGGAGTAGGATCCATTTCACAGGTTCTATTCTATTACAATTATATTCATATTTGTTTTATAAGTTTTTATTTATGAATAATATGTTATTACTTTGTGGATTATTATGAACAGGTAGGGCTCACTCATATATACTTTTGAACAACTTGTGTGAAGTTTTTAATGCAAAGATAGTAGATGGAAGAGACAGGCCAATAATCTCAGCACTAGAGTTCATAAGAGAGTACCTGATGAAGAAGATTGTCACAGTCCAACGTTTAATAGCCAAAAGCCCAGGTCCACTCACTCCCACTGCTCAAGCAATCCTTGACAAAAACAAGGATGATGCTACTTAGTGTAAGTGCCTGTACAATGGTAATTGGAAATTCCAAGTCACAGGAGATTATTAAGTTATCTTGTGTTTTTAATATGTAATGGGACAATCAGTAGCTGTATGTGTCAAGTGTCAATAATGTGTAACTATACTATGATGTCATAGTTAGTAGCACAAGTTGGATAATTCTCTAAATGTTGACCATTTTTGTTAAGCAGTTGACTATCAACATCAACTGCTAGTATGCAGTCAACATTTGAAATCGGATATTTATTGTGTTTGTCACAAATTAACCTTCTAAAATGTTATGAGGGTTATTGACTAGTACTATGTTCTATTATGGTTATGACTATTTCACTTTGTTTGTTAATATGTATGTGTGTATGTTAATTAAACCATATATTTCTGAAATTTAATATAAATTTACAAAATACTGAGACACTTAAATAATTGATACACAAAGTACACAATGTACTTACACAGTCGACATTTGACCTTGTATTGCCAAATGCCATTATAAATTTATGTAACATAACATAAAAAATGTATGTAATATAACATCAATTTGACTTGTAATGTCAAATACTATTATAAACAGTCAACATTTTACAATAGAAACTATTATAAACAGTCGACATTTTACCAACATACTTTTATAAATGTATGTAATATAGCATCATACTTCTACTACTAAAGTGTGGGTATAATGTTCGACCTTTTTACAACACAAACAAAATAACACTATACATTTGTAAAAGTAAAGCAAATGTTAACAAACAAGCAGCAACATACTTTGGTATGTGTCATTATTTTAGCAACCTACTTTTATTCCAAAAAATTCCCATGATTTTGCATACGTTGAGACCAACAAAACATTTGGAATCAAACTTCCTAACAACAACTGAATCAAAGTAAGATAAAGTTAAACATTAACATTTCATAAACATAGTTGCATTACATAGTATCCGATTTACAAAACATTACTTTGCTAGTATAGAAATCTAACTTAAAAACCCACATTTCATAATAACCATACTTTACCTTCCAAACCGGCCATACCCAAAAACCCAAAAAAACCCTAACTTTGAACCCCAAAAACAACCCCCATCGGACTTAGAACTTCCTTACTCGAACATCAAGAACATCGTCAGAACAATGAAGAATATCCAAGAAACGATCAACCATATTTTATACCTACCTGCAGCTTCCACCTCCGCTTCGAGTCGTGCTATGTCGTCAACCATCATTCGTCTAGCTAGCAAAAGACCGGGAATTATCATCAGTGCCCTTCGACACATTGGCGGATCGGACCACCCAACGAATCCACATCTAGCACAACGCCAAAAGCGCCTTCCTAGATTTCTATTTGTCCACGAGGTTGCGATGGTCGCTTCGTTCCCACAGTTACACACCACTATTTTCGAACTCAAGTGCTGCAACTGTGTTTTGCTTCGTCAGTCAATCCGATCAAGTGGCAAACAAAATTGATTTTGTAGGCTTTATTATTCAGTTGGGAGCCACAGGTGCGAAAGTACCATTTTACCCTCACGTGAGGTGCACGAGTGGCTATTAACGACGATGAAAGAGACGGTAACCGGCAGAGGGACCAAGATTGTAAGCAAAATGATAGTTTAGGGACCCTCACCGTGGAAATCCCAAACGATGACCAAGACTGTAATTCCAAGCAAACCACAGGGACCAAAATTGTAATTTACTCTATTTTTTATTAACACCTAAAAGAATAAGTATGATGTAATTGGTATTATTTTGAATTTAGAAATGACTTGTGATGATTGTATTTCAGAAATCTTATATCCTCCTACTCATCTTCCTAACTATTTGAAATGATGACAAGTGTTATGTTCAATAAAATTAATAATATTTTAATCCACTTGTCACTATTTCACATAGTTAGGATGAAAAATTAGGAGGATATAAGATTTCTCATTGTATTTTAGTGGTAAAAACTAAAAAGACAAATGTAACATTTGAGTTGACATAAAGTAAGTGTATATGTCATTTACCAATCATCTAAAACATTATAAGGTAGAAATATACAAGTAAATGTAACTAGTATTTACCATTAATGGTAATATTATATATATATATATATATATATATATATATATATATATATATATATATATATATATATATATATATATATATATATATATATATATATATATATATATATATATATATATATATATAGAGTTAGGTTCTTTTGAGAACTCAAAAAATCCTGAGATCTTGAGAACCAAATCTGGACAATCAGATCAAAAAAATAAAAGGTCAAGAGGAAAGATGGCAGTTTCGTAATTATCTACAATTTTAATGGTATATTTGGCATGAACAAAACCTGTTAAGGGCATTATAGACATGAAAAAATATCATTAAAATTAAATACCTAAAAATCAGGAAATTAAAATGGAATGTTATCTTTCTCTCTCTTTCTTTCTCTCTCACGTATCACACCATCAGTTATTTTTCTCTTTCACTCTTCATTTCCGTCTCTACAATTTTTCCTCCGCTAGGGTTCTTCACAAACACCAAGACCAGTAATCGGAGGCAGACGATGCCTTCCCGTTTTTCTCAATCAAGACCGCAGCACATCTCCTTCCCCTTCCTGTCGATCCCATCTCAGCAGCTTCTCGTCGATCCCATCTCAATAACTTCACAAGGTGAACGGCTGAAGGCGGCAGCACGTCTTCATCGTTGAAACCTGGCCAACGCATGATGGGTTTTTGGAGTACGAGTTTGGAATCGTCTGATTAACCACCATCTCTTTCACCGAACCAATGTTGTCTGCAGAACAAGGATACGTCTGATTCACAGAGATTAGGGTTCAGCACACGCTGGGTTTTTAATTTTATTTTGCTTTATTTACTGGGAAGTGGAGTAATGAAAAAGGGGACTTGAATTTCCTAAAATTCTGTATTCGTATTATTTGTTCCATTGCTTTCCTAGTTTTGGCAGGGATTAGGAGGTGAACTTGGAATGCTAGTTTAGAGTTCTTGTGGTGTAACTGTATCAGGAATTCTGGTTAGAAGTCTGCCCAGCAGAGCCCTCGAGTGGTGCAACTATATCTCGCGGGGTCATGTTCATTATCACGTTCAATTATCGGGTAAAACCGATCCATTACAAAGCTGTGGGCCATCAGGTAGGTTCTTAATTTTAGTTCAATTAGTCGTAGATCAGTTCTGAGTTACTCTACTTTAAGTCACTTGTTAAACTTTTTACATGGCATCGTGAACCAATTCATCATCGGTTCATGTTGTGTGATTCGACCATGTTTTTGCAGCGGCTTGACTGGGACGTATATGAATCTGATTAAATCCCTAACCACTGATAAATTTCATTCAACACTTCGATAATTAGGTAATCTCCTAATTGCAATTGGTATTCCACAATATCGTTTCTTATTTCTGTAAGTGGTTCTTATAAAAGAAATTAGGTTTGTGATTTTCGTTTATAGACATGTTTTTTTTTTCTAGATTGAAACAGAAATTCGGAATAAAGAGAAGGTATGGAGATTACTAACTGGAATATCCTCTGTTTTTTCTAGTTTTTTGTTGATTTTCTAGCAATAGTATGTGTATATTTTTCAATTGTTTATATCTATGTTTTTTCGAATGATGGTTCAAATATATATATATATATATATATATATATATATATATATATATATATATATATATATATATATATATATATATATATATATATATATATATATATATATATATATATATATATATATATATATATATATATATATATATATATATATGTGCACATACGTGGTTATGCAACTAAAAATATCTATGCATACTTGCATATGTGCATAAATGTATGTGCTGATATGCACATGTGCATATGTACATATGCACATATGCACATGTGCATATGTACATGTCAACGAGACGAATATTGCAAGGCAGAGTGACAGTCATAATAAATTATGCAAAAATGGTTCTGAATATTGATAAACTTTCTGGTATCTATGTGGTATTTTTCTTTGTGTTATATTTGCTATAGTTATTGCTTTAATAACATTGTACTTCCATTTATTTGGTTATAATAGCATCCTACTTAAAAATAACAACTTTTTACTATCTTATTTTACTAATGAAGTCATTTTATTCGAACATGTAGTTTTTCTGGAATGAAAAGTTGCAACATATATGTGTATATATGTATGTGTATTTTTTATTGAATTGCTACATGTGTATATATGTAGGTGCATATGTGCACATATGTGTGTATTTTTCATGTATTTGTAGGTGCATATGTGCACATATGTATGTATATATGTAGGTGCATATGTGCACATATACCCATGTACATACGTGCACATATACATATGCATTTTTATAAAGGTGTGCATATGTCATTTTGTTTATATCTGTATTTGTACATGTGTGCATATGTGCATATATGCATATATGCATATATGTATGAGTATATGCATTTTTATACATATGTCCATATGTATTTCAACTTGTTCATGTACACATGTGTGCGTATTTGCATATATGCATAAATAAATGTTCATTTGTTCATGTGTGTATATGAATGTATGTATTTATTTTAATGTTTTCAGATATACATTTATATTAATTTTTATTAGTGTTCTTGCAGATTTTGAAGAAATTTATCCAACAAATTGATGAAGTGAAAAGTGACAAACTGAAAAATGAAGATATCTAGGATTTTTGTTGTTTTATATTTTTTTTGTATGTATCGTTCATTTCTAATAAATTTGTATGTATCGCTGAAAACGGTTGAATATTATTGTTTTTAATAAATCGATTTTTTATTATTTGCATTAATATATTAAAGATAAGAATGTGTATATATGAATTCAGAAAATATGCATATATGCACCTACGAATATGTATATATGCACCTATAATTACGAAAAAAATGTGTGCCTTTTAAATTCCAAAAATATATTTAAAAAAATCTCGAAAATCTGATATTTAAAATAACGAAAATCTGGAAAATTCTGATATTAATAAGACGAAATCTTATTATTTTTAAAATTTTAAATTTGAAATTGATTAGGCTTATTTTTAGGAATTGACATTATTGTTGCCAAAAATAAAAAAAATCAAAATTAAATGAGATTTGTTAAATGACTATCATGCCCTTTTATGATCTAACCAATCAGAGTGAGTTTTCAAAATCTCATGGTTTTTTAGGTTCTCACAAGAACCTAACCCTATCCTATCCTAATAAATAAATAACTCAAAGCCACATGTCATCTCCTCATTGATTTTGACACATGTCATTTTCTCATAATTTTGAATTTCTTAAAAAAATTGTTTGAATTGAATGTATTTAATTCCAATAATTTATAACTTAAGCAATAAATTAGGAACCTAGCAATTTAATTAATGGATTCTATCAATTTAATTATCACTTAAATGAAATGACAAGAGAATGCATCATATTGTCATTTTCTTCTCATCGATGATACATATGTCAATAATTTCGGAAAGGTAGCATGATGATTAATGGATTTTTTTTCGAATGCCGTAGATCTTTAATGCAGGTCCAAAAACAAACATAAAACTACATTTACGTTTAAAAATTTTATTATACTAATTTTATAATTAATATATCTTATATAGTTTACTAAATTTGGATAACCTTTGATTTATTATGTCTATTAAAAATATAATAACTAATTTCCATAATAGAATTAAAATATTTAACATAATAATAAAAAAAACACGGCACACACGCGCATGCACGCACGCACCAGGGTCGGCCTTAAGGGTATTCAAAATGCATGAACGTAAAAAATTTACGTTTAATATATTAGTGATGGAAAATCCATCGGTAAACCTTTACAAATTCCGTCGTTAAAAAGTTTTATTGATGGCTCATTTTTTACTATTCACTATTATTGATCAGTTTCGTATAAATATATATTCTAAAATGAAACATGTTATATTCATAAATGAATACAAAAATTCTAAAATATTTTATGAAACAATATATTATAATAAGTACACAATATATTCTAATTGAAAACTACATACTTTAATTTTAATTGAAAACATCAACATACTAATGTCGTCGTCGCATTGCTCGGGTACACACCTAGCAGTGAAGCAATATTATTGGGTAATCGTGTTATAGAAATGGAGATTATATCTTGAAATAATATTGGAAATCGTACGTTTATTCCAAAAATGTCTTTGACGCCTTCAGATAGAAGAATTTCTTTCAAATTTCAAAGAAAACAATTTTCATTGACTGTATGTTTTGCAATGACAATAAATAATAGTCAACGACAATCGCTATCAAAGGTGTGTTTGTTTCTGAGACAACCAGTCTTCACACACGACAAGTTGTATGTTATATTTTCAAGAGTTAAAAGTAAAGATAGATTAAAAATGTTAATTTTAGACGACGGTAAACTTAGCAATAGAACAACAAATGTTGTATTCAAAGAAGTTTTTCAAAATTTGTAATTTGTTATAATTGTTCAAAGTTTATCAACATTATGTTGTAGTGTTTAATTTAATAATGTATATATCCAAAAATTTCATTATATATTGTCGAGAATTTGTTATACATAATTATTAGTGTTTAGGTTTTTTTATTTAATAATTATTTTGTATTATCCCGTGTAATATACGGGTCTTACAACTAGTATATATATATATATATATATATATATATATATATATATATATATATATATATATATATATATATATATATATATATATATATATATATATATATATATATATATATATATATTAGTTTGCAAATTTTGTATGTGAAAGAGAAGTTATCGTTCATTTGGTTTTCTTATTTCCAGAACCAAAATTATTAAATCAAGATCATAATAAATTTGTTAAAGCATTTGATACAAAATGTAAATAAGCTTCTATTTGAAAATAGTAATTTTGATTCTTCTTATAGCAAACTTTCATATTTATGTTTTTTCCCCTCAACTAATTTCGAATTAATTGTTTTCATCCCTATTTATTATAAAGTTATATTATTGGTATTTCGTAAGTTACGATTCCGATCCCTTATTATATTTTAAAGTTACATTTTTTGTCCCTCATATAATTTCTTTTTTTGTCGAGCTGCGTTTTCAATATACTGGGCTTCCGCAGCATCGCGCGGACAGTCTAAAACTAGTTCTATAATAATTACCAATAATAACAGGAATAAGTTTTGAGTTATAATTCGGGGTCAGATAGCAAAATTTGCATTTATTTGATGATTAACGACAATAGTTATATCAATTAAACCAAGGAGAATCGCTGCCCAAGGGATGTCACGCCATTATTTTCGCAGCTGACCATATGCAGTGGCGATTTTGCTGTCTATTAGGCTGGTCGTAATACCTATCACGGAGGGACCGTGATGGCCACGTGGCTCCCATCACGGCCGTGCACACCACCCCGGGTGCACCGTGATGGCCGTGGTCGTGGTCATACGTGATGGCAAGCACAAGTTATCACATCCAATCAAAACCTTTTAGCCGTTGAACGGCTATACTTTACAAAAAAAATTATTTTTTTTAATTACCTTTTTTTACCTATATGAATACCACAATTTTACCTCAATACAACACACCTTCACCAACTTAACAATCTTTTCTATACAATTATAAGCTATGGAGCAAAATTCAAACACTCCACCTTTAAACCGTGAGTATGATCCATATATGCACATCACGACAATCGGACGGACGTACACATATCGACGTCAACGACGAGCCGGTGGATCTTGAAGACAAACAACCGATCTGTCGACCGATCGGGCGAGACAAGGCGAAGAAAGCGGCTTCCGGTTCGAGAGCCAAAAGTTCGGAGTCAAGCGTCATGGATTTATTTGGAGAAAAATTTGATCGTTACGTCCAACTACAATTCGAAAAGGTCGGGATAATGAATCGGGTGGAAGAAAAAATCGTCGAAGCGCAACAACAAATCGTAGAAACGCAACAACAAATCGTCGAAACGCAAAATGAGTTACAAAAGAACGCCGATATCGACTTGTTGCAAAAAAACCCACCGATTTCGAGAGCGAAGATTTGGAAATTTTCCTAGCGATGCGGGAAAGTGTCCGAGCTAAATATCGCCCTAGGAACTAGTTTACTTTTATTATTGTCATGTTTCGTTTTTTTTCGAAGTTAGTTTTTTTTTTTTTTTTTTTTGGGTTGTTTTTTTTAATATTAATGTAATGTTTTATTTTTAATGTAATGTTTTTTAATGAAAAATTAAGTTTTTATTTATTTTTGAATTTTTTATTATTAAAAAAATGATGTGGTATGATGAAATGTGATAGGTATTTCTTATGTGGTGTGATCACAATATGATAGAATATGATGATGACCAAAATGTGACGTGACAGGGACGTGGCGCCCATCACATGTGATCTGGGTACTTCCAATAATCTTGGTATTTTGAATATGTTTTGATTATTGTGTGATAAAAACTTAAGATAATGGCTTTTTGTTTTTTTTCTCAATTTATTATTGTACGAATGTTTAAATGATATTTTAAATATTAGTTTTCTCCTTAGATTGAAATTTATATGGGTAACTAATGGCACATTCCTATCCAACTCCAATATTTTAACATTCCTATACGACTCCAATATTTTGCTTTCTAATTCGAGTCAAAATCGGAAAGTATTCGTTAGCATTTTCTCATACACTTTGTGATACACATGTAGCCGAAATCATAATTACGAAAAACAAACTTTATTCATAACTCTATCTTCAACCTCAAATCTAAGAAATGTTATAAGTTGCCGTTTCATAAATTTACTATTAATAAATTTATGTTTTTACACATTGGTAGTAAAAACAAGTTTGGGTTCATAAAATTTCTCATAATATTGTTAAAGAAAACTTTCATATTTAACAATGATCAAATATTTTCATCAAACTATAACCGTTGGTTTCAAAATTTGTCGTTTAGCCATTTACAAACTTTGTATTATTACGAAATCGATATTTGTTTATTGCGTACGATTTTTTTTTTTTTTAGTACAAAGTGTAAAAAGCAAGATGCGCATGTGGTATCAAATGTAAAGTACACAGTGATAATGTTGCTGCACAATATGTCAAACATGTGTCCACATGTCCTCGATAATTTTCACAAATCGGAAGATGCCTCTCTTAATAAGACTACGTAATTGATTGGCTAACTAATCATAAATATATAAAAATATATAAAAAGGAGTGGCATCAAATATCAAGGATAGAGGAGTAAAAAAAAAATGTCTAGGATAATAATTTGATAGGATAACCAAAATTTGAAATTGTTTATGTTTTATTATGGGCCTTAATTTATTTTGTTTTTAATTACTCATTAATTTTTTAAAATTGTTCACATTTAGTCATATATATATATATATATATATATATATATATATATATATATATATATATATATATATATATATATATATATATATATATATATATATATGATCCCGTTCCGTTGAGGACTCGTAAGGACACCTTAAAAAATTGAAAAAAATATAAAAAAAATACAAATCATAAAATTGAGAATAGTACTATATCATGATCCAAAAAAATTGGAAAAAAAAATTTGGATCATTGAGAAACAGTAATGATCCACAAAAAATTTTATTTTGTGGATCATTGGTTCATTATAAAAAAAAATAATGATCCAAAAGTTTTTTTTTCGAATTCTTTTTCTCCAATATAGTACTATGATCCATTTTATTATTTATATATGTATATTTTTCAATTTTTTAAGGTGTCCTCACGAGTCCTCACCCGATCGCTTATATATATATATATATATATATATATATATATATATATATATATATATATATATATATATATATATATATATATATATATATATATATATATATATATATATATATATATATATATATATATATATATATATATATATATATATATATATGACCATTAAACTTATTTTTTTCTACATATATGACCAATAACATAATGGTATATTTATGGACAAAAAACACAAGTGACTAAATGTGAACGATTTTAAAAAGTTTATGGATAAATCAAGCAAAAAAATAAGTTCAGTAACCAAATGTTAACAAAAACACATAATGTTTTTTTATTATAAAATTTTAGGATGAGGTCGAGAGCAGGGGTGAATTTAAATCTCGTTTTAGTTTAGGTTCGGAGTTGGGGGTGGACAGTCCCTTTCCAAAATACTCATGGGCCCCGGTAAATTATATAATATTTTAAATATTTTAACATATAAAATCTATTTTTAATTCCACAAAATCTATTTTAAATTTGTGTAAATGTGTTGCAATTTTTAGCCGAAAAAACCCATTTAAAGCCCACAAAACGAGAAACGGAAAAATGGGGGCGAGAGCAGGGGTTATCTTGGAATTTCGGGGATGAGTTCTAGGGCTTGGAAACTGCCGAATTCGGGGTCGGGATCTGAGTCAGGGAAATTTATAATTTGGGGATGAGATTAGGGGGTGTTGATTTCGTCTTCGTTTGGTCCTATTGACATGCCTAATTAAAAATCAGATTTTTAAATTGTTCATTTATTATTGAAACTATATTACAAACTCGTGTGTTACATGATTGACAATTAAAAAAACTTATATAATACTACTTGAAATCAAGGTATGATGATTAATTTGGGTATTTGATGGGTTTTGACACCCTAGATGTGAGATTATTGGTGTTTTATTTGATTGGACTTGTTTCATAGACTGTACGATGCATTAAGATCAAAACCTAGCTGATCGATGTCCTTGAAAAATTATATTAAGGTCTGAATCAGGACAGACCGAAGGGGGCTGAACCTTCGACCCTCGTGACACGATGATCATGGGTCGCGATGCGTAAGTACTCAGGATCACGATATGTCCCTTGTTTGTTGTCTTTGCCGTGACGTACGGTGCATTGTACGCGTAGACTCGGCAGAAAGTTAGAATTGATCCTTTTAAAAGGATGTGTGGGCTTGTAAGGCTAGAATGTGATATCCAATTATAATAAGGCATATTATATGTATGTTTATGAAAATTTGTGAATGTTGTCAGGAGCGTGAGGTAATAATAAACTTCGACTTAGATTTTGAAGTTAGATGGGAACATTTAAGAATGAAAGGTTGTTAGTAGACTTCTTAGTGTGTTTTTGAGGTTGACATGAGATCAGATAAGAATTTTCGAATCTCTCATCACATCTGAGTGTTCTGATTTGATGGGCCTTAGTGTTGGAATATAGTTGTTATTGTTGGAATTGTGTCCAAGGTCATAACTAAATTAGTAAGGACTTTCCATTAATAACAGGGTCCTTTTTAGGTTGCCCTGAGTAGTACAAATGGTATTAATGTTAATTGAGAGAGAGAAATAAATAGTTTATTAATTTATTATATGATAATAAATTAGTTAGAAACTAGTTTGACATTAATTGGAATTAATTGGGATTAATTCAGGATTAATTAAAATCGTAAGGACTAAATATTAATTGTTCAATAGCTGGGCAATGGATAATATTGGTCGGGGAAGATAGGGAACGAAATTTTGAAGGGTTTATCTTCAAAATTCGTCCACCCTAATGTTGAAAGTGATGGGGTTTTGTATTTAGATTAATTAACCAATTATCCTTTATCCAGTTTGCATTCAAATAAGGTTTATCTTTAAACACCCTTGTAAGCTATAAATACCCTCTCCTGGTTCTCATAAGTCTGCGGTAACTTTCTAGAGCTCTAAATCCTTGAATTTTCTCTTCTCTCTCAAGCAGAATCTATAATCCCTTTCTAGGGTTTTATAACGAGCTTTTCTGAAAATACCTAATTAACTTAATTGTTTGAACTTTTGGGTGTGAACCATTAGAGGTACTCTAATTTGGATACTATCTTCCTTGGAATTTTTTATCATTAAATAGCTTCCTGGTAGGTTTTTAGTAATTGTTACTAACCTTAGAATTTTTTATATTTTCCGCTGCCATGTTTGCTCATTTTTGGGTATAGAAAATCTATCAGTGGTATTAAAGCCTATGTTTAGTTGATATTTGCACTACATGTTTATTTTCTTGCTTTATTAATTTTCAAAAATTCTTATTAGGCATGGATAAATCAAAATTTTTGGAGTTTTATATTTGTAAAGTGTTTTAAAATACTTTTGGTAATTATCTCCAAAATGTTTATTTATCCTTTGCATTATTTGAATTTTTGAAATTATTTCTTTTTGTTATATTAGGAAATATGCGATTTAAATTGTTTTGAAAATTGCTAAAGGATAATTAAATTAAATTTATCATTATCATGTCTCCTTACATGATTTAAATATTTAATTAGTAATTAATTATTGTCATTTGATTATACATGGATAATTAGGATTAATTAGTTAATTCAAATTTGATCCTAAATATGTGCCTTGCTTGTTTGATGTTAATTATTAACATGTGCCCTCACATGATTAGAATAGTTAAATGGTGATTTAATATTATCATTTGATCATATAGGTTAATTGAATTAATATGATCAAACAACTGGTAATTTTAAAAGTTTAAAATATACCTTATACATTATATAATAGTTTATATTATATGTATAACTAAGATTAAATACATCAACTTGGATCAATACTAGGCTCATAAATTTTAAGCACTCTAAGATATAAAATGACCATTGAATGAGCGTCCTTTTTGCTCACCGCCATTTGTGTGGACCAATGGAGTTACCAAAAGGGTTTAAACAAAGTTGATGTCAAGTTAAAAGTATTAACTTAAGAATTATCAAAACAAAATTCCTATTTAGATAAATAGGAAAATGTGAAAATTTATGCTAGTCCATGGAAACGTACATCATTTCCTTATGGTCTATTAATGGAGTGTGTGTGGTTAACCGGCATGTTAATTTGAGACTGTAAGTGAAAGATGATGTGACAATTCGGGTTTATGGTTATTGATGGAGCGTTTGTGGTTTACCAGCACGTTAATTTGAGACTGTAAATGGAACGAATGTGCCAATGCGGTTTTGCATGGTTAATTCACAATCTTCTTTGTGGTCCTCGGCATCCTAGCCACAAAGGTAAAATAGCATATTCAAGATTAACTTGTCATTGATGACACGATGAATCTCAAAAGATCTACGAATTTCATAATGATTGAAATTGGCAAATTGTATGCCTACCTAAAATAAGTTCATTTATGATTACGCCATCCGTTTTTATAGAGCGAATAGTAAAATACGGATCTTAGCCTTAAACATAAAGTGGGTAATCAATTTAAGAAATATATGTATCAACTAACTAAAACTTATCTCTCTCGTAGATGTCTGGAATCAAAGTTGATCTCACTCTCCTCTCCCTTAACCTCCACCCGTCAATTCAAATTTCACCATACTCCCGGTTCTCTTAAAGGAAAAACTGACCGGTCCAAATTATATGGACTGGATGCGGAATCTAAAGATGACGCTATGTTATGAGAGCAAAGTGTATGTTCTCGATAACCATATTCCTGAGATCGATGAGGAATTTGCTACCCCCAAAGAACTAGCCAAATACCAAAAACATGTTGATGACGCTACTATAAGGTGTCCTGCATCATGATAGCGACCATGTCCCCGGAGCTCCAAAAGACCTTCGAGGATAGTTGGCCGTTTAAGATGAACTTGCAGCTTGCTGATATGTTTCACAAGAAAGCAAGTCGGGAGTGATGTGAGGTTGTCAAATCCCTGATGACGTGCAGAATGAAAGTCGGGGAGTTTGTATGTGCCCATGTGTAGAAGATGCAACGGTACTTTAAAAGACTCAAGAAACTCAACGTGAACTTTGATGAAGAGCTGGCCATTGACATGGTCCTGAGCTCTCTCCCTAGTTGTTATGATCAGTTCATCCTGATATATCATTTGAACAACACGGAGACCATGTTGATGCAGTTGCACGATTTACTACAAACCGCCGAGTCGAGCATAAGAAAGTCTCAAGGCCTGAATGCCTCTACTGTTCCCGTAGTGGTCATTCAACATGGTAAGGGAAAGAAAAGAAATGATTCTTCTTAACCCAGTTGGAAAGGGAAAGCCCAGGCTGGACAGTCTAGTCTCGGGTCAAAGAGAAAGGCCGAGTATTAGATTTCTCCAACTAGTGATCCGAAAGAGGCCACTTGCTTTTACTGCACCCCAAAGGGTCATTGGAAAAGAAACTGTCCAAAATACTTGTAGGACATAAAGGATGGTAAAGTCAAGGTGTCTGGCTTCGCCTCAGGTATGTATATAATCCAACTTCGTAACACTAATACTTCAAATTCGTGGGTCCCTAATACAGGATGTGGTTTTCACATTTGCTCTGGTATGTAGTGTTGGATTAGGTGTCTAAGCCATGACTAATAATTAGTATTTACCTAATTAATAGTAGCATAGTCCATTTGGGTTGCCCTCAAAGCTGGAGGTTTGGTAGAAAGTCTAGGAGAGAGAAAGATTGATTTATTATATGATTAATAAATCAATAGAAATTAAATAAATAGTTTATTAATATATTAAAGTGATAATATATTAATTAGAAACTATATTAATTAATTAGCAATTAATCTGGAATTAATTTGGTGATTAATTTAATTAATTAAAGGTACAGGGACTAGAATTGTAATTATTCAATAGTTGAGTAGTGACAATTATGGTAAGTGAGTAAACCAACGAAATTTATATATAGAAATGTATAATTTCGATTTTGATAAATAGGAGATAAATAGGTTTGAATTATTAAGATAAAGGCTTATCTTAATTTGAATTCAAAAAGGCTTATCTCTTAAGGTTTATCTGCTTATCATTTGAAGCCTATAAATAGGGAGCCCTATAGCCTCCAAATTTCGTGATTCTCTCCTCCCCAACTCTCTCTGGACTTCGCCAACTTCATAGCCTGGGTGTGACTGCATTTGAGGGAAGATAATTTTGTTGCTTCGCTTCCAAGATTCGCTAAAAGGTTGGTTTTTCTGATTCTTTTCTTTTAGTTTAATTTTCTAGGCCTTTAGGATTTTGTTATATGTTTAATTAGAAGAAAACTTAGATCCTCATAGGTTGCATGTGAACTTAGGTTATTTAGTTCATAGTTGCAGAAAACCTTTCAGTGGTATCAGAGCGTTTTGATTGTTTTCTTGTTAAATTGCTATAACTGTTATCCTTAAAATTAGGGTTTAATGTTTTTAAACCCTAATATGGCCAAATCGAAATTAGGGTTAGGGTTTTGAAAACCCTAGCCTCTCCCCTCCTAGTTGTCGGATTTCAAGATTAGGGTTTTAGAAGGTATTCTATTTTTGGTAACTTTAATTTGATTAATTAAATGGATAACCTTAAACCCATTATTTGAAATCGAAAATTAGGGGGTTTAAGATAGGTTTAAATTAATTTGATTAATTTGGTAAAACCTATCTACATTTGAATTAATTTAATTAATTGGTAATTAAAAGATAATTCAAGGATTTAATTTAATTTAATTTAATTGTTTTAAATAGGCGAAAAATTAAAAGATAAATCCTAAAATATTTTAAAAGGTTTAAAATATCAAATTTAATTAATTTAATTAATTGGTTAATTAAAAGATAATTAAATTTATTTTTTAAAGGTTTAATTTAATAGTTCAAATTCCAATAAATTAAAAGATAAACCAAAAACATTTTAAAAGGTTTAAAATTCATCTTATATATATTATAATTAAAAGTTAATATTATATGTATAAGATTTAATGGTTTGTCAAATCAATAGTAGGCCTCATTCACGAAGCTGGTCTATAAAGTGGGTATATGGAGACTGCCTATAAAATGGCGGTCTAATGGGTCAACACTCTTACCCACCGCTCGCTTGATCAGTGGAGGGTCGTTAGTCGAACGGGTTTGATAGGACCGCCTAATCTCATTAAAAGTATAATGATATTATTCAAAGTACTAGAACAATTTAATAAAACCTCAATCTAGTTACTTTAGAAAAAATGTGAATTGGTGCTAATCCATGAAATTGCACATTGCACTTTATGAAACATTGGTGGAGGGTGTGTGGTTTACCGGCACGCCAATTGGGGTTCATAAAGAGTTGCAATGGGTTTCTCGGGTGTTATCATTATTGATGGAGCGTGTGTGGTTTACCGACACATCAATTAGAGATGGTAAGTGATCCCGAGAGTACCAAGCTAATTTGCATGGTTATTCACACCCGGTTTGCGATCATCGGTATCCCAGTCACAAACAGTGGGACACATCCGAGATTAAAGATGCTATTGAACAGTTCAATAAATCTCAAAAGAAACTAGGAATTCCATTTTAATAAGATTATCTTTCCGCGGTGGAATTGGCTGAATCGTCATTCGCCTACCTTATAAAATTTACAATATTGATTACGGCATCCCTTTTCGAGATTGTAAATTGTTATTGTAGGATCCTAGCCTTATAATTATTATTGGGTTATTATAAGGATTATTATATACATCTAATTAAAACTATCTTCTTTTATAGATGTCTTCTGCTGATCAACCCGCCCCCCACTCTAACTCCAATGTTACCTCTATCTTGTCATTGTGCTCCAACGTTACGTTGGATGGTACCAACTACAATGACTGGATCTGTAACATCAAGATGGCTCTAAGGTTTGAACATAAAGAGTATGTTTTGGAAACCGAGCTTGTTGAAATTGATCCCGATACTGCTACTCCCAAAGAAATCGCCCAATACATAAAACATTCTGATGATGCAACCAAAGTGGCTTGCATCATGATAGCTACTATGAACCCAGAATTACAGAGAATTTATGAAGACTACTGGCCCTACGAGGTGCACAAAGAGCTCGCGGAAAAGTTCCGCAAGCAGGAGCGCATCGAGAGGCGCGAGGTGCTCAAAGCCTTCACCAATGGGAAGCCTAGAGATGGAGAGTCCATCTGCAGCCACGTGCAAAGGATGCAAGGATAGGTGGAGAGGCTTAGGAAGCTTGAGATGCCAGTCCATGAGGATTTAGCCGTAGACATAGTGCTGAATTCCTTACCTAGTTCATATGACCAGTTCACACTGGCGTATCATCTAAACAACTCTCAGGCCACCTTGGCTGAGTTGCATCGCATGCTCTGTAATGCTGAAGACGGGATGAAGGGTAAAAGTGTACCCTCGGTTAGCCAGCCCGTCTTGGCAATTGGTGGTGGAAAGGGGAAGAAGAGAAAGGGCCCTCTCTATCAGAATTAGAAGGAAAAGGTCCATGCTGGGTCATCCAGCAGTGGCTCGAGACCCAAGGCTTCTTGTGTTCCTCACAATGCCATCCCCAAGGAAGCTGACTGCTTCTACTGCAAGGAAAAGGTCCATTGGAAGAGAAGCTACCCACGATACTTGCAAGATTTGAAAGATGGCAAAGTGAAGCCGTCTTCAGCAGGTATATTCACTATCTCTAAAAACTCACCATCTTCCAGTTCTTGGGTCCTCGATACAGGATGTGGTTTTCACATTTGTTCTTATTTGCAGGGCCTAAAGGAAAGCAGGGAGGTGGAGCACGGTAGATTGAACCTGATCATAGGAAACAGGAGATCGGCGCCTGTCACCAAGATCGGAATCTATGGTTTAGTGCTTAGTAGTGGTGTTAGTTTAGAACTTTTAAATTGTTGCTATTCGCCAGAAATGGCAAGAAACATTATTTCCTTTCATGCATTGTTTAGACAAGGTTTCCAGTTTTCTTTTGATAATATAAATGGTTCTATTTCTGTTTTTCAAAACGGTACTTCTATTTTTACTGCTTTACCTTGTGACGGTGTGTATGAAACGATATAATGTGTTGACAATTTAGGACACAGTGTAAACTATATTGATTCTTCTAGTGGTGTAGAAAATGCGTGCTTGTGGGACTGTCGTCTTGGGCACATTAACAAGAAACGCATCGCCCAACTCCAAAAAGATGGAGTGTTGGAATCATTCGACCTCAAATCGGATGATGTATGCGAATCTTGTCTTTTGGGCAAGATGACTAAGTCACCTTTCAAAGGGTCCTTTGAAAGAGGTGAAGTTCTGTTGGACATCATACACACAGATGTGTGTGGTCCTTTCAGATCAACCACAAAGGATGGCACGCGGTTCTATATGACCTTTACTGACGATTATAGTAGATACGGTTATATCTACTTAATCAAGCACAAGTCAGACACCTTTGAAAAGTTCAAAGAGTTCAAAAATGAAGTTGAAAATCAATTGGGCAGGAAGATCAAGATGCTCTAGTCCGACAGAGGCGGAGAGTATCTTAGTATCGAGTTCCTAGACTATCTAAAGGAATGTGGAATAGTTTCACAGTTATCACCTCCTCGGACACCAAAGTTGAATGGTGTTGCTGAGAGGCGTAACCGAACCCTGTTGGACATGGTTCGTTCCATGATGAGTCGAGCTTCACTTCCCATCCACTTCTGGGGGTATGCCTTAGAGACTGCCGCCCACATCCTCAATCTTGTCCCAACTAAGAAGGTTGCTAAAACACCTCATGAAATGTGGATGGAGAAGTTCCCTTGTTAGCACATATCAAAGTCTGGGGTTGTGAGGCTTTCCTTGGACGAGAGACTCACGACAAACTCGCAGAGAGAAGCGAGAAGTGTATCTTCATTGGATACCCCAAACAGTCTTTTGGATACTTGTTCTACAGACCAAGCGAGGACGTGGTCTTTGTAGCTAGACGAGGAGTCTTTCAAGAGAGAGAACTCATATTCAAAGAGGACAGTGGGAGTACCATTGATCTTGAAGAAATTCAAGAGACACCAGATAATGCAACCTTAGGAGAAACTAGCAACCACCAAGAGGAATAAGTTCCTGTTGGTCCGACTGATATATCCTTACCTCTTAGGCGTTCTAGTAGAGTTAGCATGCCACCCGAGTTTTATGGATTCCATATAACTACGGATGGGGACACGTTTGTCAGTGATATGACACTGATAAATCTGGATGAGCCAGTTAACTACCGGGAAGCAGTGGCGGGCCCTGAGTCTGCCAAATGGAAAGAGGCAATGGACAGCGAGATCAAGTCCATGTATGACAATCAAGTTTGGAACTTGGTTGACAATGTACCGGGTCGAAAGACAGTCGGGTGCAAGTGGATCTTTAAGAAGAAGACCGACATGGATGGAAAGGTACACACTTTCAAGGCAAGACTGGTTGCGAAGGTCTTTACTCAAACCCCAGGGATTGACTATGATGAGACCTTTTCACCAGTGGCCAAGATAAAGTCTATTAGGATTATGTTAGCCATAGCTGCATTTCATGATTATGAAATTTGGCAGATGGACGTCAAAACCGCTTTCCTTAATGGGAGGTTGACTGAGGATGTTTACATGAATCAGCCAGAGGATTTTGTCGATGCAAAGTATCCTAATAAGGTGTGTAAGCTTGAGAAATCAATCTATGGATTGAAATAAGCTTCTCGCAGCTGGAATCTTTGTTTCCATGAGAAAGTCAAAGAGTTTGGTTTCTCTAGAAGCGAGGATGAGTCCTGCGTATATGTCAAGGCTAGTGGGAGTATAGTCACCTTTCTGGTGCTGTATGTTGATGACATACTGCTCATGGGAAACGACATTCCAACCTTGCAAGATGTCAAGTCTTGGCTTGGGAAGTGTTTCGCCATGAAAGATCTAGGAGAGGTTGCCTATATTCTCGGGATAAGAATATTGAGAGATAGGAAGAAGAGACTAATTGGACTTAGTCAGGGTACATACTTGGAAAAGGTACTAAAGAGGTTTAGTATGTAAAATTCCAAGAAGGGAGAGCTACCTATCCAGAGTAATGCAAAGTTGAGTAAGACTCAAAGTCCGAGTACAGACGAGGAGATAGCCGACATGAGTCGGGTACGTTACGCTTCGGCTGTGGGGTCGATCATGTACGCTATGATGTGTACTCGACCTGACGTGGATTTTGCCTTGAGCATGGTCAGTCGGTACCAGGGAAACCCTGGAAGGTCACATTGGACAGCTGTCAAGAACATACTCAAGTATCTGCGAAGGACTAAGAACTTTGTTTTAATCCTTGGTGGCAGTGATACCTTGAGAGTTGACGGGTATACAGATGTCAGCTTTCAGACAGATAGAGACAATGGTCGGTCTCAATCAGGCTGGGTTTTTTATTTGAATGGGGGAGCAGTGACTTGGAAAAGTTCCAAGCAAGAGACAGTGGCTGATTCTACTTGTGAATCAGAGTACATAGCAGCAAGTGAAGCGACAAAGGAAGCGGCTTGGCTAAAGGACTTTATCGGTGACCTTGGATTAGTCCCGAGTATTCAGGAGCCCATGGAACTATTCTGCGATAACGAAGGAGCAGTTGCTTTGACGAAGGAACCGAGAGATCATGGAAAGTCCAGACACATCGACAGAAAGTACCACTATGTAACGCCCCAATTTCAAAAATTATAAAATTTCATTTAATACCAAGGTTCCAAAATATTTATTCCAAAAAGTAAAACTGTTCGACAAATTTATTAAACCAACAGCGGAAACATTTGAAAATCATAACATAGTTCTTTAAAATAAATCTCTTGTATGCGATGCGCTGCCGTCAAGCCTTGCCCTTCCCTTTGTCATTTGAAATACCTGAAATGTTATAAAATCAACGGGTAAGCTTAAAGCTTAGTGAGTCCACATATTACCATACATGCCCACATATTAAACAACCCGTCCTCGAGAACGACCTGACCCTACCCGCCATACAACAGCCACGGGCGTCCATCATACAACAGCTATGGACATGGGAAGGTTCTACCCATCATACAACAGCTATGGGTTCCCGGTTATGGCCCAACCCATCATACAACAGCTATTGTTATAGGAAAACTCAGCTAGAGGGAGATAGGAATCCCAACTCCCGCCAAAATCGATAACGCATGCCCTAAGCATATCCTCCAGCATTTGAATCGTCCTTTCACTCTGCCCATCCGTCTGAGGGTGATATGCCGTGCTGAAATGAAGGCGAGTGCCTAATTCCTCATGAAACTTCTTCCAAAATCTAGACGTAAATCGGACATCCCGGTCGGATATCACCGAGACCGGTATACCATGCCGAGAGATAATCTCATCTACGTAGACCTTAGCCAAATCCTTTGCAAAGAAGGTCTCTTGGATGGGGAGGAAATGAGCAATTTTAGTCAACCTATCCACGATAACCCAAATGGTGTCCATATGTCGAGGGGTTCTTGGCAACTTTGTGATGAAATCCATTGTGATATGCTCCCATTTCCATTATGGGATCTCAAGAGGCTGCAATCTACCATGAGGCCGTTGGTGCTCGGCCTTGACCCTACGACAGGTCATGCATCTTTCGACAAACCAAGCTACTTCCCTCTTCATGCCTGGCCACCAATAATATTCGCGCAGATCCCTATACATTTTAGTTGCTACAGGGTGGATAGAGAACTTGGATTTATGTGCCTCCTCCAATAGGGTTTGACGAACCCCGCCCAGCTTCGGTACCCAAATTCTCTCATGGCAAGTTAACAAATCTCTACTATCTTTGACCATAACTGCCAACTGGCCCACAATTCTCTCACCTTTCTGATTCTCGCTCTTGCTTGCTTCCACCTGAGCCTTCCTTATCAGCTCAAGCAGCGGTGTCACAATTGTCATCCTTAGACAAACGCCCCGAAGAAGTGTACCTAAAGTCTTACGACTTAACGCATCTGCTACCACATTGGCCTTTCCAGGGTGATAGTGTATCTCACAAGTCTTTCAATACATCTAGCCATCTTCTCTGTCTCATATTGAGGTTTGCCTGATCCATCAGGTACTTCAAACTCTTGTGGTCGGTATAGATGGTACACTTCACTCCATACAAATAGTGCCTCCAAATCTTGAGAGCAAAGACCACCGCTCCCAATTCCAAATCATGAGTAGGATACTTAGCCTCATGGGGCTTCAACTGACGCGAGGCGTAAGCAATCACCCTGCCTCGTTGCATTAAGACTGCCCCCAACCCAGAGATAGATGCATCACAATAAACTACCATATCCTCCATGCCTTCAGGCAAGGTCAAAACTGGAACTTCACATAACTTCTGCCGCAACGTCTCAAAAGCTTGCTGCTGCTCCTCACCCCACCGAAAAGTAGCATTTTTCTTAGTTAGTCGAGTCAAAGGTACCGCAACCTTTGAGAAGTCTTGGATGAAACGACGATAATAACCAGCCAGACCCAAGAAACTTCTAATTTCAGAGGGAGTCTTCGGAACCTCCCACCGCATCACGGCCTCCATCTTATCCAGGTCTACCATGATTCCTTGCTCGTTGACAATGTGACCCAAAAACTGAACCTCCCGCAGCCAAAAGTCATACTTGGATAATTTTGCAAAAAGCTTCTCCTTCCTTAAGGTCTCCAATACCTCCCTTAAATGTTGTTCGTGCTGCTCCCTGCTCCGAGAGTAGACTAAAATATCGTCAATGAAAACTATAACTGACCGATCCAACATCGGTCGACACACCCGATTCATTAAGTCCATAAAAGCTGCAGGGGCATTGGTCAGTCCAAACGGCATCACTACAAACTCGAAGTGGCCGTACCTCGTTCGAAAAGCCGTTTTCGGGATGTCTTCCTCTCGTAGTCGCATTTGATGGTATCCTGACCGCAAATCAATTTTTGAAAACCACGAAGCGCCCTGCAGTTGATCGAATAAGTCGTCGATGCGAGGTAATGGATATCGATTCTTCACCGTAAGCTTGTTCAGCTCACGATAATCTATGCACATCCTATTGGAACCATCCTTCTTCTTAACAAATAAAATAGGCGCTCCCCACGGTGAGCAACTAGGTCGAATAAATCCCTTATCCAGTAACTCCCGAAGTTGAATAGACAACTCCAGCATCTCTGGAGGCGCAAGACGATACGGTGCTTTAGCTATTGGAGCCGCACCGGGAGTTAGGTCGATCTTAAATTCCACCTGTCTCTCTGGCGGTACGCCAGGCAGGTCCTCGGGAAAAACATCAGGAAAATCCCGAACCACCGGTATATCACCTGCTTTCTGCTGTGGCTTCTTTTCTCGCGCGTCTAAAACATAAGCCACAAATCTCGAGCCTCCATGTTGAAAATGTCTGCGTGCCCTAGTAGCTGAACAGAAAACTGCACCTCGATTCTTTATCTCGCCCTGCACAACCAGCTCTCCCCAACTTGGGGTTTGAATCCACACTCGTTTGTTCTTACAATCAATCCATGATTCATGCTGACCTAACCAATCCATACCGATGATGACTCGAGAGTCACTCAACGGTATAGGGATGAGATTGATCGGAAACTTTATTCCTTGAATCACTACTTCACATTCCCGATAAACACTAGTCGCTTGCACGGTTTTATCATCCGCAATTTCTACTTCTAACGGCTGATGAAGAGTTCCTAAAGCAATACCGAAACCCTTTCCCCACATGGCGGACACAAAAGAATGACTAGCACCCGTATCAAATAGTACAAAGGTAGGCGTGGAGTTGACTAAGAAAGTTCCTAATCAAAACATAATAGACACATTAAGTACACACACCACAAACAAGAGGCAAGTAAAGAAAGAGTACCCATGACGACGTCGGGCGCATCCTGTGCCTCCTCGGCGGTCATAACGAATGCTCGACCCTTGGTCTTAGGGACTTCCCCTTTCCCCTGCCTACCATCGGTAATCCGGAGTGTAGTGGGTGCCGGATTCTAAACCATTCCCTGAGTCAGATGGGGACACTGGGCCTTGAAGTGGCCTACCTGATTGCAATTAAAACAAATCTTGACCTCTTGCCGACAATCTTTAGCATAGTGGCCCTTCTTTCCACACTTATGGCATATTAACACCCAGCAACGACCCTCATGATTCCTTCCACATTTACTACACTTACCATGGCTCTTTTGCCCTTGCTTTCCCTGATCTGCCCCTCGAAATTTCTTTGACGCCTGCTGAGTCTGAGTAGGCGCCGGACGCTTCTGCCTTTGTTGGGTTTCCAATTCCAACTCTCGGGCCCGAGCGGCCGCTATCATATCATTAAGAGTTTGGTGCCTAGCAGCAGACACAAATTCCAGAATGTCTGTGCGAAGCATCGCCAAGTATCGTGTCATCCTCATGCGCTCGGTTGCCGCAAACTCTGGACAGAAGAGTGCTCGCTCATTAAACTTTTTGGTGATCTCCGTCACCGTCTCAGTAGTCTGGGTCAGATTCAGGTATTCCTGCGCCAGGCGCTCCATTTCCACCTGTGGAACATACTCCAGTTTGAACTGTTCCTTGAATTGCGGCCACGTAATAACATCCAACTGAGCAGGAATGATATCTTTCGTTCGTATCTCCCACCAATCATTCGCACCCTCTCTTAAAAGATTCGCCGCAAACATTACCTTGGAGTTCTCAGGACAGGAACATGTGCGGAAAGCACCCTCCACCGCAGAAATCCACCGCATGCTAACAATCGGATCCCTGCCCCCATCGAACATCGGAGGCGAACAAGCCGAAAAGTCCTTATAGTTTGCATCCCTGGCCCTTGACGTGCCCTGAGTAGCCAGTCGCTCCTCGAGCATTGCCCATAGCTCAGCTTTAATAGTACCAAAGAACTGAGGTATCGCAGCCAACACTTCTCGCGAGACCTCCTCCGCTATCAGGTTGCGGAGATTTTCATCAGTCGGTCCTCCCCCACTCGAGGTACCCGCATCTGGTCCACCATTACTTCGAGTGATTGCCAATCTGAAATGCGCAATAATTTTAATGTCAATGCCCGGGTCACTCCTATCTACCCAACTACTTAACCTTCTTGGACTTTGGTTGACTACTCTTGACTCAAGCGTGAATCCTGTGCTTTCGGTAATACTGGCCTGGTACTACCTTCCACACCTATTCACCCTTGTTCCAAGTTCGTCAATCATCCTCCTAAAATGTCACACACACACTAAACCATTTCCTATGACTCCTGCGGTCATGCACCGTGGTGCCTAATCTTTTGATCTAACTCTCCATCTCACACGTGCCTAAGAGAACTACTGCTAATGTCGTCGAGTCGCCTCACGAACGCACAGCCGTACACAATCAGGAATAAGATAGACGTCTGAATAGCTGATCTACCCTAAAGTCACAACCAAACAAGGAACAGCCAGTAAGGCCAGACCAAGAATTCTTAGGCTATCTTACCCTAATTGTATATAACCTACCAGCATTCACTAAGCAACCTAACGATAGTAGCATAAAATTCCAAAACAGCACATATGGCACAAAACAGTCTACAAAGTACATTATCCAGGCTATTTTACATCCTAGCACAATACATTTTATCACATAACACAAACTTGGCATGGGTAATTGGGAATCACAAAACTTAAGCTCGGCTGACGGTTCGCATCGCATCTTCTCTTACTTTAAATTAACTTTCCAAAAACATTTTCTTGACAAAAGTTGCTCAGTCCTAAGTTTGAGTTTGGATTCCCAATACAGTTCTTCCAAATCCCTCAAACCAAGGCTCTGCTACCAATTTGTAACGCCCCAATTTCAAAAATTATAAAATTTCATTTATTACCATGGTTCCAAAATATTTATTCCAAAAAGTAAAATTGTCGACAAATTTATTAAACCAACAGCGGAAACATTTGAAAATCTTAACATAGTTCTTTAAAATAAATCTCTTGTATGCGATGCGCTGCCGTCAAGCCTTGCCCTTCCCTTTGTCATTTGAAATACCTGAAATGTTATAAAATCAACGGGTAAGCTTAAACCTTAGTGAGTCCACAAATTACCATACATGCCCACATATTAAACAACCCGTCCTCGAGAACGACCTGACCCTACCCGCCATACAACAGCCACGGGCGTCCATCATACAACAGCTATGGACACGGGAAGGTTCTACCCATCATACAACAGCTATGGGTTCCCGGTTGTGGCCCAGCCCATCATACAACAGCTATGGGACAAGGCAATAGTCCAACTCGCCATACAACAGCTACGAGGGGACACGCATCAGTACTGAGCCCAACAACAAATAACCACAAATATAGAGAAAATCATATAACTGTAAATAACATACAAGATGCCTAACATGCAACATCATATAGTAAGGTGAGGATACTCACCTGATTCGAAACCATGTAGATATTCTCTAATATCCCCATTTAGTTCGTCCTCACACCTAAATCCCACATACACAACATATTAAGCATTGACCAAACTCTTATAGACTTTCCTAAAGGTCAGACCCAACGTTTACCACCAAACCAGGGTCAAAACCAAACCTTAGGGTCAAACAGTCGCTCGCCGCGGCGTGGCTTCTCGCCCTACGCGCCGCGGCTACCATTGCACAGTTACGAGGGTTCAGCCGAGTCCGCGCCACTGACATAGCCAGTCCGCGTCGCGGCTCGTAACATTCCAAAATATTATTAGCGCTTAACAGTACATCAATCGGCTAGGGTTCCTTTCTACACCCTTCCTGGGATCAAAAACTACCCTAAGGTCACTTCCTTACGGATATGCAAGTCCATGCATGTCCTTGGTCCAAACCCTAAGTGCTACAAATCGTCTAAAGCTACAAACCAACGGGTAACACCATATGACGGGATGAAAAGGAAAGTCAGAAGAGTAAATCTTCTTACCTTACTTTTGAAGGACGGAGTGATGCCCACGATCCGTCCCAAACCTTCTCCCGCGTTGGATCTCCTTCTTCTAATCTCCTAAAGCCTTTAAAGCCTCGAGACCAAAGAGGATCTACCGAAACCAGACGCCTCTACTCCAAAAAACTCCCAAAAACATGAACCCTAGGGTTCGGTCCCTTTATATAGGCGTTTAAATCCGAATTGGGGTTTTTCACCTTAGCGACGCACCGCGCCGCGGGTTCTTCCGATCCACGCCGTGCGTATAAGTCCTTCGCGATTCCAGATCCTTCCTAAAGCTGCGCCGCGGATTAGTCCGGGCCACGACTCGGCGGAACGGGTCTTACACACTACATAAGACATAGAATAGAAGAAGGTCACCTCCTAGTCAATAGGGTATCATCAGAAGATAATCCTGCAGACCCCTTGACAAAGGCTCTGAGTAGGGTTAAGCATAATCAGCATGCGCGACGCATAGGATTAAGAGATGATATTAGTTTTTGTAATTAGATAGGATTTGAAACTTATTGCAATATAATTGTAATTGACTTTGGTAATTTAATAATATAGTTTTGTTGATGAGTATTTGATACTGCCTTTTGTCGATTGTTTATTATTGTGTTTCAAGTTTGCATGTTTACTTCCTGAGTAATTTTTTTTAAATTATTCAAATGTCCACAGTCGCTCATACTTTTAGGGAGTAAGTATGAATGAAGGCTGTCATAAATTGTTTTGTAGATTGTCTAAGGAGTTAGACAGACATAGCAATAAGATTGCTACAATATTTATGAGTACTTAGAAATAGGGATTTAAGTATTGGATAAACCCACGCTCAATAGATTGCTTCATGGATTACATCACGAGCAATGTTGAGACGATAATATCTTTTGATCTTTAAGTAGAGACATATAAGTTATGTTTTACCAAGCGGTTGTTCATTGACAATGCAAAAACGCATCGGTAACGCGATGTTATAAAACGTATTGGTGTGAATGATTTGACTAGTAAAAGACATAAGTATATGAGTCAAAGCTTATTCGTCCCTTGACCATGTCGGGAAACAGATATCTGTAGGCCTCTCGATGATTTTGAAGTTGACTGAAAGGGTTGGCCAACCAAGACTAAATTGATATGGTTGATTAGTAGTCTTAAAGTCATATGCAAATCGGGAAACAGAGAATCAGATCAGGATTGATCTTAATCCATGTCTTGAGTCTGAAAATATCTTGTTGGACAAAGGATCATCTAATCACTTATCTATGGACAGAACTGACTAGGTCAGAGTTTGGCAGCGGTTTCTAGGAAGCTACAGTTGCTTATTAATTAGAGGTTAAATTAGTAATTATAGTCATAGACTTATCCAAGTGGAAGACTGTTGGATTAGGTGTCTAAGCCATGACTAATAATTAGTATTACCTAATTAATAGTAGCATAGTCCATTTGGGTTGCCCTCATAGCTGGAGGTTTAGTAGAAAGTCCAGGAGAGAGAAAGATTGAATTATTATATGATTAATAAATCAATAGAAATTAAATAAATAGTTTATTAATATATTAAAGTGATAATATATTAATTAGAAACTATATTAATTAATTAGAAATTAATCTGGAATTAATTGGAATTAATTTGGTGATTAATTTAATTAATTAAAGGTGCAGGGACTAGAATTGTAATTATTCAATAGTTGAGTAGTGACAATTATGGTAAGTGAGTAAACCAACGAAATTTATATATAGAAATGTATAATTTCGATTTTGATAAATAGGAGATAAATAGGTTTGAATTATTAAGATAAAGGCTTATCTTAATTTGAATTCAAAAAGGCTTATCTCTAAAGGTTTATCTGCTTATCATTTGAAACCTATAAATAGGGAGCACTATAGCCTCCAAATTTCGTGATTCTCTCATCCCCAACTCTCTCTGGACTTCGCCAACTTCATAGCCTGGGTGTGACTGCATTTGAGGGAAGATAATTTTGTTGCTTCGCTTCCAAGATTCGCTAAAAGGTTGGTTTTTCTGATTCTTTTCTTTTAGTTTAATTTTCTAGGCCTTTAGGATTTTGTTATATGTTTAATTAGAAGAAAACTTAGATCCTCATAGGTTGCATGTGAACTTAGGTTATTTAGTTCATAGTTGCAGAAAACCTTTCATGTAGGGCCGAAGGGAAAGTAAGGAGCTGAAGCAAGGAGAGCTGAACTTGATCATATGGAATAGACGTATCGCGCATGTTACAAAGATCGGGATTTATGAGCTCATGCTTGATAGTGGTGTTAGGATAGGTTTATTAGATTGCTGTTATTCATCAGAAATGTCTAGAAACATAATTTCTTTCCATGTACTATTTAGACAATGATACAATTATTTATTTGATAATAATAATGGTGATATTTTGGTTTATAAAGATGGTTCATTTATATTCAAAGCTTATCCTTGTAATGGCGTGTATGAAACCGTTGTGTGTGTCAATAACTTGAGTAATGTAATATTAAACATTGATTCTTCTAATGACTTAGACAAAGCATGCTTGCAGCATTGTCGTCTTGGGCATATAAACAAGAAACGCATCGCCCAACTCCAAAGGGATGGAGTATTGGAATCATTTGACTGAAAATCAGACGATGTATGTGAATCTTGTTTATTAGGCAAGATGACAAAATCACCCTTCTCAGGGACATTTGAGAGAGGTGAAGGACTGTTGGACTAAATCCACACTGATGTATGTGGACTCTTCAGATCCGCCATGAGGGATGCAAATCGCTACTACGTGACATTTATTAATGATTTCAGTAGATATAGTTATGTTTATTTGATTAAACATAAGTCAGATACCTTTGAAAAGTTCAAAGAGTTCAAACACGAAGTAGAGAATCAATTGGGCAATAAGATAAAGATACTGCACTCCGATAGGGGAGGAGAGTATCTTAGTATCGAGTTCAACGACTATCTAAAGGAATGTAGAATAGTTTCACAATTGTCTCCTCCTAGAACACCCCAACTTAATGGTGTTGCTGAAAGGAGAAATCGAACCTTGTTGGACATGGTTCGTTCTATGATAAGTCGAGCTTTTCTTCCGATAAGTTTTTGGGGATATGTCTTACAGACAGCCGTTTATATCCTAAACCTTGTACCAACTAAGAAGGTTTCTAAGACACCTCAAGAAATGTGGAATGGAAAGCGTCCTTCACTCACACATGTCAAGGTCTGGGGTTGTGAGGTTTTCGTTCGGCGCGAGATCCAAGATAAACTTGAAGTCAGAGTTAGGGAGTGTCTATTCATTAGCTACCCACAAAAGTCCTTTGGATATTTTTACAGACCTAGTGAAAACGTGGTGTTTGTGGCTCGAAGAGGAGGCTTTCGAGAAAGAGAACTTATATCCAAAGAGGATAGTGGGAGTACAATTGATCTTGAGGAGATTCAAGAGTCAGCCAATGAGGAACTTGTAGTTAACACTAGCACTCAACCAGAGGCTGAAACACATATTGTGCCAGTTGACAATTCATTACCTCTTTGCAGATCTAGTAGAGTTAGCATGCCTCCCGAGTTCTATGGTTTCCATATTACTGCGGAAGGGGACACATTTATCAGTGATAAAACACAGGAAATTTTGGAAGAGCCAGTTAATTACAAAGAAGCGATGACAGGCCCTGAGGTAGTCAAATGGAAAGAGGCAATGGATAGTGAGATTCAGTCCATATACGATAACCAAGTTTGGAATTTGGTTGATCATACAACCGGTCGAAAGACGGTGGGTGGTAAATGGATTTCAAAAAGAAGACCGACATAGATGGGAATGTACACACGTTCAAAGCTAGCTTGGTTGCAAAAGGTTATACTCAAACCCAAAGGATTGATTATGATGAAACCATTTCAACAGTAGCTACGATCAAGTCTATTAGGATAATGCTTGCCATAGCCGCCTTCTATGATTATGAGGTGTGGCAAATGGATGTCAAAATGGCTTTCCTCAACAGAAAACTTTCGGAGGATGTGTACATGACACAGCCGGAAGGTTTTGTACATGCCAAATATCCTAATAAGGTGTGTAAGCTTGAAAAGTCTATCTATGGACTTAAACAAGCATTTTGTAGCTGGAATTCTTTGCTTCCATGAAAAGGTCATAGGGTTTGGATTTTCTAAAAGTGAGGACGAGTCTTGCGTATATGTCAAAGCTAGTGGGAGTGTTGTAGTCTTCCTAGTGTTGTATGTGGATGACATACTCCTTATAGGAAACAATATCCCAACTCAGGAAGGTATAAAAGCCTGGCTTAGGAAATGTTTAGCTATGAAGGATCTAGGGGATGCAACATACATACTTGGGATAAGGATATACAAAGACAGATCTAAGCGGAACTTCACTTAACTGTTAGTGTTGTGATTTGAACAGAATAACAAGAACGTTCATGCAGCGGAAGACAAAACAAAATCTAATCCCTAAAACTAGCAGATTATCCAAACAAGAATCATCAAGTTCATAATCAGGATCATATATCCATAGAAATTGCATCAACAACAAGATGAATTATGAATTCATACCTTTGTTTGGATGTAAGGATCCAAACTAGAATCCCTCTAATGATTCACACCCAAGAACACCAGAAGAACAAACAGACAGAGCTCCTTTTCTGGCTTGAAAATCGATCCAAAACCGTTTCGAAAGGGTATTAGAAATCGACAAAGGAGAGGGGAGGGGAGGGAGAAGGGAAGGAGGTGGCGGCTCCTTTGGAGTGTTTTGGGATGCCTTAGGGTTTGACCCCAAGGCCTTTATTAATAGTAGAAGGCTCCTAGGGTTCCAAACTTAAACCCTCTTGTAGTTGTGAATTATCATTAAGTAGTTTCCTTGTAGGTTTTAGTAATTGTTACTAGCCTTAGAATTTTGTATGTTTTCCGCTGCTACGTTTGCTCATTTTAGGGTATAGAAAACCTATCAGTTATTAAGTTGGCGAGTTTAGGTTATGTTATCCTAAGAAGATACATGATGTAAAGACTAAGAGATTCCTCTAATTCGTTTCATGATTATTGGTTGAGTGATTTTATTCTTTAGTAAGAGGGAATGATTGAATGTGTGGTTAGTAAAGTGCCTAAGTTGCAGGGATATTTACATGAGCAGCTGGTACTGTGCCTATGTGGCTAGGTTAAGCTTGAGTAGCTTAGGACTTAGGATATAAATGAAGGAAAATCATTAATATCTGCTTGTAAATTATAATTATTATATGATTTATGTTTGCATGTATGTCTTAATTAATGTTAGTCACCTTAGTGGTGGAGTTATATGCCTTAGTGGAGAAAGAGTGTGTGTGCCTAAGTGGCTGGAGTGTATGATTGTGCCTTCGTGGCTAGTGTGTGGTCTATGTAGTTAGAGTGTATGCGTAAGTGGCTAGTTTTGCCTTGGTGGCTGGGTTGAGACTAGGTGGCTGGAATATAAGCTAGGTGGCTGGTATGTAAGCTTGGGTGGCTAGGTTGTCTACCTAAATGGTTAAGTTGTAGACTAGCTTAGTAGGGTAATGTCGAATGATTGGAATTTGTGATTTGAATTAAGTATCTATGACATCGTGTGATGAACGAAGTGTACAATAGTCATCTTCAAATCCTTGTTAAAGGTTGTATTCACATCCTGTATCAAACTTCGATTTTGTTTTCATTAGTTTTTAAACCATGAAAATTCCAATAATGAAGTAGTAACATATTATAATAGTATAGTCCAACCTCCATTTCTTAAATAAAACAAGCTTCACAGTAAACGAAGTAGAGAACATATAAAATACGCATAAACTTGACGGAAAACACATTTACAAAAGTAATCCATTAATACTAAGTCCTAAAAAATGTTCGTAATTCAATTTTTAAAATAATAAATAAAATAGAAAGATTAATAAAAAATCATATTTTTTGATATCGGATATCCTAAAACTTATAATATGGTAATCCGAATCCGAAAACTCGGATATCCGAAAATTCGTTATCCGAAATTTTGGATATTCGAATCGAATTTTCGGGTACATATATTATTGAACACCCTAACCCCTAACTATAGGAGACTTGTTTATTTGGGGGACCGACGGTTTATGTAGATGTAATCTTCCGTCGAGAACAATTTAGATATTTGAGGGACACACTCAAAATTATATGAGTTCTACAAGTAGCTAAATATTTCAGCATGTGATTATATAGTTTCATGTCAATATTAGCGAATAATTAATATTAGCTCAGTGGTAGATGCATATTTGTTTCACGTCAGGGACAACCTTTCGATTCCATGGGTCAAAAAATGTTTCAGACCCAATATAGCCCCTTTATTTTTTCATTTATATTTTTAACACAACTTTTGCATTTTTGTAGTTTTATCCCAAATTCTAATTATTTTTACAAATTTAGTCATACATAAACAATATTTATAATAATGTATATTTAAGTTTTCCCATTTTCTAGTTCTAGCCCAACTTTCAATTTCTTTACAATTTTGGTGTAAACAAAATTTTATTTTATTTTTATAATTTTGATCCAACTTTTTTATTTCTCAAATTTGATCCAAAACTTTATATAAGTAATTTTAGCCAACTTTTAATTTCTTTTACAATTTTAGTCCAAACAGTTTTCATTATTTTCATAAATTTTACATAATTTTTAGTTTCATTTATAAATTTGGCACAGATATTTTTTTATAAAGGTTCCCATGGGTTTTTGTACATATGTGTTTATTTAAGTTTTTACTAATTTTTAAGAGATTTTGTTTTACAACTTCTTTTATAGATTAGTTCTTGGTTACAAAAACGTTTTCCAGTTTTTTTACATATTCATTTCGTGAATGTAAGGTTGTAAAAAACATACAAAATTTTACCTTATTAAAATTTTGTCTTGACAAATCAAAAGTGCACTGCTATATATAACAAAACTTATTTAATCTGTAAATTATGTCTTACCTATTATACATACATGAATTTTTCACAGCAATGTGAGATGGTGCGAAGGTATGCCTTCCCTAGTTAATAAAATTATTATACATACATGAATTTTTCGTAACAACATGTGAGGATATACCTCCCCTAGTTTATAAAAGAAAGTAAATATTTTCCAAGAACAAAATTGTATTTTTTGGAAAATTGATGCTATTTTTACAAAAACCTTGTTTTTGGCTAGACATAATATTTCTTTAACGAATACCACTGAAAAACAACAGTTTGCATTTGCACGAAATATATAATTATGTATGTATAAGCTTCAAAAAATGTTGAACGACACGATGTGATTGACTAAGCTTTTGATTGTGGCTCGGTGCATTACCCTGCTATGAGCCTCCATAATTTGTCGATCTTTTTTCTCTTTATATTAGCCTTACACCATGTGTTCTGAGTTTACTTAAGGAAAGAAAGGAAGAGAAGATAAAATAAAGGAGAGAAAAGATGAGAAACGAATGAAAAACTAAAATCCAGTTTCATGTTCCCAAGTTCGGAAGAAAAGAAGGGAAATTATATATTTTATGTGTTTCCCGGTTGGAAAGAAGAAAAATGAAAGTTATGAGTTTACGATTATACGCTTATTGTAATTTTATTTACGAATTTGCTGGCCATTTATTTTAACAATTTTGTTGTCATTTTTTTCTAATCGACATATAATAGTTCCAAATTTCAAATTTTTTTTTATCGTCGTCCACTAATGAACTATATAATTATACAACAATTATTAAAGGGTGACACAAAATGTTCTATACAATAATCTCAAATTTCATCATTCTTTTTTATCATCGTCGTCCACTAATGAACTATATAACTATATAATTATTGATGGGTTTCTTTTGTTTGGGTGATTTGATATTTTAGCATAGGTAATTTCAAGTTCTACTTTACTTGAGATTATCCATAGATATATAAATATATTATAACATTTGGCTTGTATTATAATTGTTAGCTTTGATTAAAAAAATAATTTTTGGTTTTTATATCATGTGACCTCATTTAGTGGTCATACATACCCAAAGTTTTGTATACACATCTTTCTTACTACGTGTCCTACACTCAATACTCACAATTTTGAATCTAATGAATCACGGATTAAAAGAAACAGTGAGCGTTCATGCAGATTAATATAGATAGCAAGATGGAAACAGTGACAATTCATACAATACATCGGGGTTATTTTCCGTTTGAAGATCCACTTCTGTTTCATTTGTCAAGTGATTTGCTGTGATCCAGCAATGAAAAATACCCATGCTAGAATAATCCAACTGCGTTTTCCGTTAATTCACCGCCGAACCTACTGCTCAAATGTTGCAATTTCCGAGAATCGTGATATTGCACGGTATGGCCGCCTCGGCCAAATTCATAATGCTCGCCAGGTATTTGATAGTTTACGGGAAAAGAACACGGTTTCTTGGAACTCGATCGTTGCATGTTATTTCCAAAACAACCAACCTACCGAAGCCCGGAATCTGTTCGATCAAATGCCAGAAAGAAGCACTGTTTCTTGGAATGGTTTGATTTCTGGGTATGTGAAGAATAGGATGGTAAAGGAAGCCCGCCAAGTGTTTGACAAAATGCCTGATAGAAACGTTGTTTCATGGACCGCAATGATTAGAGGCTATGTAGAAGAAGGTTTGGTTGCTGAGGCGGAAACACTTTTCTGGCAGATGCCCGAAAGGAATGTTGTGTCATGGACAGTAATGTTGGGTGGACTTATTCATGTTAATCAAATCGACAAAGCTCGTGAACTTTTCGACATGATGCCAGTGAAAGATGTGGTTGCTTGGACTAGTATGGTAGGTGGGTATTGTCAAACGGGTCGTTTGGCTGAAGCCCGCCAACTGTTCGATGAAATGCCTGAAAGGAACGTAGTTTCTTGGACCACCATGATTTCAGGGTATGTCCAAAACCAGCATGTAGATGTTGCTAGAAAACTCTTTGAGGTGATGCCCATGAAAAACGAAGTCTCATGGACCGCAATGCTAATGGGCTACACCCAGTGTGGAAGGATGACCGATGCCATGGATCTTTTCGATGCCATGCCTTACAAATCCGTAGTTTCATGTAATGCCGTGATATTAGGGTTTGGTCAAAATGGTGATGTATCAAAAGCAAGGAAGGTATTCGATGAAATAACGGAAAAAGACACCGCAACATGGAGTGCAATGATAAAAACTTATGAAAGACACGGTTTTGAATTAGAAGCACTAAGATTATTCGCATTGATGCAATCACAAGGAGTTAAACCGAATTTCCCTTCTTTGATCAGCATCCTTTCGGTTTGTTCTACCCTCGCGAGTCTTGATCATGGCAGACAAATCCACGGTCAGTTAGTGAGAACTTTGTGTGACACCGATGTGTATGTCGGTTCGGTTTTGATCACAATGTATGTAAAATGTGGCGATCTTGTAAAAGCCAAGACCGTATTCGATAAATCTCCCGCCAAAGATATAGTAATGTGGAATTCCATCATTACGGGTTACGCGCAACATGGCTTAGGAGATGAAAGCTTGGGAATTTTCCAAGATTTGTGTTCTTTAAACATCGAACCGGATGATGTCACTTTTGTAGGAGTTCTCTCAGCTTGTAGCTACACGGGAAAGATCGATGAAGGACTTGAAATATTTAAATCCATGAAAGACCCTAAAACCGAACACTATGCTTGCATGGTGGATTTACTCGGGCGATGTGGGCGGTTAAATGAAGCAATGGAGTTGATTAAGAAAATGCCAATGGAGGCGGATGCTATAATTTGGGGTTCTTTAATGGGTGCGTGTCGAATTCACATGAATCTTGAAATGGCTCAAGTTGTAGCCAAGAAGCTTGAACAACTTGAGCCAAGAAACTCGGGGCCGTATGTGTTGTTGTCAAACATATACGCTTCAACGGGTAATTGGTCTAAAGTTGCACACCTTAGAAAAAGGATGAGATCCGAGAAGGTAAAGAAATCACCGGGTTGTTCATGGATAATGATCGATAAGGAAGTGCATATGTTTAGAGGGGGTGAAAGTGAAAATAGTACCCACGCGGAGCATTCTTTGATCATGGGGATGTTGGAGTACTTGGGTGGGTTGATAAGAGAGGCGGGTTATTGTCCGGATGGGAGGTTTGTGATGCATGATGTGGATGAAGAAGAGAAGGTGCATAGTTTGGGGTATCATAGTGAGAAAGTGGCGGTTGCTTACGGGCTTTTGAAGGTGCCAAAAGGGATGGTGATTCGGGTTATGAAGAATCTTAGGGTTTGTGGTGATTGTCATTCGGCTATTAAGTTGATATCGCAAGTTATGGGTAGGGAGATTGTTTTGAGAGATGCGAATAGGTTTCATCATTTTAAAGATGGGGTCTGTTCTTGCAGGGATTATTGGTGACACCGACCCGCAAGAACAGACCCATCATTAAATGAATATTTGTGTATTTGAAGAGCTGTTATTTCCATTTCAGAACTCGTGGTGATAGTTTGGTGATTATAAAGGGTTTTCTGACATTATATTATGGTAAACTTGATTGATATAGAACGCAAAATTGGTTGCTAAAAATCATAGTTCTGTAAAAGTTGGTTGCTATAAAACGCAAAATTGGAAAAGTTGGTTGCTAGAAATAACGAAAAGTATCAATTTTTACCGTTTTTGGAAGTTCGTTGCTAATAAACACACATCTGTGAAAGTATGTTTGCTAATAAACACACAAGACACTAAAAACAGAAAAAAACTGAAAACTTGAATAACCCACACAAGTCGCTAATAAACACACAAGACACTATAATCAGAAAATGGAAATCTTTGTTGCTATAAAGCACAAACTTGGAAAACTTGTTTGCTATAATACACTGATTTTGATAGTTGGTTGCTAATTTCAGTTGGTTGCCCAGTTTTGATAGTTCGATGGTAATTTCAGTAACAATACCATTATCTACATAACAAACATTTGCAACATACTTCAACACTTCATTACAGAATCTGTTTTCACATACATAATATGCCACTTTATTAAAACTCAATAAACTTTTACAAACAAAACGTATTACCGTTCAAAACAAAGAAAAAAGAAAAATGCCACGTATTAAATGTTACCGGCTAAATCCTTTCAATACCCTAAAAATGGGTAAAATTAAAAGGTAAAAATTAGTTGATGGGGTTTATTTGAACAAAATAATTAAAGAAAGGTTTTTCTGCATATAACTATATAAAAGGTAAAAGGTTGTGTTTTTCTATATTTTTCTCTTTTTACACAAGAAGGTAGTTGTTTCGATATCTATAAAGCTACTTCTTATTTGGTTTTCTATAAATTTACTCAACTCAATTACCTTAGGCGAACATAAAGTTGGATTTATGTGGTCCGTCACAACTTGATAAAACCAAAAAATATACAAAAAGTTGTCAAGACAAATTATTTAAAATTTTTCATACATCTATCAATTATGTAGTTGTTTTTACATAGGGACCATTTCTGTCTTTGTAAGAGCTATAGGGGCCAAAAAGAAAAACACTAAAACACTAAAATCATAAACCAAAATAATTACGGTGCAAGTGAGTTTTGACTTTGGTGCGAATCTGTAAATTCAAAGACATTTCCAATTATGGAAGCGAAAGATGGGGATGAGAATAAGGAGGCAAGCAATGGCTGTAAACGTAATCAGATGACTTCTCTTTTTCGTCATGATTTCTCAAAATTTTCCGAAAACGTCAATTCATCATGCTTGAATATTCCAAGATTCAAAACACAGATACTAATTCAAAAACGGCATATACACATGCATTTGCATAAACGATGGCCACTAATCCATCAGGATCCGGTGATCGGCCGCTTCAAAAAGGGCCAAAAACCGCACCTCGCCGGACCGCCAGCGGGCGTGTTGTGAGTGACGATGAATCCGACCGCCAGATATCAATATCAACACTAAACAACAAATCTATCTCCTCAAAAAACCAGCCTACCGACTTCGATCACCAGCGTTGGTTGTACGAGAGCCGAGGTAGGTACGGAATCGGAAACGCGTATAGCGATAAAAATGAACGTGAAATCGGAAACAAATTGGCTGATTTCTTGGACAAACCATGGAAACCACTCACCCGCAAAACTCAAGTTCCGCTTAGCGTTCTTAGCCCGTACCGGTTCCTTGTTGCCATTAGATTAGTTGTACAATTCCTTTTTCTATCATGGAGATTACAAAACCCTAATTTGGATGCCATGTGGTTATGGGCTATTTCGATTTCATGCGAGATTTGGTTTGCAATTTCGTGGTTGTTGGATCAGTTACCGAAGCTAAATCCGATAAACCGCGCGACGGATTTGGTGGCGCTTAAGGATAAGTTTGAGAGCAAGTCGCGGGAGAATCCGAATGGCCGGTCGGATTTACCGGGAGTGGATGTGTTTATCTCGACGGCGGATCCTGATAAGGAACCGCCGTTGGTTACTGCGAACACGATTTTGTCGATTCTCGCGGTTGAGTGGCCGATTGAGAAGGTTTTTATTTATATCTCGGATGATGGTGGTGCGCTTTTGACGTTTGAGGCGATGGCTGAGGCGGTTGATTTTGGTCATGTACGTGAAACAAAATCAAGTAATGTATTTTCAACCCGAGTGCAATGTGGATGCCCTTATTAAGATCACAACTAACAAGGCTTTGTCTAAAAATATGCAGTTATGGGTGCCCTTTTGTCGAAAACACGACATCGAACCGAGGAACCCTGAGAGTTATTTCACACAGAAAACAGACCCAACTAAGAACAAGAAACGGTCTGATTTTGTGAAGGATCATCGTTGGATGAAGAGAGAATATGACGAGTTCAAAGTGAGAATAAATGGTCTTCCTGATGTCATACGGAAGCGTTGTGAAAAGTACAATTACAAGGAAGAAATGAAGGAGAAGAAGAATCCCACTACGGGTTTAGGGGAGCTACCGAAAGCAACTTGGATGGCAGATGGTACACATTGGCCAGGTACATGGCTGATACCAAGTGTCGAGCACAAAAAGGGTGATCATGCCGGAATCATACAGGTAATCAAGGGCTCTTTTGGAGAGAAAATCAATGACTCCAGATATATCTCTGACACATGGTATTAGAGCCGAAGTCTAGCAGACGTGGGAACTTGTTGGAGTCCCATATCGGCTAGACACAGTCCTATTTGCCTCTATATATATTGAAGTCTAACCGGTCTCAGGGCTCTTTTGGAGAGAAAATCAACAGGCATCTAATAGATGCTGAAATAAAATATTAATTTTGAATTTGTGTATGTAGTTGATGAGCAAGATGCCGGAGAACGATCCTGTAATGGGGAAGGACAATGAAGGAAAACTAGACTTTACGGATGTGGACGTTAGGCTTCCGATGTTTGTGTACGTCTCGCGTGAAAAACGTCCTGGTTATGACCATCAAAAGAAGGCTGGAGCCATGAACGCGTTGGTTAGAGCATCAGCGATACTCTCTAATGGACCTTTCATCCTTAACTTGGATTGTGATCATTACATATATAATTCCATGGCTATAAGGGAAGGTATGTGCTTCATGTTGGATCGCGGTGGTGATCGTGTTTGCTACATACAATTTCCGCAAAGGTTTGAAGGAATTGATCCTTCCGATAGATACGCCAACCACAACACAGTGTTTTTCGATGGTGTGAGCCTTTTCCCCCTTTAGCGTATTATAAAGAAACCTTTAGCCCATATACAGTCTAAGTCTAAGCAAACGCAGTGTGAGAGTTTTAATTCCAATGTAGACCAAGCTCCTTGTGGGCCATTATGTATCTAATTTACATCTTACATGGGGCACGGCAGTGTGGGCCAACTCGGCGGTTGCTGGAAGAATAACTTTTTTTGTAGAAAAGAAAACTTTCCATTTAGCTTATATGTGTTTTTTTTACATGATTAGGGAATATGAGAGCCCTGGATGGTCTACAAGGTCCGGTGTATGTAGGAACTGGCTGCATGTTCCGAAGGTATGCACTCTATGGGTTTAGTCCACCTCGAGCAATTGAATATAGTGGGATCGTTGGGCAAAAAAGGAAACCTGCCGCCACGCTCTCTCCAGGCCGCTCATTACAGGCGGTGCGTGCGCCGGATGCTGTTTTTGATACAATACAAAAAGAAGAGCATCCTGATTTAGGTCTCCCTAAAAAGTTTGGGAATTCAAACATGTTCGTTGACTCTATAGCAGTCGCGGAGTATCAAGGGCGACCACTTGCCGATCATGTGTCTGTCAAGAATGGCCGCCCTCCAGGTGCACTCCTTGCTCCACGTCCTCCACTCGCTGCACTCACCCTAGCCGAGGCTATTACTGTTATTTCTTGCTGGTAAATGTTCCCTTCTCTCCTTAAGGACTCTTTTGGAGAGAAAATCAAGGACTCCACATACCTCGCATGGTATTCAGACCAAGGTTTACCACCTTTCGGACTAAAAACATGTCTAGTCTAATCTCATTGAGCCTGAGGGTGTGTTAGTGTCCATATTGGCTAGGCATAGTCCTAGTTGCCTCAGGATATGTTGGAGTCTTCCCTCTCTCCTTAAGGGTTCTTTTGGAGATAAAATCAATGGTTAAGGTTGAATTGGTCTTGCAACTATTGGTTACCCATCCTTCTTTACAAATTTTCCCCAGCTCTTTTAGAATACTTTCACAACTTTCTTTTACAAATTTTCCCGACTTTGTTTTTACATTTTTTTTCACCTTTTTACAACTTCGTTTTTACATGTTTTGTTACAACTTTGTTTACACATGTTTTTTACACCATCGTTTTTATATTGCATTTAAGAACTTCACGAATACCAATGTAAAAAGCATGTAAAAACGAAGTCGTAAAAAATCGTGTACAAACTTGTATAAAGATTAAAATAAAACAATAACGCAAAATTAAGGTAAAAAATCAAAACAAAATTAAATACTAAAAAACAAATTTTGTAAAAAAGGTTGGGGCTACATTCGTAATAAAAATTAAAACTTGAGGCAAATTTGTAACAATAAGTTGTGTAAGTAGGTCACATTGTGTAATGGATACAATTTTGAAAGTTATAAGAAAAAGTCAAGTGACTAAATGAGTACATGGAGAATAATAGATGGGACCGATTTCAACCTTAACCTTAAAATCAAGGACTCAACATATCTCACATGGTATCAGAGCAAGCGTCTAGCACACTCAAGTCTAATCTCATCAAGCCTCTGTCTCAAAGGCGTGTTCGTGTCACACAGTCTCATACATCTTCATATATGTCGAGTCTCTTTTCTCTTTTCTCTCCTTAAGGGTTCTTTTGTAGGGAAATTCAAGGACTCCAAATATCTAACAATTCACACTTTGCAAATAGGTATGAAGAGAATACCGAATGGGGAGACCGGATTGGGTGGATCTACGGTTCAGTTACAGAGGATGTGGTTACCGGTTACCGAATGCACAACCGTGGCTGGCGATCAATCTACTGCATAACAAAGCGAGACGCATTCCGCGGGACCGCCCCCATCAACATGACCGACCGCTTGCACCAAGTCCTCCGGTGGGCCACCGGTTCAGTCGAGATCTTTTTCTCAAAAAACAACGCGTTCTTAGCAAGCTCGCGTCTCAAGTTCCTACAAAGAATAGCGTATATCAACGTCGGCATGTACCCTTTCACATCTATCTTCCTCGTTGCCTACTTATTCCTCCCGGCACTCTGCATGTTCACCGGTCAATTCATCGTCCCAAACATCGACGCCACGTTTCTAACCTATCTCCTAATCATGACCATCACACTTGCCCTCATCTCTCTTCTTGAAGTAAAATGGTCGGGAATCGCCCTAGAGGAATGGTGGCGAAACGAACAATTTTGGGCCATTGGCGGCTCGAGTGCCCACCTAGCGGCAGTCATCCAAGGACTGCTAAAAGTCATAGCGGGAATCGAGATCTCATTCACTTTGACTTCCAAATCGGCGGCTGAAGATGAAGATGACATATACGCGGATTTGTACGTTGTGAAATGGTCGAGTTTGTTTGTGATGCCACTCACCATTTGCATTACTAACATTGTGGCACTTATTATGGGGACCGCGAGGACGCTTTTTAGTGTGATTCCACAATGGAATAAGCTTTTAGGTGGAGCTTTTTTTAGTTTTTGGGTGTTGGCACATATGTATCCGTTTATGAAAGGGTTGATGGGTAGAAAAGGAAAAGTGACAACTATAATTTATGTGTGGGCTGGGGTGGTATCCATTACTGTCTCTTTGCTTTGGATTACCATTAGTCCCCCAGATGATATTGGTTAGAATCTAGGGGTATATTTGACTATTTCTATCTAATTAGTGAGATTTTAGCTTTTATAAGAGTAAGGTAAAAAATATATATGACCTTCCATTGAACATTACATGCATTAGCTTTGTAATTAATGGTATGTAGACTGTAGTTGCAACAATGTATTTAAAATTTCATTCAAATAATTAAATAAATAGATATATGAAGTACAAAAACAACTTACGGAGATTTCTGTGGATTTTTGTGAAGAATGGAAATTATCATGAGGTCTTCATTGTAAAGATTGCTCGCCAAACCAAAGGACAGAATGGTCCTTTCTTGTCCAAAAATCGGCTAACGGTTTTCTCATTAAAGCAAAAGCCTTTATCATTCAAATTCTTGATCATCATTTGGGCAGATTCCAAACCCTTTTCCCTACAAAAACCATCCACCAATTGTGTAAATGTAGAAAGATTTGGCGAATGACCGGTTTTCAACATCTGTAGACAAAATTCAAGAGCATCGTCTAATCTCTTTCCTTTACATAGTCCCTGAATCAAAATCACATAACTAAATGCATTAGGTACAACACCATTGCTCTGCATTTTCTTGAAAATCCTTATTGCATCATCTAACTTCTGATCATGGCAGAAGCTTTGGACAAGTGATGTATATGTGACAACATCAGGGATTATTCCACTCTCACGAATTAAATAAAACAGCTTCATTCCATCTTGGACTAATCCATCTCTACACAATTCATGAAGCATCTTTGCTGCACATTTGACGAACTCGGATTCATTCATTCTACTTGATATCTCATCTGCATTTTGTAATGGTGACAGTTTCTTGGTCATTGCTTCTTTTTCTCCCTCTTCAATGCTCTTTTCGGCGAATATTGTGTCCAATAAAGACGTAAAGGTAACCAAATCGGGATAATGACCAGCTTCTATCATCTCTGTACAAAACTCAAGTGCATTCTTTACTCTTTTTCCTTTACATAACGCCTGAATGAGGACTCCATAACTGAAGGCATTAGCTACGACTTTGTTGCTCTGCATTTCTTTGAAAACCTTCATAGCTTCGTCCAGTTGTTGAGCTTTGCAAAACTCTTCAACCACTGATGTATAGATCACAACCTCAGGTACTGTTCCTCTCTCACGCATTTTATCAAACAGCTTCATTGCATCATGTTCTAGCCCATCGTTATACAAACCTTGTAGCATCGCTACAGTCTTTGGGATCAGCATTGTCTCCTTCATCTTCCTGAGAACCGTATCAGCGTTTTCCGGCAGAGACCAAAGGGGTGGCTGCTCTGAAACTACTCGGTTCGTGCTGTTATCAAGTCCGTTGGAATTTGGCGTTTTCTTTTCAAGATCAAACATAACCTTCAATTTCTCGAGAAAAGCCGTATCATCGTTGACATTGCTAGATTCAGACGATGAGAAGGAAGAAGCGATGCTATCTGACGCTTGGCCACCATCGGCGTTACTATGGTTGGACCTGTAATTATCATATGATGGCGATGAGAGTAATCTCAGCATCAATGAAGAAGCTGTACAAGTATTAGCGTAAATGTAGTGATAGATTTGGTTCGAAACCCTAAACCCACCCATCATCGTAATCTTTCACAGCTCAAAACCACAAAGGATCGATCAAAATCGGAGTAGATTTTTCAAATTTGCATCTTTATATATTTTGGGACTTTTTGCATACTCCGATTTGTTGATAACAAGTTGACTCAGTGTATGACCACCGTTAACGCAGGCCATGGTATGGTGAGTACCATGTTATAGCAATGGTGTTAACACCAAAAAGTGATGCCACGTTGGCATCACCTTTAACACCAAAAGTGGGGGTGTGCTGGTGTTATTGCAAGTGGTGTTATAAATTTTTTTTTTCTTATTTTTTGGTAACCGAAAATACAAAAATAATATAGCTAATTGATTCTTTTTTTTCATAATAAAACTACCATTTAATTTAAAAACACACAAATTACAAAATCCTAAAAATTTAAAAGCAACATTAAAAATAAAAAGAAATTCGTTAAATAAAACCAAACCAAAAAAATCTAATAAGTATCATTGATGTCGTTGAATTGGGGGGGGGGGGGGGTGTTTCATTGAAGTCATCCGAACCGCCTGCGCCTGCCCAAAGATCTTCGGTCAAATCTTGTCGAAGCCTATGATACGTGTCTTCATCATAAAGCTCTAACATTTTGTTGTAATACGCATCCGAACCCATTTGAATTATTGCCGATGGCTGAAGAACATCGTTCAGATTATACGTACAAATATTACGTCCCTTCTCTTCTATCATCATGTTATGTAGAATGAGCACCGTATACATCACCTTTTGTATTTTTTATCATCCCATGCTCGAGCCGGGTATTTTAGAACGTGCCATTTCTCTTTTATAGCTCCAAAACCCCTTTCTACGTCCTTTCGTGCCGACTCTTGTCGCTTCGTAAAATATTTTCTGTCCTCCTCAATTGGATGTTGATACGCTTTGACCATCGTTGAGTATCGCGGATATATTCCATCGGCAAGATAGTAACCATACTTGTAGTTGTGTCCATTCACAACGAAAGGACACTCGGGTGCTTTGCCGAGCAAATATTTGTTGAATATCGGCGATGAATTAAGAACATTTATGTCATTGTTAGACCCCGGCATACCGAAGTATGCATGCCAAAACCAAAGATCTTGGGACACAACGGCCTCTAGCATGATCGTTGGGTGTCCGTGGTCACCGCGTGTGTAAAGGCCTCGCCACGCATTTGGACATCGTTCCCATCAAATGTGAGTGCAATCGATACTTCCAAGCATTCCTCTAAAACCATGCTTCTCGTAATGAAACGCGTATAATTGCTCTACATCACTTTTTGTTGGTATGCGTAAGTAAACGGGACCATAAAGTTGTATCACGGCTTTACAAAAGTAATACGTACTTTCTCAGGCTACTCTCGCCGACATCTTCAAATACTCGTCCAACGAGTCCAGCGATACGCCCAAAGCCAATTGTCGAAGTGCGGCCGTCATCTTTTGATATGTCGTGAACCCCCGCCTCTTCCGACCATCGTACCTCAATTGAAAGCGTGGATAATGAGCATTCAAATCGGTAGCTATACGAAGGAATAAATTCTTCGTCAAGCGATAACGGTTACGAAAAGTGTTATCGTAGTACAAACAATCGTCGTTGAAGTAATCAGCCATTAGACGCTCGTGTGCGGCTAAACGATTTCTATTTTTTTTTGTTTTCTTGTAAGCTTTGCTCGGACATGCGCCGGGGGTTCTACCAATGCCGTCAACACACTCGTAGCAACTTCAATAAAATGTGGAATAAACATGTCGTCGTCCGAAGAGGAAGAATCGGAAACCGGCATTTCATCGTTGAAAACCAGCGTTTCGTCATCGGAGCCGAACATTTCTTCATCGGAAGAGAATTCAAAGTCGATATTTGTTGGAAGAGGATCCATTTTTTTAGAGAGTATTTTGTAAAATAGAGGTGTGAAAAAAATGTAGGAATAAATAAGTATTTATAGGAAAAAAAATCTTTTTTTTTTTTTAAACCCTCAACGGGTCGATTTCAACGGTCAAATGACCGTTAACACGCATGGTAGTGACCACGCCCTATCACGTATGGCGCACAACGGAGGATCGGGGGTGGTGTTCACATGGCTATGGCGGCGCCATAGCCTTTGGCGCACACGATTACGGGGTATACCCCATGGCCTAAATGAAACAACTGTAGAATTGTATCTTTTACAATCAAAAGGAGTTTAATAATTATGTTATTTTGTTCGATATATAAAGATAAAAAAACGGGTTTTTAATTTGGAGTATTACTTCAATCGAAACGGCTTATGAAAACGTTTAAATGAAATCTATATCATATGTTATTGAAGTTTATTATTATTATTAATTAATTGAGATTTTGTTGACAATTTGTTAAAGATTAAGAAATCGATATTATACGCTATTGAAGTTTATTTTATTATTAATAAATTAGGATTTAGTTGACAATTTGTTATATATCAAGAGATGTACAAAATTAGAAAATTCATAAAACTACTAACAAACTTCAAAATCATATAAATGTTGAGCATTGATGGTGTTCACTTTATATGTAAATTGTACAACATAAATGCATTAAGCAATTCTATTTTAATATATAAACATACAAGAGGTACTCTTAGTCATTGGCAATTTTAAAAATGATAAATTGTAAAAAAGGCAGTAAGTTTACATAAAATTTCTATTTTGACTCTGTGATTGTTTTTTGACAATTAAGTCATTAAGTTTTCCAGTTTGTTGTAATTTTGATTATTTGATCGGTCAACCCGGTTGTCAATTTGATGTAATATGATGACCTATCAGTCTTTAATGATGTGACGCTGATATGACACTGTCATGACCATAACTTCTTTGAAAGTAATGTTTAAAACAACAATTATTCGTGATAGATGATGTTATTTAGTTTTTTAAGGATATAAATACAATATTTTGAAAGTAAGATGATATATGGTAGAAAGAAATTCAAAGTCTGCTTTTAAAAGTTAATTTGAAAGTAAGATGATATATGGTAACTATATATATTATCTACTGATAATTATGTTAAAAGTATAAAAAATATATTTAATAGAAGTGGTAAGTATGGCTTATATAGGGATATTAATTGAGTTATTATTTAATTCATAGTCAAATAAGTAAAATAAATAAATATTTTCTCTAAAATAGAAAAGATAATAATGTCACATAAGTACCATGTCATCATTGGAGTAGGTTATTTACAACAACTTTTTGATAAAAAAATATTAATAATATGACAAAATTAAAAATCTTTTCATAGATTAACGATTGAAGATATAATAATTGTATAAAATCTATGACACAGACCAAACTAATGAGTTTTAATGTCTCATGTTTATATTGTCCTTAAAACTTGTAAATATAATTCAAAATACAACGTTAAAGTTTTATACCTTTTATTTTAAACCCTAATAACTACATTATTTTGTTACATATTTAAAAATAAAAATAAAAAGTTGGGTTTTAATTTTGAGTATTACTTTAAGACAAAACTTCATAAATGGCCCCTGTGGTTTCAAAAGATATCGAGTTTGGTCCCTAACTTTTAAAAACCTCACGCCTAGTCCCTGTGGTTTGAAAACTTTTGTTAAATCATCCCTGACCGATATGAAATGACTAATTTACCCCTTTTTAATTTCTTTTGCAGTTTTTTTTAATTAAAATTGATTATGTATTTAAAAATAAGAAAACAAATATTAAAAACCCACCCCACCCCATCCCCAAATCCCACGCATCTCTCCCTCTCTCTCTCTCACTGTCTCTCTCTCTCTCCAATCACCCATTCCCCTCTCACCCCCGATCATCCACCACCACCCTCTGAATTTCTCCGTTCATTTCGTTGATGTGGCATTCAGTGGTTGCGACGACTAGGCTTTCAACTCCGACGAAGGCTAGGGATTTGGTGGTGGCTAAGGTTTTTAGCGGCGACGACTCATGACCACCTCCTACACAGTTGACAACACCAAATCGGCGCCATTATCACCACCACAAACCCTCTCAACACTAATCACGAAATGTGAATAAATCAAGAATCGGAACCTTCAAGTTCGATAATCTGATTCAGATAGCCCTAAAAGAACCCCAAAACTCAACCTATCGATCTACCCTATAAACAAAACGGATCAATGAAAACTTCCTAAACCAATACTATACAAAACCAATTCCGATTTCTTGACTCCACAAATAGCACTCACCAGTCATGTATTCCACGAAATACATAACTAGATAACCAATCTGTCAATTCGCACACAGAAACAATCAATATCCCTCATGTCTTTCGGCAAACCTGGTTGTGTTGACCTGCTATGATAATTAACTAGGTGGAAGGATTCCGAGTTCCATTGGTGAGCTGAAACATCTCCAGGTGATAAGAGCTGGTGGAAACAAGAACATTGAAGGGCCGTTACCGGAAGAAATCAGTAATTGTACTGGTTTAGTGATGTTGGGTGTTGTAGAAACAAGCTTATCGGGTTTTCTACCTTCCACGATTGGCGATTGCACCGACCTACAGAACACGAGAACTCACTTTTTGGGGTTCAATCCCCAACACATTGGGCAATCTGAAGAACCTTAAGAATCTATTGCTGTGGCAGAACAATTTGGTTGGAAATATTCTGTCGGAGCTTGGCAACTGCCTGCAACTTGTTCTGATTGACATTTCCATGAATTTGTTGTCAGGAGTCTTTCCGGTGACATTTGGGAATGCCACACCCTCAAACCGTATTGGCGGAATAGTTCAAGGGTGGATGACTTCATGAACAATATCATAACAAAGTTGAATAATAGTGAATTCCAAGCAAACAACCATCATTAAATAATTGCAAATGTTACATCGTTTAAAAGTTGCGTGTTTCAATCACAATTACAAATGATTTCAAAATGAACAAAAACGACGTCGTAACGTCTCTTCAAATCGCGCTGAGGTTTACCTTATCAATTTCCTGAGAATACAAGTAGTTGAAAAAGTGTCAACAATTAAGTTGGTGAGTTCATAAGATTTTTGCGTAAGAAATGTCCTTTGTTTGTAAGCGATAGTGTTGAAAACCAAGAAAATCCAATATTTTCTCATAAAAATGAACAAGTCTTTATATCCCAAAGACTAAAATGTAATATGTAAAATTATAGTGTAATTTCCTTAGAAATGTGTATTTCCACGTAAACAATTTATAAAAATTATTAAGTTGATTATTTTCCCATGTGAGATACCCTATAACCATACTGTGACTAGTTGGCCTGCTGCGACGTTCTTCAGGCGTCGGAATGTTAGACATTTGGACACCTCATACCTGCCGGTCAAGCTGTAGCTAGCAGCTCAGGTGCGGGGTTGTCAAGCCCCGTATAGATCTATACTCAAATATCGCGCTCTCTTACCGAGACTCTGGTTATAAAAGTTCAGGACTTATAGTAGGTACTTATAAAAGTACTGTGAAGATCCATCTCACAAAAATGTATGTATTCCAATCAACTTGTTTACGTACGATTTGTATATAAAAACTCTTGTAAACATCCATTATCATTTTTCCCATGATAATATAGTAATGTATAATAATTATATATTTTTATATAATTATTTTTGTCATGTTCAAACGTCATAATAACCTTGTGTTCATAAACTATTCCAATAATAGTCTATTTTTAGTATTGCGTCGTAATAGTCATATTTTTGTGAATAATAACGAAGTAACTTATTCAAATGTTTATAAATATCATCTTTTGAGATATTTCTCACAAAAATAGTGTAATAACTTGATTATAACCATTTTTGCTAGAAAATAGTGCTTTTATTTATAAAAACGTAGTTTTTACTAGTTTCCGTTTTTATAACGTTTTTATCCAAGATCTAGTATTTTTGTACACTTTATTTGTAGTTTTTTAACTTTTACACAACTTAATATGTCAAAGTGTTTATAAAACATGGATCTATCCATATTTCATGTCATAATCATCTTTACACATTTTCTAGTTTTTGTTTTTATAACATTTTATCCAAGATCTAGCATTTTTACACACTTTATTTATAGTTTGGTAACTCTTACACAAACTAATATATCACTATGTTTACAATACATAGATCTAACCATATTTCATGTCAAAAACATTTTTACACAACAACTAGTTTTATAAATTTGTGTAAAACATCATTTATAGGATTTAAACACATATAAACTTGAATAAAACAACATTTATAGTAACTAAACTTGTATTCTCCCCCAAAAAGGTTAGAAAAGATGAAAATGAGGGGTATGAACTCACCCTTGTAGCGTGCTCGGTTTAAAAACTAGGTATTCCTTGGAAGATCGGTGGTAGAAATAAAGATCCAAGCCTTGGAACTCGGAGGACCCTTGGACAAAACTATTACCCAATAGTTTTACATTGATGTTAGTGTGTGTAAATGGAATAAAACTTGTATAATAGTGTTTAAAATAACTAAAAAAAGCTAGCTTACCAAGTTTGGAATGATTAAATCTTGAAATGGTGTAAGATGATGGTGGTTTGTGGTGTTTTAAAGTGGGTATGGTTTGAAAAGGGTGTGGTGGAGAGATGGTGATGCTTGAGCCAAGAGTAGAGAGTAAGAGGGAAGAAAAGTTGGGTGCTTTGATTAAAATAAGGGTAAGATGTAGTTTATTAGGTTTTTAAATTAGGATTTTTAGTTTAGGTTTTCTTTTTGTTTGACTTTGTGATTTAGACATGCCTAGGAACTTGTGATTTCATGGGGAAGAAGATAAATCAGCCATTAGCCGATGGATAGGAGGGGGGGGGGGGGGGGGTAAGGTGGGGTGGTTTATAAATAAAATAGCAATCTTCTTATATAATTGTGTGGTTTTTATAAAATCGTAAGACGTTTTAGTGAAATTTTGTGAGTTTTTGACGAAACGAAGTTACAAATAATTATTTTGTATAAAAACATTGTCAAACATTTATTTTGTTTGAATTATAATTCGTTGGGTGTCGAAATACGCGTTTAAGCGCGGTATTCTTCCGTTTTCGCGATTTTTGACGTTTTACCGGAAATTGCATTTAGCTTTGAAATTAAATACTAGATATTATTACGTTACTTATCATATGAATTTTTATTTCATATTTGATGTTTAAGGCACCACATTTTGTATTTTGAGTCCAAACCCTGTGTACATTTATCTGATCACAGCGATTTAATGGTTGTAACTTTCGCATACGGGCTCCGTTTTCGACGTTCTATATATCCACAGTTTCGTATTTACGAGTAGATCGTTTTATTAACATTATTGTTCTCAGAATAGTAATTGTACGATTATCGAATTTTTACGCTACAGTAGTTTGCTGTCCGTATTTTCGACTTTTAACTGATAATTGTTTTGATTTAGCATACGTAATACTATAATATTAATAATTTAACGCAAAAGTTATGGAAAATAACTTTTCAACATATAAATTAACGTACGCTTCGTTTGACTACAGTTGACTTTTGTTGACCAAAATTTACAATTGTCACATCATCTACCCGTTAGAGAGAATTTCGTCCCGAAATTTAGCTCTTGAGTGGACCCTTAAGGGTTTGGGAAGAGATGTGGATACTTCTGCTTCATCTGGTCTTCGCGCTCCCAGGTAAATTCTGGTCCACGCTTGGCACTCCAACGGACTTTAACTATCGGTATGCGGCTCTGTTTCGTCCTCTTGATTTCTCTGTCCATGATCTCTACGGGTTCTTCCACAAAATGAAGGTTCTCGTTCACTTCGATTTCTTCGAGCGGGATGATAAGGGTTTCATCGGACATGCATTTCTGTAAGTTGGATACGTGAAAGGTGGGATGGACATTGCTGAGCTCCTGTGGTAATCGAAGTTTGTAGGCTACTGGGCCGATCCTAGCAGGGATCTCGAAGGGCCCAATGTATCTGGGGTTCAGTTTCCCACGCTTTCCAAAGCATATCATTCCTTTCCATGGCGAGACCTTCAACAACACTCGGTCACCAACCTGGAATTCCAAAGGCTTGTGTCGCTTATCTGCATAGCTCTTTTGTCGGTCACGAGATGCTTTCAATCGTTCACGGATCTGAACGATCTTCTCCGTTGTCTCTCGTATGATCTCCGGACCGGTGAGAGTGCTGTTAGGTACCTGACCCCTGGCTAGTTGAGTATCACCCACCTTAGCCCAACACAGAGGGGATCTGTACTTGCGTCCATATAAAGCTTCAAATAGAGTAACTTTGATGCTAGTGTGATAGCTGTTATTGTATGAAAACTCAATGAGCGGTAAGTGGGTGTCCCACGCCTTACCGAAGTCTATCACACAGGCTCTCAACATGTCTTCCAGCGTTTGGATGGTTCTTTCACTTTGGCCATCCGTCTGCGGATGGTAAGTTGTGCTCATGTCAAGCCTGGTTCCCATAGCCTTTTGTAATGATTGCCAAAAGTGTGAAGTGAACCGGCTATCTCTATCAGAGATAATTGATCTTGGTACACCGTGCAATTTTACAATTTCTTTGAGGTAGAGCCTCGCCAGCTTATCCATCCTATCAGTCTCCTTGATTGGCAGGAAGTGAGCGGATTTGGTTAACCTATCGACGATTACCCATATAGTATCTAACCCACCGGTTGTCTTTGGTAATTTGGTTATGAAGTCCATTGTTATCCGCTCCCACTTCCACTCGGGTATTTCTGGTTGAATTAGCAAACCCGAGGGCTTTTGGTATTCTACTTTAACTTTGGCGCAAGTCAGGCACTTGCCCACGTAAGTAGCAATTTCTGCCTTCATGTTTGGCCACCAATACAGTTTCTTGAGGTCCAGGTACATTTTGTCGGACCCAGGATGAACGGAGTATCTAGTCTTGTGAGCTTTATTCATGATAATGTCTCTGAATCCGCCGAATCTCGATGTCCAAATTCGGTTCATGAGGTAACGAGCTCCGTCATCCTTAACTTCAAGGTTTTTATCCATCCCTCGCAAGGCTTCATTTGCGACATTTTCAGGTTTTAAGGCTTCTAGCTGCGCCTCTTTGATCTGAGTGGACAAATGAGAATGGATCGTCATTGTTAATGACTTCACTCGGCGGCCCGAGTATTCTTTTCGACTGAGGGCATCAGCTACTACGTTGGCCTTCCCTGGGTGATAACGAATTTCACATTCATAGTCACTTAGTAGCTCCATCCATCGTCGTTGCCTCATATTGAGTTATTTTTGGTTGAGGATATGCTGGAGACTCTTATGGTCGGTGTATACTGTACATTTTGTGTCGTACAGGTAGTGTCTCCAGTGAAAGGTTTTCCGCAACCATGAACTAAATAACCTAAGTTCACATGCAACCTAGAAAAGATCTATGTTTTCTTACTTTGAACATGTAACTAATTCCTAAAGGCCAAACAAAAATTAACTAAAAGAATAAATCAGAAAAAACTAACCTTTAGTTTTAATCTTGAAGCTAAGCAGCACAAGTGTCCTGCCTCAAATGAGATCACACCTAGGGAGCCAGAGGAAGGTCACGAAAATTCCAGAGAGAATAATAGAATGAGCACTGATAATGAGGTCTAGGGTTCCCTATTTATAGGGAACCAAATGGCAAAGCTAAAAACCCTAGCCGCAGCCCATTTTCCGGATTGTCTGTACGCGCGCCGCGGCCAGATTGTTTGCGCGCCGCGCGCCGCAATTCAACTATTGAATTCGTACGAATATGTACGCGCGTCGCGGCCTTTACATTGGCGCGCCGCGCGCTGCAATTCAACTATTGAATTTGTACGACTTTAATCCCTGACCTCCTGATTAATCTAATTAATGCCACAGAAATTAATCCAATTAATTTCTGATTAATTATTAATCAATCAACATAGTTTCTAATTAATATATTATCACTTTAATATATTAACAAACCATATCTTTTATTTCTATTGATTTATTAATCCCATAATAAACCAACCTTTCTCTCTACCGAACTTTCTACCAAACCTCCAGCTATGAGGGCAACCCAAATAGACTTTGCTTCTATTAATTAGGTAAATACAAATTATTAGTCATGGCTTAGACACCTAATCCAACAGTCTCCCACTTGGATAAGTCTATGACTATAATTACCAATTTAACCTCTAATTAGTCAGCAAACTGTAGCTTCCTAGAAACTGCTGCCGAACTCTGACCTAGTCAGTTCTGTCCATAGATAAGTGATCAGACGATCCTCCGTCCAACAAGATATTTTCAGACATGAGACATGGATTGAGATCAATCTCTGTCTGACACTGTTTCCCGATTTCCGATTTTGCTTATGACTTTTAGACTTCTAATTGAACGAATCAATTTAGTCCTGGCTGGCCAGCACTTCAGTCAACTTCAAAATCATCGAGTGGCCAACAGATATCTGTTTCCCGTCTGGGTCAAGGGACGAATAAGCTTAGACTAATATGTTATATCTTTTACCCGACAAATCACTCACAACAGCACGTTTTATAACACCGAGTTCCCGATGCGTTTTCGTACTATCAATGAACAACCGCCTTGCAAATTATAACTCATATCTCTCCACTTTAAGACCATAAGATATTATCGTCTCAATATTGCTCGTGATATAATCCATGAAGCAATCCATTGAGCGCGGGTTTATCCAATACTCAAATCTCCATTTCCAAGTACTCTTGAACGTTGCAGCAATCTTATTGCTATGTCTAACTCCTTAGACAATCTACAAACCAATTCATGACAGTCTTCCTTCATACTTACTCCCTAAGAGTATGAGCGACTGTGGATATTTGAGTAATCCAATTACTCAGGAAGTAAACATGCAAAAGTGAAACATAAAATCTGACTGGCAGCTACTCCTGCTAATTACCAAGTCTCCACGAGGTAATCACCAAGTCGGATTTATCATAACTATTATCGGTTTCTTATTCTCTTTTAAACTTTCAATTCAAGCCTTTTATATCTATGTCTATGACCTTTTCACTCTTTCTATGTATCCAAGTGTCTAACACTGATACACTTTATTGCTGATGATCCTATCAGATACTCTTCCGATGATATCTCAATTTGTCATTCTCTCTCACAACTCCATTCCGGTGATGTGTACCGTGACTGCCCATGGTTCTCGGGTCTTTAGTCTACATGACTACACCCTAAGACAATTTCGAGGTGTCATGATGTGCCGGTGAACCACACGCGCTCCATCAGAAACCAACGAAATTCTTTAACCATGAAGTCCTACAGCACCACGTTCTGGTGTAAACAATTACCGATTTGAAAACCCTTTCAAATCAATCACCCTAATCATTTCCCAATGATTTCTCACGTCTGTTCAAAAATCCATTCAGTTTTCTCAGCCAGGCAATATCCTGAATCCAACTTACAATGCTTTAAGCATTAAGTTATCAGGATATGTTCATAACACTTCTGATTTGTCCAAGAGGCTCGAGGAACCTGATGTAATCTCATTCCAAGCCCTTTCGGAATCCTAAGATTACCAATAATCCTTGTGTCATGATTTCCGGAAACCATTTCCTTTCGGGGACTCTTTTTATGCATCTTGAATCCCATCAAGATCATATTCTCAACGGCTAAGTCAATACTGTCAGTCTCATCTATCTGATAGATGTCTATGAGCTACGTGAGCATGTTGCACCTTCTTTGTTTCTTTCATGCCAATTCATTACACTTTGCAATGACAGGAAACTCCATTCCTGGGGTTATGCATCTTGAATCTCATCAAGATCACATTCGTAGAATTCTGATCTATCTAATAGATGTTCACAACTACCTGAGTATGTTGTATCTCTTAAAGTCTTTCATAGCGAACCGTTTCTTAACACCAAGTCATTACACTTTGTAATGATAAGAGACGTTTCCTAGAACCAGTATGTAACCCACATACAATGATAGCAGATAACAACGATACTCCCACTGGCTTTGGCACCGTTATATGACTCTTTCGGACTATTCACAAAATCCAAAACTTATGGCATATTTTGCGAAACCGAAATCCAAACCTTTCCGACATGTTAAAGGAAATCTCTCAGACTATTCACAAAATCCAAACCTTTTGGCCTATTTTGATAATCTGAATGTCCTTTCTTGCGAGATGCCCATGGGACAAATCCCGGGGCCATGTACCTTTTGTAATGGCATGCTCTATGTGAGTCCATATTAGTGTGCCGGTAAACCACACACGCTCCACTAACGACTCACACTATGCCACACAGAATCCTCTCAGATTACATCTTCTATTGAGAGTGCTTCTCTCAGAATCAATTGCTTGACTCAAAGTGATGACTCATTCAACCAGATGTTCTGTAAGTACATTTCTATGTTCCCTTCTTTTGATGATTCAATTACTCCCACTGGTTCCTAGACCAGTTGTAAAGATCAATCAAACTGTCACATAGACTGTGTCTCGCGGTAAGGTTCTCTTATTTGGCAGCAACTGGGCTCACCAATGCTTCCAGCAGTCGGATTACTTATCCGTACCATCTTTAGTGTTTTACCACTACCCGATATATCACCCAAATCATAACTCCTTATGACAGTGACAATAACTACTGGTCAAGCGAAGAGAGGGTATGTCAGGTTTAACAGGAATCTAATTCCTGGTCAAGTCCCAGTGGTGACTAAAGGTTCTTTCACTTGGCTAATCCCTGAACTCATTCAGAATTATTCTTACTCCCACTGTTTCCTTAGAACTTGAGTTCTTTCTAAAAGTACTCTTCTTTCAAAGGATAACCGGAGTGGTCAATGAAACGACATTGCTGATCAGTTTCAGGCTTATCATGAGATTCAGACGAATGCTACATGACCCTGGACTTTCTATGTACTAGTGGGACGATCCCAGCTTTACATTTCAGACAGTGTCAACATAACCTACTCAGTCTAAGATGTGTTCGGAATATGGCTTCTGCGGTCTGACTGGTTGAATATTCAATTCATTGAAATATTAGTCGGAATGTATCCAGTGTATCTTATACACCGAGGATCAAAACTATTTCGATCAATGCTCCATCATCTTCCCTAAGACACATTATAACCATTAGTGTTCTTGGAAGAGGATAAACTGTGAAACATTTTTCTCAGTCTATGTTGTCATTCAGGTTCTGTTGATCTTATACTTCCTTTGAAATCCTTGAACACTTCAAGGTTCCAATCAATCGCTTATTCTGATAAGCGAATCCATATTTGTCAAACCATTTGGCAAATATCATGAAGCATAACTAATCGTGTTCTGTTCGAAGATTCGAGCAATACACAGTAACTTATGTGTCTGTTGCTCAAAATCTTAATACCTTTACAGTTCCATGTAAATTTATGACTTTGTTAATATTGTTCAAGACATGCAATCATCACTTGACTCCAAGTCAACTGATTCCAAAATCCTATCCATTGGATCTTTGGGCGATTCCTTTCTTGCCACAATTAATTTTATTAAGCACTCAATTCATCATGTGACTCTAAGTCAAATGATTCCAAAGTCCTGTCCAACTGGACCTTTGGTTGAAGTGATTCTCATAAAATTCACTTTAACAATCATAAAGAACACAATTTACAAATCCAATCCCATTGGATGTATCAACATTCAAGTTATTACCATTTATGCCATCAACACATTCACACAACATTTCGAGGACAATTAAAACAACCATGTTTTTTTTTTAAATATTTCATTAAACCAGAATTATCCTCAGAACAATGTACAATGCGAATGTATCTATAAACTAATAACAAGAACAAATATCTAGCTCAACTCAAAAACCGCACGAGCTCCAGATCCAATCCGAATATGCTCCTGTGCGACACCATCCCGCATCCTCCAGAGTCCGTGCATACAGAGCAAATGTGAGAAACACATCTTGTATCAAGGAAATGAGGATCAGGTATTCTGAATTCTAAGATATTTATGAGTTTACCAAACGGTTTGGCTTTGGAGCATTTTTCCAATCTTTCCGTGACTGTGTCCCACCTTGTGGATTCCCAGTTTGAAACATTGAACAATCGGTCCAGACGATCTGGATCATTTCTTGATGCACCTTAATACTGGATTCAATCCTGAAGCAGCTGAATTAATGGAACTATGCTTCTCCATGAACGATTCATACAGAGTCGAAATTGAATGCACTTCCACGATTGTCTTATCCGGTTACCCTTTCTGTTCATCTGGATGAACAGATCAGCGAGTTGAGCTAATGCTTAACTCCCGATCCTAAAGGGAAACCAGTTTTATACTGTTCGCCTATGTATCCCTCAATCTCGGGAACACGCAAACTGGTGCTACTTCCTTCTAGCTTGCAACTTCAAGCTCTTTGAAGATCCTAGTTCGTTCCCTTTATTCAACCAGTTCACGGAACCTTTTCTGAACTAGCTGTGCTAACTTATCAGACCCCAGGAATTCTAAATCCATGCGGAACTCGGGGTTAATGATCAATAGCATAAGGCAACGAACTTCCTTGGACTCAATAGTCAAGGAGTCATGCTCATCACAAGCTGCTGTGTGATGCCATGTTTGGGAGCGGACACTCAGTCGGATATGGTTTGCCAGCAAAACTAAGAACTATTCTCTAATTGCAAAACCATATCACATAGTTTAGGCCAGTCAGCCTTACCATACTAAACAGGTGCTTTCTGAAGCTCTCAGAAATGGGTGAAGGAGGAGAAGGAGGAGAATGACACTTTCTTCAGACATATATAAAATTTGAATTTATTCGTTTAATTCATCCTTTTAAATAATTACCCAATATAAATTATTTAACAAGGCTAGGATCCAAAATACCCCAACTATGCTGTGAAGAGGGATGCCGTAGTCACAACACAGTGGTCATTAAGGTAGATAACTTTTATCAATTTCAGTCTAATGAAATTCCTAGATCTGTGAGACTCATTGAACTGTTCAATGGCATGTTTAATCTCGGATATGCCCCACCGTTTGTGACTGGGATGCCGAGGATCACAAACCGGGTGTGAATAACCATGCAAATTAGCTTGGTACTCTCGGGGTCCATTATCATCTCAAATTGATGTGCCGGTTAACCACACATGCTCCATCAACAATGATAACACCCGAGAAACACATTGCCACTCTTTATGAACCCCCATTGGTGTGCCGGTAACCCACACACGCTCCACCAACGTTTCATAAAGTGCAATATGCAATTTCATGGGTTAGCATCAAATTCACATTTTTCTAAAGTAACTAGATTGGGAATTCTTGTACGGGTTCTAGTACTTTGATCATTATACTTTTAATGATTAAGCGGTCCTATCAAAACTGTTCGGCTAACGACCCTCCACTGATCAGGTGAGCGGTGGGTGAGAGTGAACACCCATTAGACCGCCATTTTATAGGCAGTCTCCTTATACCCATTTTATAGACCAGCTTCGTGAATGAGGCCTACTAATGATTTGACTAACCAATTTATCTTATACATATAGTATTAACCTTTAATAATATATATAAGATGTATTTTAAATCTTTTAAAATATTCATGGTTTATCTTTTAATTTCCTGAAATTTAACTATTAAATTTCAAATTAAATTAAACCTTTAATTTGATTTAATTTATCTTTTAATTAAACTATTAATTAAATTAATTAAATCTAGATATTTTAAACATTTTAAAATATTTTAGGATTAAAGTTATCCATTTAATTAACCAATTAAAGTTACCAAAAATAGAAACCTCCTAAAACCCTAACCAGGAAAATCGAAAAAGAAGGGGGGAGGGGCTAGGGTTTCAAAAACTGTAAACCCCAAAATCGAAATCAGGCCCAAAAGATTTATAAACAATAAACCCTAATTAGGAAAACTATTACAGCCATTCAATAAGAAAACAACCAAATGCTCTGATACCACTGAAAGGTTTTCCGCAACCATGAACTAAATAACCTAAGTTCACATGCAACCTAGAAAAGATCTATGTTTTCTTACTTTGAACATGTAACTAATTCCTAAAGGCCAAACAAAAATTAACTAAAAGAATAAATCAGAAAAAACTAACCTTTAGTATTAATCTTGAAGCTAAGCAGCACAAGTGTCCTGCCTCAAATCAGATCACACCCAGGGAGCCAGAGGAAGGTCACGAAAATTCCAGAGAGAATAATAGAATGAGCACTGATAATGAGGTCTAGGGTTCCCTATTTATAGGGAACCAAATGGCAAAGCTAAAAACCCTAGCCGCAGCCCATTTTCCGGATTGTCTGTACGCGCGCCGCGGCCAGATCGTTTGCGCGCCGCGCGCCGCAATTCAACTATTGAATTCGTACGAATATGTACGCGCGTCGCGGCCTTTACATTGGCGCGCCACGCGCCGCAATTCAACTATTGAATTTGTACGACTTTAATCCCTGACCTCCTGATTAATCTAATTAATGCCATAGAAATTAATCCAATTAATTTCTGATTAATTATTAATCAATCAACATAGTTTATAATTAATATATTATCACTTTAATATATTAACAAACCATATCTTTTATTTCTATTGATTTATTAATCCCATAATAAACCAACCTTTCTCTCTACCGAACTTTCTACCAAACCTCCAGCTATGAGGGCAACCCAAATGGACTTTGCTTCTATTAATTAGGTAAATACAAATTATTAGTCATGGCTTAGACATCTAATCCAACATCCAGATCTTCAATGCGAACACTACTGCTCCCAACTCGAGGTCATGTGTAGTGTAGTTGACCTCGTGAGTTTTAAGTTGTCTTGAAGCGTAAGCAATGACCTTTCCTCTCTGCATGAGTACACAGCCCAGACCTTGGTTAGATGCATCGCAATAGACCACAAAGTCTTCTGTTCCTTCTGGAAGGGACAGAATAGGAGCGTTGTACAAAGCTTTCTTTAAGGTCTGGAAGGCGGCGCCTTGTTTATCTCCCCACTTGAATGTTACACCCTTCTGTGTCAGGGTGGTAAGTGGCTTTGCAATTTTGGAGAAGTTCTGTATGAATCTTCGGTAATAGCCAGCAAGGCCCAAAAACTGACGGATTTCTGTCGGAGTTCTTGGTGCTTCCCAGCTTTCGATGGCCTTGATTTTGGAGGGATCCACATGTATCCCTTCCTTGCTGACTACGTGGCCTAGAAAGTCCACCTTTCGAAGCCAAAATTCGCATTTCGAAAATTTCGCATACAGTTTCTCTGCTCTTAATGTCTCCAAAACTTGTCGTAAGTGCTGACTATGTTCCTCCTTACTTCGTGAATAGATAAGTATGTCGTCGATGAACACTATCACGAATTTATCTAGGTAAGGTCGGCATACACGGTTCATCAGATCCATGAACACCGCGGACATATTGGTCAATCCGAAGGGCATCACAACGAATTCATAATGACCGTAGCGAGTTCTGAATGCCGTTTTAGGAACATCTTCTTCTTGAACCTTGAGTTGGTGATATCCCGACCTCAGATCGATCTTTGAGAAATAACTCGATCCTTGGAGTTGATCGAACAGGTCGTCAATTCGGGGTAACGGGTATCGGTTTTTGATAGTGAGCTTGTTCAACTCCCGATAGTCAATGCACATACGGAATGATCCATCCTTCTTCTTTACGAACAAGACCGGCGCTCCCCAAGGTGAGAAGCTCGGCCTGATGAACCCTTTACTTAGCAGTTCGTTTAGTTGGCTGGATAATTCTTGCATTTCTGCCGGGGCTAATCGGTATGGCGCTTTTGCTACTGGGGTGGCTCCTGGGATCAAATCGATTCTGAACTCGACTTGTCGTGCGGGTGGTACTCCTGGAAGGTCTTCTGGAAATACGTCGGGAAAGTCGCAGACTTCAGGGATCTCTTTGATGTTCTTTACTTCTTTCTTTTCGTCAACAACGTGGGCTAGGAAGGCATGGTATCTTTTCTGTAGGTATTTTCGAGCTTTGATGCAAGACACGATTCGGAGGCTGGTACTGGGTTTATCACCGTAGACAACAAAGGTCTTGTCATCCGGCAGATGAAGTCGGATTCCTCGTTCGTAACACATGATGTCGGCATGATGGGGAATTAGCCAATCCATACCAACAATCACGTCAAAACTTCCTATTTTAACAGGTATTAAGTCGATTTGAAAGGAGTGATCGTCCAGAGTGAGTGTACAGCCTACGTATATGTCGTTTGTGCTTTCTGTTTTGCCATTAGCCATTTCTACTGTAAATGTTTCATTGAGTGGTTGAGGTTTTTGTTTTAGTAAATATTTAAACTCGTGGCTTACGAAACTTCTCTCCGAACCGCTATCGAATAGTACACAAGCATATGAATTATTGACGAGGAATGTACCAGTAACCACGGTAGGATCCTCTACCGCTTCCGCACGTCCCATAGCTAGGACTCTTCCATTTCTCCCCACATTCTTTGTCTTTGGGCAATCATGTTTAAAATGCCCCGTCTCATCACAACCATAGCAAGCTTGACTCACCCCGACATTAGTGGCTTGGGTGGCTTGTGGGGTTGGCGTCCTGCAGAATCGGGTGGTGTGGCCCTTCTTGTTACAGTTCAAGCAGTGCATTTCCCTACAGGCTCCAGTATGGTGGAAATTGCACTTGTTGCACTTGGGTAGCGTCCCAATGTATTGCTTGGTGGTGGTTGGGGCGTTCGGGACAGTGGCTGCACAAACTGCCACAATCTGTTGTCTTTTCGCACCATCTTGATTTGGTTGGTTTCTCCCCCTGTTCCAGGGTTTCCTCTTGTGATCCTTTTCTCTTGGCTGTTCGGTCTTTTGGGTCATAGTTCCCTGGTGCACCCCGTGGTCGACCAATCGTTGGGCCAATCGTTTGGCGCTGTCAAAAGTGGTGGGACTTACGGCTTCCACATTCCCTTGGATCTGGGATGATAGTCCCCTGATGTAACGTTCCACTTTTACAGACTCCGGTGTGACCATGGCTGGGCAGAGGGTTGCCAGATCGTTGAATCGGTTTGTGTAAGCGTTTAGATCCGAACCTTTCATTGTGAGGTTCCACAGCTCTTGTTCCAACTTCTGGATTTCCCCTCGGGGGCAGTACTCCTTCATCAACATTGTCTTTAATTCCTCCCAGCCCATCGAGTTTGCCACTGGGAGTGTCAGCGACTTGCATTGGCCCTTCCACCAAGACATAGCCGTCTCAGCGAAAGTGCAGGTAGCAAACTTTACTTTCATCTCTTCTGGACACGCAGTGATATCGAAGATCGACTCGGTTTTCTCGATCCACCTTGTGAGGGTAAGGACACCACCGGTGCCGTGGAAAGTTATCGGCTTGCAACTGACAAAATCTTTGTAAGTACACGTTCGAGAATGGTTTGATGTTTCCCCATTGGTGGAATCGTTGGTGCCGTTTCCACTTATCCCGTTGGTGTTAATATGGGCAACAGCTGCGGTCACGGCTGCCGTGACAGCGGCTTGGAATGTCGCCGAGTCCATCATAGGTGCTTCGGGTGTCTCGACGGGTGTGCGTCTGTTATTTCTTCGGCGAGGTGGCATGATTCTGCCACAAGGATTTAAGATCGACGTTGGTTAGTTTCTGTAAGGACTATTATAAGTATGTTGTCGTTAGGACATGACGACTATATTTTAAGTTTCTCTTTGTCTTTTTCTTTTCGTAGATCGTAACCATAAACCAGTTTCAAACATACATATCAAATATTTGTACAACGCTTCATAAATAAACCATGTCATCATATTAATAATAATTTGTAGCGTTACATGATTTTTAAGATGGAAAATTTGACCTTCGCAGAGGTCTACAGTGTAAAAATAAACGAGCGGCGTAACGACCCACAAAGAGTGTAATCACTTAATTGTAGGGTCGCGCCTGCATATAAAGCGAGTAGCGTATAGTGCCTACTCGTAAGGTCCTAGTCTATAACAAAATTTGAGTAGTACGAGTACTACTCAAGACGAACTGGATCCCCCAGCTCCGCGTAGTGCGTCCACTTGCGCCCTGAGCTCAGCAGCCTCGCGCTCGGCCTCCTCGGCCCTCCGCTCTACTTCGCGAATCCTTTCCTCGGATTCGGATATTCGAACAATAGCCTCGTGCCACATCCCCAAGGCTGTCTGTACGTCCTCCTCGAGGGGGTCGACTCGTCTAGAGGTGTGGTCGTGGGCCTCGTCTAAACGTCGGAGGCGTGCTGCGGTGATCTCGGCGGTGGCCCCCACGTCCATGATCTGACTGGAGGTCGCCCTAATCTGCTCCTCATGGCGATTGATGCGTCCGACCATGGTAAGTAAAGCTCGGTCTGCATAGCCCCCTCTGCTGATGTCGTAGTGGTCGTAGAATAGGTGATACGGGGGTCGCAAGTCCTGCTCGCGGCTCCAGATGCGTATTTGCTCTGCCCAATCTGGTGTCGGGCCCTGAAGAGGTTCTTCTATTAGTAAGGGGCGGTGAATAGGAAGTACCCTCTTTCGAGGTGTACGCATCCATAACGGGCCACCAGGGTGGCGATATACCTGAAATAGCGGTGGTGGCGGTGGTGCATGTAAGCTGCGGACTGGGTGACGGGGGTCGATGACCTCGGGTTCGTCTTCGGACTCCTCCTCGTCCCACTGGTCCTCACTATCCGTCAATTCTTCCGGTTCTTCTTCTGGTTCCTCGTTAATCCATCCCCCATTTCCCTCCTCGGGGAAATAGGGGTCTCCTGGCAAATGGTGTCCGGCCATGGTGTCTGTACGAGGAGTGGGGTATAAGAAGTATATATAAGGGGATTCTTAAATACACACATATATATAACTAAGTAATGTACACAAAATACTCATATAGTATTTTAACTTCATGTTTAGTTCTATAGCGTCATAAAATACTCCTATAGTATTTTAAATTTTATGTTTAGTTCCTTTGGTTACTGGTAAGTGTTCGGACTTGTTGTCCACCACGACTATTCCTAAGTATACGTTAATCATATCTTGGATCAATACAGTTGATCAGGCTCTATTTATCCAAGATATCATTACCAAAACACTTAGGCCTATCTGTAGTGTTCAACTCATCATACCACTTTTGTATGTTTTCGTTATGATATCGTTCTAGTATGTATGTATGTACTTATACTTTATAAAAATTAACGTTATAATTTTAAAAGTATACTTGTACGAAAATGTTTTTGAGAGTTTTAGTCCCATTGTATTTATAGTTGTATATCTTTAAATGGATTGATATACTTAGTTCACTATAAACAATGCTCTGATACCAATCTGTCACACCCTCAAACCGTATTGGCGGAATAGTTCAAAGGTGGATGACTTCATGAACAATATCATAACAAAGTTGAATAATAGTGAATTCCAAGCAAACAACCATCATTAAATAATTGCAAATGTTACATCGTTTAAAAGTTGCGTGTTTCAATCACAATTACAAATGATTTCAAAATGAACAAAAACGACGTCGTAACGTCTCTTCAAATCGCGCTGAGGTTTACCTTATCAATTTCCTGAGAATACAAGTAGTTGAAAAGGTGTCAACAATTAAGTTGGTGAGTTCATAAGATTTTTGCGTAAGAAATGTCTTTTGTTTGTAAGCGATAGCGTTGAAAACCAAGAAAATCCAATATTTTCTCATAAAAATGAACAAGTCTTTATATCCCAAAGACTAAAATGTAATATGTAAAATTATAGTGTAATTTCCTTAGAAATGTGTATTTCCACGTAAACAATTTATAAAAATTATTAAGTTGATTATTTTCCCATGTGAGATACCCTATAACCATACTGTGACTAGTTGGCCTGCTGCGACGTTCTTCAAGCATCGGAATGTTAGACATTTGGACACCTCAGACCTGCCGGTCAAGCTGTAGCTAGCAGCTCAGGTGCGGGGTTGTCAAGCCCCGTATAGATCTATACTCAAATATCGCGCTCTCTTACCGAGACTCTGGTTATAAAAGTTCAGGACTTATAGTAGGTACTTATAAAAGTACTGTGAAGATTCATCTCACAAAAATGTATGTATTCCAATCAACTTGTTTACGTACGATTTGTATATAAAAACTCTTGTAAACATCGATTATCATTTTTCCCATGATAATATAGTAATGTATAATAATTATATATTTTTATATAATTATTTTTGTCATGTTCAAACGTCATAATAACCTTGTGTTCATAAATTATTCCAATAATAGTCTATTTTTAGTATTGCGTCGTAATAGTCATATTTTTGTGAATAATAACGAAGTAACTTATTCAAATGTTTATAAATATCATCTTTTGAGATATTTCTCACAAAAATGGTGTAATAACTTGATTATAACCATTTTTGCTAGAAAATAGTGCTTTTATTTATAAAAACGTAGTTTTTACTAGTTTCCGTTTTTATAACGTTTTTATCCAAGATCTAGTATTTTTGTACACTTTATTTGTAGTTTTGTAACTTTTACACAACTTAATATGTCAAAGTGTTTATAAAACATGGATCTATCCATATTTCATGTCATAATCATCTTTACACATTTTCTAGTTTTTGTTTTTATAACATTTTATCCAAGATCTAGCATTTTTACACACTTTATTTATAGTTTGGTAACTCTTACACAAACTAATATATCGCTATGTTTACAATACATAGATCTAACCATATTTCATGTCAAAAACATTTTTACACAACAACTAGTTTTATAAATTTGTGTAAAACATCATTTATAGCATTTAAACACATATAAACTTGAATAAAACAACATTTATAGTAATTAAACTTGTATTCTACCCCAAAAAGGTTAGAAAAGATGAAAATGAGGGGTATGAACTCACCCTTGTAGCGTGCTCGGTTTAAAAACTAGGTATTCCTTGGAAGATCGGTGGTAGAAATGAAGATCCAAGCCTTGGAGCTCGGAGGACCCTTGGACAAAACTATTACCCAATAGTTTTACATTGATGTTAGTGTGTGTAAATGGAATAAAACTTGTATAATAGTGTTTAAAATAACTAAAAGAAGCTAGCTTACCAAGTTTGGAATGATTAAATCTTGAAATGGTGTAAGATGATGGTGGTTTGTGGTGTTTTAAAGTGGGTATGGTTTGAAAAGGGTGTGGTGGAGAGATGGTGATGCTTGAGCCGAGAGTAGAGAGTAAGAGGGAAGAAAAGTTGGGTGCTTTGATTAAAATAAGGGTAAGATGTAGTTTATTAGGTTTTTAAATTAGGATTTTTAGTTTAGGTTTTCTTTTTGTTTGACTTTGTGATTTAGACATGCCTAGGAACTTGTGATTTCATGGGGAAGAAGAGAAATCAGCCATTAGCCGATGGATAGGGGGGGGGGGGGGGGGGGTAAGGTGGGGTGGTTTTTAAATAAAATAGCAATCTTCTTATATAATTGTGTGGTTTTTATAAAATCGTAAGACGTTTTATTGAAATTTTGTGAGTTTTTGACGAAACGAAGTTACAAATAATTATTTTGTATAAAAACATTGTCAAACATTTATTTTGTTTGAATTATAATTCGTTGGGTGTCGAAATACGCGTTTAAGCGCGGTATTCTTCCGTTTTCGCGATTTTTGACGTTTTACCGGAAATTGCATTTAGCTTTGAAATTAAATACTAGATATTATTACGTTACTTATCATATGAACTTTTATTTCATATTTGATGTTTAAGGCACCACATTTTGTATTTTGAGTCCAAACCCTGTGTACATTTATCCGTTCACAGCGATTTAATGGTTGTAACTTTCGCATACGGGCTCCGTTTTCGACGTTCTATATATCCACAGTTTCGTATTTACGAGTAGATCGTTTTATTAACATTATTATTCTCAAAATAGTAATTGTACGATTATCGAATTTTTACAATACAGTAGTTTGCTGTCCGTATTTTCGACTTTTAACCGATAATTGTTTTGATTTAGCATACGTAATACTATAATATTAATAATTTAACGCAAAAGTTATGGAAAATAACTTTTCAACATATAAATTAACGTACACTTCGTTTGACTACAGTTGACTTTTGTTGACCAAAATTTACAATTGTCACATCATCTACCCGTTAGAGAGAATTTCGTCCCGAAATTTAGCTCTTGAGTGGACCCTCAAGGGTTTGGGAAGAGATGTGGATACTTCTGCTTCATCTGGTCTTCGCGCTCCCAGGTAAATTCTGGTCCACGCTTGGCACTCCAACGGACTTTAACTATCGGTATGCGGCTCTGTTTCGTCCTCTTGATTTCTCTGTCCATGATCTCTACCGGTTCTTCCACAAAATGAAGGTTCTCGTTCACTTCGATTTCTTCGAGCGGGATGATAAGGGTTTCATCGGACATGCATTTCTGTAAGTTGGATACGTGAAAGGTGGGATGGACATTGCTGAGCTCCTGTGGTAATCGAAGTTTGTAGGCTACTGGGCCGATCCTAGCAAGGATCTCGAAGGGCCCAATGTATCCGGGGTTCAGTTTCCCACGCTTTCCAAAGCGTATCATTCCTTTCCATGGCGAGACCTTCAACAACACTCGGTCACCAACCTGGAATTCCAAAGGCTTGCGTCGCTTATCTGCGTAGCTCTTTTGTCGGTCACGAGATGCTTTCAATCGTTCACGGATCTGAACGATCTTCTCTGTTGTCTCTCGTATGATCTCCGGACCGGTGAGAGTGCTGTTAGGTACCTGACCCCTGGCTAGTTGAGTATCACCCACCTCAGCCCAGCACAGAGGGGATCTGCACTTGCGTCCATATAAAGCTTCAAATGGAGCAACTTTGATGCTAGTGTGATAGCTGTTGTTGTATGAAAACTCAATGAGCGGTAAGTGGGTGTCCCACGTGTAAGAACCTGCGAAAAAGTCAAAAAGGGTAAAACCGTCTTTTGACACGTTATAAAACTATTATGTAAAATATTATGTATTTGTAACATAATGATATAAGAAATAAGAAATTATGTGAAATTTGGAGTTTTTACCGCGTGAATAGTGAAATTTGACCAAAAAGGGTAAAATGGTCATTTGACATGGAAATGACCAAAATGTTAAGAAATTGTAAAGTTAGAAATTAATGGAACTTTGGTTGCAAGTTATGGTCTTAGGATCATCTTTGTATAAAAATTAGAAACCAAAGGACCAAAAATGTAAATACTTTATAAGTTAATTATATAACTCTAAAATAGAGTTATTTCTTTCATTAAGTGAGAAAATCTCCAGAGAATTCCAGAGAGCACGAGAGGCAGCGGGAAGGAGCAAAGAAGAAGAAGAAAATCAAGGAATTGGCAAGGAACAAGGTTGGAATTAGTGATTCCATAGTTGAAAGAGGTAAGAATTCCTTAGTTTTAACCTAGGTTTTGTGTGTGTTCTTGATTTGGGTTTTTTTTGGGTTGAGTGGAAACTGCAATTTCAGTAATAAATCATGTGGATTAAGTAGCTAATGCTTCCAATAAGCCATTAGTTAAGAACTTAACTCAAAAACATGGAAGTAGGTTGCTATATGTTAGAAATCAAGAAATGGGAATTTGTGCTCAAGAACCCTAAAAACGGGTTTGTAAGATCAAAGCTGGTTTTTATGGTTTTGTTGGGTCCAAATGATCACTTAGGATGTATTAAGACACTCCTAAGTGACTAATTTCAAAAAGATGGATTTTTGGTGCAAAATATCAAAAACGGGATTTTGAAGAAATGGAATTGGAATTTGTGATTCCATGGCTTAAAACCTGATGTAAAACAAGGGTTTTAGTCATGGAATGATATTAAAATGATTAAGAACTGAAATAAGTGCTTAATGGGTGAACTGCGTGCTACAGTGCTCCAGTCAGGGACCAAAAATGTTAGAATTTTTAAATAACTCAAACGCTAGAAACTATAGCTAGACACGTCCGATTGACCTGAAATTTCAGACATAACCCTAACATGGTATAAGATTATGTCGGGTATGGTCAAATCCATAATTCGACCTTGCGGAAAAGTCACTGTAGCGGCAGTGGCGAAAATCACTATTCACGTTAAAACTTAATTTTTGGAATTTGAGCTAGACTTGTCCAATGAACTCCAAATTTGAAACATAAGTCTAATATGGTCTAAGATTTCATGGAAAAGAGTCGGAACTGAAATTCGACCCCTCGGGGGTACTGTAGCAGTATACGTGTATTTCGGAGAAAACCGTAAAATGAGTTATAAATGGTTATACATTTATTATAACCTATAGCTATGTTATATGAGACCTTAGCATTATAGAGTTAATTATATTGAGTATTTATATATATAATACATGTATAGGTGGTGCTTCAAACGTGGTTGAGCACGGAAAAGGGAAAGGAATACGAGAAGCGTAGAGACTCGTAGCAACGTCAAGGTGAGTTCTATGAGGATTTTCTAGTACGTAGCAAAATGTTATTTTCAGAAAAAAATATGATTTCCAATGTTTATAAATACTAAAGTTTGGAAAATGGTTTTTGAATGAAGCTCTATACAAGGGCTTAGTATTTTAAGTAGATTTTTAAAGTATGATTTGCAAAGTATTTTGAAAGAAGTTCCTTTTGGGAACTAAGATGTTAAAAGTAGTTTTGATAATATTTTTGATAAAGAGTTACAAAGTTTATGAGTTTTAGTTTATTACAAATTATGTCCCATTTTGACCAATTTGAGATGAAATGAAGTAAGAATTAAAGAAAGAAAGAAATATGAGTCAGTTGTCCGGACTAGGATCACCCACATAATTGGGGGATCAGAAGACACTACTGGGATGGTACCTCCCGTCGCGAAGTAGTTGTCTAGCTTAGTATACCCTTGTGCTTGAATTCGTTCCAAGTCATAAAGGGGAGACAGAATGAGCAAACCGAGTGGGCAGATCTGTTCTGTCCCGCGAGGGGAGCTAGTTGAATGAATTAATTAACTTAATTCATAAGTTTCAGTTGGTCATGAGGAAATGAGAAAGGAAGCAGTTTTATAAAAGAAAGTCTTTTTAAAGTTTGATAGTAAAGAAGAAAAAGCTATTTTGAGATTTATGAAATAAATCAGTTTTAGCAATGTACTTTTGATACTTCAAGTTTTGAATGGAAAAGTTTTGGGTCTAAACCCATATTACTCACGAGACATTATGTCTCACGTCTACTATGTTTTCTTTGAAATGCTATGTACTTAGGTGAAGGGAGCGAGGGCTGCAGTTGGGACCGTTATTGTACACTGTAAGTTTAAATTATGGTTATCTGTATTGAGTCTGTAATACCCCTCAGGTTTAAGTTTGTAAAATAAAACAAAAATTTAAGTGGCTATTTTATAGTCACGAGTTGTAAATTATGTTTGAAAACTGTATTTGTATTTTAAATATGGTTTGAGAAAAGGGGTGTTACACCACGCCTTACCGAAGTCTATCACACAGGCTCTCAACATGTCTTCCAGCGTTTGGATGGTTCTTTCACTTTAGCCATCCATCTGCGGATGGTAAGCTGTGCTCATGTCAAGCCTGGTTCCCATAGCCTTTTGTAATGATTGCCAAAAGTGTGAATTGAACCGGCTATCTCTATTAGAGATAATTGATCTTGGTACACCGTGCAATTTTACAATTTCTTTGAGGTAGAGCCTCGCCAGCTTATCCATCCTATCAGTCTCCTTGATTGGCAGGAAATGAGCGGATTTGGTTAACCTATCGACGATTACCCATATAGTATCTAACCCACCGGTTGTCTTTGGTAATTTGGTTATAAAGTCCATTGTTATCCGCTCCCACTTCCACTCGGGTATTTCTGGTTGAATTAGCAAACCCGAGGGCTTTTGGTATTCTACTTTAACTTTGGCGCAAGTCAGGCACTTGCCCACGTAAGTAGCTTTTTCTACCTTCATGTTTGGCCACCAATACAGTTTCTTGAGGTCCAGGTACATTTTGTCGGACCCAGGATAAACGGAGTATCTATTCTTGTGAGCTTCATTCATGATAATGTCTCTGAATCCGCCGAATCTCGGTGTCCAAATTCGGTTCATGAGGTAACGAGCTCCGTCATCCTTAACTTCAAGGTTTTTATCCATCCCTCGCAAGGCTTCATTTGCGACATTTTCAGGTTTTAAGGCTTCTAGCTGCACCTCTTTGATCTGAGTGGACAAATGGGAATGGATCGTCATTGTTAATGACTTCACTCGGCGGCCTGAGTATTCTTTTCGACTGAGGGCATCAGCTACTACGTTGGCCTTCCCTGGGTGATAACGAATTTCACATTCATAGTCACTTAGTAGCTCCATCCATCGTCGTTGCCTCATATTGAGTTCTTTTTGGTTGAGGATATGCTGGAGACTCTTATGGTCGATGTATACTGTACATTCTGTGCAGTACAGGTAGTGTCTCCAGATCTTCAATGCGAACACTACTGCTCCCAACTCGAGGTCATGTGTAGTGTAGTTGACCTCGTGAGTTTTAAGTTGTCTTGAAGCGTAAGCAATGACCTTTCCTCTCTGCATGAGTACACAGCCCAGACCTTGGTTAGATGCATCGCAATAGACCACAAAGTCTTCTGTTCCTTCTGGAAGGGACAGAATAGGAGCGCTGTACAAAGCTTTCTTTAAGGTCTGGAAGGCGGCGTCTTGTTTATCTCCCCACTTGAATGTTACACCCTTCTGTGTCAGGGTGGTAAGTGGCTTTGCAATTTTGGAGAAGTTCTGTATGAATCTTCGGTAATAGCCAGCAAGGCCCAAAAACTGACGGATTTCTGTCGGAGTTCTTGGTGCTTCCCAGCTTTCGATGGCCTTGATTTTGGAGGGATCCACATGTATCCCTTCCTTGCTGACTACGTGGCCTAGAAAGTCCACCTTTCGAAGCCAAAATTCGCATTTCGAAAATTTCGCATACAGTTTCTCTGCTCTTAATGTCTCCAAAACTTGTCGTAAGTGCTGACTATGTTCCTCCTTACTTCGTGAATAGATAAGTATGTCGTCGATGAACACTATCACGAATTTATCTAGGTAAGGTCGGCATACACGGTTCATCAGATCCATGAACACCGCGGACATATTGGTCAATCCGAAGGGCATCACAACGAATTCATAATGACCGTAGCGAGTTCTGAATGCCGTTTTAGGAACATCTTCTTCTTGAACCTTGAGTTGGTGATATCCCGACCTCAGATCGATCTTTGAGAAATAACTCGATCCTTGGAGTTGATCGAACAGGTCGTCAATTCGGGGTAACGGGTATCGGTTTTTGATAGTGAGCTTGTTCAACTCCCGATAGTCAATGCACATACGGAATGATCCATCCTTCTTCTTTACGAACAAGACCGGCGCTCCCCAAGGTGAGAAGCTCGGCCTGATGAACCCTTTACTTAGCAGTTCGTTTAGTTGGCTGGATAATTCTTGCATTTCTGCCGGGGCTAATCGGTATGGCGCTTTTGCTACTGGGGTGGCTCCTGGGATCAAATCGATTCTGAACTCGACTTGTCGTGCGGGTGGTACTCCTGGAAGGTCTTCTGGAAATACGTCGGGAAAGTCGCAGACTTCAGGGATCTCTTTGATGTTCTTTACTTCTTTCTTTTCGTCAACAACGTGGGCTAGGAAGGCATGGTATCTTTTCTATAGGTATTTTCGAGCTTTGATGCAAGACACGATTCGGAGGCTGGTACTGGGTTTATCACCGTAGACAACAAAGGTCTTGTCATCCGGCAGATGAAGTCGGATTCCTCGTTCGTAACACATGATGTCGGCATGATGGGGAATTAGCCAATCCATACCAACAATCACGTCAAAACTTCCTATTTTAACAGGCATTAAGTCGATTTGAAAGGAGTGATCGTCCAGAGTGAGTGTACAGCCTACGTATATGTCGTTTGTGCTTTCTGTTTTGCCATTAGCCATTTCTACTGTAAATGTTTCATTGAGTGGTTGAGGTTTTTGTTTTAGTAAATATTTAAACTCGTGGCTTACGAAACTTCTCTCCGAACCGCTATCGAATAGTACACAAGCATATGAATTATTGACGAGGAACGTACCAGTAACCACGGTAGGATCCTCTACCGCTTCCGCACGTCCCATAGCTAGGACTCTTCCATTTCTCCCCACATTCTTTGTCTTTGGGCAATCATGTTTAAAATGCCCCGTCTCATCACAACCATAGCAAGCTTGACTCACCCCGACATTAGTGGCTTGGGTGGCTTATGGGGTTGGCGTCCTGCAGAATCGGGTGGTGTGGCCCTTCTTGTTACAGTTCAAGCAGTGCATTTCCCTACAGGCTCCAGTATGGTGGAAATTGCACTTGTTGCACTTGGGTAGCGTCCCAATGTATTGCTTGGTGGTGGTTGGGGCGTTCGGGACAGTGGCTGCACAAACTGCCACAATCTGTTGTCTTTTCGCACTATCTTGATTTGGTTGGTTTCTCCCCCTGTTCCAGGGTTTCCTCTTGTGATCCTTTTCTCTTGGCTGTTCGGTCTTTTGGGTCATAGTTCCCTGGTGCACCCCGTGGTCGACCAATCGTTGGGCCAATCGTTTGGCGCTGTCAAAAGTGGTGGGACTTACGGCTTCCACATTCCCTTGGATCTGGGATGATAGTCCCCAGATGTAACGTTCCACTTTTACAGACTCCGGTGTGACCATGGCTGGGCAGAGGGTTGCCAGATCGTTGAATCGGTTTGTGTAAGCGTTTAGATCCGAACCTTTCATTGTGAGGTTCCACAGCTCTTGTTCCAACTTCTGGATTTCCCCTCGGGGGCAGTACTCCTTCATCAACATTGTCTTTAATTCCTCCCAGCCCATCGAGTTTGCCACTGGGAGTGTCAGCGACTTGCATTGGCCCTTCCACCAAGACATAGCCGTCTCAGCGAAAGTGCAGGTAGCAAACTTTACTTTCATCTCTTCTGGACACGCAGTGATATCGAAGATCGACTCGGTTTTCTCGATCCACCTTGTGAGGGTAAGGACACCACCGGTGCCGTGGAAAGTTATCGGCTTGCAACTGACAAAATCTTTGTAAGTACACGTTCGAGAATGGTTTGATGTTTCCCCATTGGTGGAATCGTTGGTGCCGTTTCCACTTATCCCGTTGGTGTTAATATGGGCAACAGCTGCGGTCACGGCTGCCGTGACAGCGGCTTGGAATGTCGCCGAGTCCATCATAGGTGCTTCGAGTGTCTCGACGGGTGTGCGTCTGTTATTTTTTCGGCGAGGTGGCATGATTCTGCCACAAGGATTTAAGATCGACGTTGGTTAGTTTCTGTAAGGACTATTATAAGTATGTTGTCGTTAGGACATGACGACTATATTTTAAGTTTCTCTTTGTCTTTTTCTTTTCGTAGATCGTAACCATAAACCAGTTTCAAACATACATATCAAATATTTGTACAACGCTTCATAAATAAACCACGTCATCATATTAATAATAATTTGTAGCGTTACATGATTTTTAAGATGGAAAATTTGACCTTCGCAGAGGTCTACAATGTAAAAATAAACGAGCGGCGTAACGACCCACAAAGAGTGTAATCACTTAATTGTAGGGTCGCGCCTACATATAAAGCGAGTAGCGTATAGTGCCTACTCGTAAGGTCCTAGTCTATAACAAAATTTGAGTAGTACGAGTACTACTCAAGACGAACTGGATCCCCCAGCTCCGCGTAGTGCGTCCACTTGCGCCCTGAGCTCATCTACTTCGCGAATCCTTTCCTCGGATTCGGATATTCGAACAATAGCCTCGTGCCACATCCCCAAGGCTGTCTGTACGTCCTCCTCGAGGGGGTCGACTCGTCTAGAGGTGTGGTCGTGGGCCTCGTCTAAACGTCGGAGGCGTGCTGCGGTGATCTCGGCGGTGGCCCCCACGTCCATGATCTGACTGGAGGTCGCCCTAATCTGCTCCTCATGGCGATTGATGCGTCCGACCATGGTAAGTAAAGCTCGGTCTGCATAGCCCCCTCTGCTGATGTCGTAGTGGTCGTAGAATAGGTGATACGGGGGTCGCAAGTCCTGCTCGCGGCTCCAGATGCGTATTTGCTCTGCCCAATCTGGTGTCGGGCCCTGAAGAGGTTCTTCTATTAGTAAGGGGCGGTGAATAGGAAGTACCCTCTTTCGAGGTGTACGCATCCATAACGGGCCACCAGGGTGGCGATATACCTGAAATAGCGGTGGTGGCGGTGGTGCATGTAAGCTGCGGACTGGGTGACGGGGGTCGATGACCTCGGGTTCGTCTTCGGACTCCTCCTCGTCCCACTGGTCCTCACTATCCGTCAATTCTTCCGGTTCTTCTTCTGGTTCCTCGTTAATCCATCCCCCATTTCCCTCCTCGGGGAAATAGGGGTCTCCTGGCAAATGGTGTCCGGCCATGGTGTCTGTACGAGGAGTGGGGTATAAGAAGTATATATAAGGGGATTCTTAAATACACACATATATATAACTAAGTAATGTACACAAAATACTCATATAGTATTTTAACTTCATGTTTAGTTCTATAGCGTCATAAAATACTCCTATAGTATTTTAAATTTTATGTTTAGTTCCTTTGGTTACTGGTAAGTGTTCGGACTTGTTGTCCACCACGACTATTCCTAAGTATACGTTAATCATATCTTGGATCAATACAGTTGATCAGGCTCTATTTATCCAAGATATCATTACCAAAACACTTAGGCCTATCCGTAGTGTTCAACTCATCATACCACTTTTGTATGTTTTCATTATGATATCGTTCTAGTATGTATGTATGTACTTATACTTTATAAAAATTAACGTTATAATTTTAAAAGTATACTTGTACGAAAATGTTTTCGAGAGTTTTAGTCCCATTGTATTTATAGTTGTATATCTTTAAATGGATTGATATACTTAGTTCACTATAAACAATGCTCTGATACCAATCTGTCACACCCTCAAACCGTATTGGCGGAATAGTTCAAAGGTGGATGACTTCATGAACAATATCATAACAAAGTTGAATAATAGTGAATTCCAAGCAAACAACCATCATTAAATAATTGCAAATGTTACATCGTTTAAAAGTTGCGTGTTTCAATCACAATTACAAATGATTTCAAAATGAACAAAAACGACGTCGTAACGTCTCTTCAAATCGCGCTGAGGTTTACCTTATCAATTTCCTGAGAATACAAATAGTTGAAAAAGTGTCAACAATTAAGTTGGTGAGTTCATAAGATTTTTGCGTAAGAAATGTCCTTTGTTTGTAAGCGATAGTGTTGAAAACCAAGAAAATCCAATATTTTCTCATAAAAATGAACAAGTCTTTATATCCCAAAGACTAAAATGTAATATGTAAAATTATAGTGTAATTTCCTTAGAAATGTGTATTTCCACGTAAACAATTTATAAAAATTATTAAGTTGATTATTTTCCCATGTGAGATACCCTATAACCATACTGTGACTAATTGGCCTGCTGCGACGTTCTTCAGGCGTCGGAATGTTAGACATTTGGACACCTCAGACCTGCCGGTCAAGCTGTAGCTAGCAGCTCAGGTGCGGGGTTGTCAAGCCCCGTATAGATCTATACTCAAATATCGCGCTCTCTTACCGAGACTCTGGTTATAAAAGTTCAGGACTTATAGTAGGTACTTATAAAAGTACTGTGAAGATTCATCTCACAAAAATGTATGTATTCCAATCAACTTGTTTACGTACGATTTGTATATAAAAACTCTTGTAAACATCCATTATCATTTTTCCCATGATAATATAGTAATGTATAATAAATATATATTTTTATATAATTATTTTTGTCATGTTCAAACGTCATAATAACCTTGTGTTCATAAACTATTCCAATAATAGTCTATTTTTAGTATTGCGTCGTAATAGTCATATTTTTGTGAATAATAACGAAGTAACTTATTCAAATGTTTATATATATCATCTTTTGAGATATTTCTCACAAAAATGGTGTAATAACTTGATTATAACCATTTTTGCTAGAAAATAGTGCTTTTATTTATAAAAACGTAGTTTTTACTAGTTTCCGTTTTTATAACGTTTTTATCCAAGATCTAGTATTTTTGTACACTTTATTTGTAGTTTTGTAACTTTTACACAACTTAATATGTCAAAGTGTTTATAAAACATGGATCCATCCATATTTCATGTCATAATCATCTTTACACATTTTCTAGTTTTTGTTTTTATAACATTTTATCCAAGATCTAGCATTTTTACACACTTTATTTATAGTTTGGTAACTCTTATACAAACTAATATATCACTATGTTTACAATACATAGATCTAACCATATTTCATGTCAAAAACACTTTTACACAACAACTAGTTTTATAAATTTGTGTAAAACATCATTTATAGCATTTAAACACATATAAACTTGAATAAAACAACATTTATAGTAATTAAACTTGTATTCTCCCCCAAAAAGGTTAGAAAAGATGAAAATGAGGGGTATGAACTCACCCTTGTAGCGTGCTCGGTTTAAAAACTAGGTATTCCTTGGAAGATCGGTGGTAGAAATGAAGATCCAAGCCTTGGAGCTCGGAGGACCCTTGGACAAAACTATTACCCAATAGTTTTACATTGATGTTAGTGTGTGTAAATGGAATAAAACTTGTATAATAGTGTTTAAAATAACTAAAAGAAGCTAGCTTACCAAGTTTGGAATGATTAAATCTTGAAATGGTGTAAGATGATGGTGGTTTGTGGTGTTTTAAAGTGGGTATGGTTTGAAAAGGGTGTGGTGGAGAGATGGTGATGCTTGAGCCGAGAGTAGAGAGTAAGAGGGAAGAAAAGTTGGGTGCTTTGATTAAAATAAGGGTAAGATGTAGTTTATTAGGTTTTTAAATTAGGATTTTTAGTTTATGTTTTCTTTTTGTTTGACTTTGTGATTTAGACATGCCTAGGAACTTGTGATTTCATGGGGAAGAAGAGAAATCAGCCATTAGCCGATGGATAGGGGGGGGGGGGGTAAGGTGGGGTGGTTTTTAAATAAAATAGCAATCTTCTTATATAATTGTGTGGTTTTTATAAAATCGTAAGACGTTTTAGTGAAATTTTGTGAGTTTTTGACGAAACGAAGTTCTAAATAATTATTTTGTATAAAAACATTGTCAAACATTTATTTTTTTTGAATTATAATTCGTTGGGTGTCGAAATACGCGTTTAAGCGCGGTATTCTTCCGTTTTCGCGATTTTTGACGTTTTACCGGAAATTGCATTTAGCTTTGAAATTAAATACTAGATATTATTACGTTACTTATCATATGAATTTTTATTTCATATTTGATGTTTAAGGCACCACATTTTGTATTTTGAGTCCAAACCCTGTGTACATTTATCCGTTCACAGCGATTTAATGGTTGTAACTTTCACATACGGGCTCCGTTTTCGACGTTCTATATATCCACGGTTTGGTATTTACGAGTAGATCGTTTTATTAACATTATTATTCTCAAAATAGTAATTGTACGATTATCGAATTTTTTCGCTACAGTAGTTTGCTGTCCGTATTTTCGACTTTTAACCGATAATTGTTTTGATTTAGCATACGTAATACTATAATATTAATAATTTAACACAAAAGTTATGGAAAATAACTTTTCAACATATAAATTAACGTACGCTTCGTTTGACTACAGTTGACTTTTGTTGACCAAAATTTACAATTGTCACAGGGAACATGACTTCATTGTAGGAACTTCAGTTGAGTGTGAATCAGATCTCTGGTTCGATACCGACTCAGCTTGGAAACTACAGAAGTCTCACTCATATCAAACTAGACAACAATCGGATTACTGGCACCATTCCTTCTGAAATTGGAAACTTTGAAAATCTTACTCTGTTGTTCTTCTTGTGGCAGAATAATCTCGAAGGTGCAATACCTAGTTCCATAACAGTGGGGGAGGCGGTGATGGAGGATTGGGCAACTCTCATGGCGGTAGGGGAGGCGCCACTGACTAAATCACGTAGATAGAAGTGAAGGTGGGTCTACTTTTGGGTCATACTGGGTAGGTTTTTGAACCATTCTTCTACGGCTAAAGGGTCTTGATCGATGCCATGGACCAAAGGCATGGCTATGAGCATCATTGAGCTTAATATTAGGGTTATCCATGGCTTTGCCATTTATCTCGATTTTCCATGTGTGTGTATGGGTGTTTGATATTCAATTGGAAGATGTAAACGATGAAGATGGATACGAGTAACCGCAGGAGGTCCGTGCCGTTTCCTCCACTGAAAAACGCATCTCAATTGCAGGCTTTCCTTCTTTTCCGACGATGAAGGTGGTGGTGGACGGTGGTGGGAGATAGAAAGAGAAAAAGAGAAGGTGTGTGTGTGAGTTAGAGAGTGGGAGAGTGAGAGAGATGGGTGGGGTGGTTGTATTTATTATTATTATTTTTTTGTTTTATTAAAAATAGATTTTAATTAAAGAAAATGTAAAAGAATTTAAAAAGGGTATATTAGTCTTTTTATATGAGACAGGGATGATCTATGAAAAGTTTTCAAACCACAGGGACCATCCTTGAAGTTTTTGAAAGTTAGGGACGAAACTCGATATCCTGTGAAACCACAGGGACCATTTATGAAGTTTTGTCTTACTTTATTTGAAAATTCCTTATACAAAGGTTTAAAGGAGGGGTATTTTGGATTGTTTTTCAAGTGCACTTGTCCATTTAGAAAACTGTTTGACAAACATATACATATTTTTCACTACTGTTTAACAAGTCATTTTGCATAAGTTAGAAGCTTCTTACTTTTTGAAACACTCTTATCATAGAAAGATTATAACACATATATAACCTAATATGAATATTTTTAAGGTTGTTTATCAACTTTCAGCTATCTATCATCACATAAGGTAATCCAAACATTTTTTTTTGTAAAACTCATTTTTATCACATAAGTTAATAAACACTTTAATAAAAAAATTGTTCATTAAGTTAAATAAAAAATCTGGAATCTTATATTAAAGGTTATTGAACTTTCTCATATTATTATAAAGTTAGAAAATTTGTAAAATTATTAACAAACTATCATCTATGGTTCAAAATCATGTAAATATGTAGTACTAGTGTTGTTTACTTTATCTAAAAAATTTACAACAATTTAGTAGTTATTTAAATTCTAATATATAAATAAATAATATACATTATGTTACTAGTTGCCGATTCATTAAAAATATTTTTATTTAATGATTAATTACATAAAAGACTTAACATCTTTTCATTTATTGATGTAAATAAAAATCATTAGTTTTTCGAGAAAACTCTCAATAGTGGTAACTCTTCCGCTTGACAAATTTAGCCAGCTTCCAAGTAAACTTAGGTTGACATTGGCTACATGACATTGCCACATGGACATTTATTATTTTGTTCGAAAATACCAAACATCTTTTTTCACAAAAGAACTAACATTTTCATATTTTTCGACTTAAACTTAGTTGTTAGTCCTACGGATGAGCTCGGTTCCAAAACTGTCTCGAATCAGACTGAAACCGAAATAACTAAAACCAAACTTAGCCCAAATTAAGAACCGATGGCCAAATCAGTATATTTATATCGTATATCGGTTCTGGTTTCTCGGTTCCAACACTCACAGACCCACTTTTTGCATAACAACCTTCGTATGTTCGTGTTTGTGAGTGTGGTTTAGTTGATGTTTGTCCTAAGCCAATATAGCAAGTTAATATATTATGTTTCAGACTTTTATTGATTCTATGAAATCAATGCTTTTAATGTTCATCATATGGTTTGCTTGTATTGTATTAGAAAACCCTAAAAACACAAACACTAAGGCATTGTTTGTTTTTTGGAAAAGCTCTTTTTAAGCACTTATGTCTGCAGACTGGAAGACATTTATCTCGTAGACTATTTGTTTTTTAGAAGACTGCAGACATCAAAACGTCTATACATCATCCTTTTCAAAAGGACATGGACCAGATTTACCATAGAAGTCTTCTAGACAAAAATAGATAAATTTCTTGCACTTTAATAATTTAATGTTACCTAATTCTTTATTCTCACAACGATGATTATTATTATTATTATTATTTTGAAACCACAATATGGAAATTTGTTTAAAAAGAGAAATTTTCCAAAAATGAATGCTGTTTAATTACTTCATATCTTTAAAAAAATATGGTAAATTTTTATATTAAACATATAAAAATTTGTTCAAATTGATATGCAATAAAACTATGATTAATAAAGAAGTCATTTAAGTTTAAAAAAAATCAGTTTATTTCAATTTTAATTAAGTTTGACAGGTTGTAGACTTTAAAAAACAAAGAGATTTTTTCTTATAGACTACAAACAATTGTTTCACCTCTTCCTCTACTTGGTTCAGACACTTCAAACCTTTTACCTCTTTAAAAACAAAGACCGCTTAAATTACTAAATTCATAAACCAAAATCACAATATCGAGGAGGGTTAAGAAATTGATTGGTGATTTGAGGTTTTTGATTTTGCTTTGGATTGTCACTAAATCCGAGTTATATTCATCTTTTCTTAATCTGTGTTTGTTCGTCTTTTCTTAATCTTGGTTTATTCGTCACAAAGCCCCATGGCTTTGTGTTCATCCATCAAAAAAACCCAATCAAAACAAATCCAGGTTCATTCATCATGACATACATAAAACCCTGTTCCTGTCAAATCTCACTTGGCCCACATATTTTCTTTGGAGTTGTACCACATCATCATGGTGACACAGTAAAACCAACAAATTTAACCATAATTACGATAAATATATCAACCTTAATTACATACCACGTTATTCAAAACAACTAAACACACATCCTAAACACTCAAACAATCCATCCAAACAAAAAAACATAATAATAAGCTCTCATGAACCTGGAAAACATAGATACTGAAGGGGGGACCCACAAGCACCTCCTTAAAGGGTCACCATAGATTCCTACATCCAGAAAAAAAAATCACAACATAACATACAAGTGAATATGGAGTGGGTTCAAAACGTTTTGTCTTCTCTTAATAGAAGTTTACCTTGATTACCAACCTGATTGTTATCTCCAATTCCTGATGGGGGCTTCAGGTGAAACAAGGCTCTCAACAAAGGTATAAGCTTCAAGACATTCATCAAAGTTCTGAATCTCAGAGAATGAACGATTCTTGGAATCATACACAACCAATTTTGCCCCAAATTGCAACAAAACTTTACCATCATTTGTAATACACAAAGGGACTGAGAATTGATCCCTCCCGGGATCAGTGAGATATGGAAGGGAAACAAATTTAGTCCAAGAATCTTTCACTCCATAAACCTTCATCACCCACACATCTGCATGACTCCCACGATAATTACAAAGCACACACAACCATTCTCCCAAAGCCCCCAATGTCAAATCTTTCTCACCTTCATCATACACAGGTTGCAGAATTTCGCCATATGTCTCTGTTGTTAAATTAAGAGAAACTATTGTCCAAGAATAAGATGACCCAAAATCTTGACTAGCTGCCCAATGAAGAGCTCCATTTGAAAACTTGCCAGAATCATCCAATGGAATACCATGGGGAAAATCACCGATCTTCTTCCAATTTCCAGTTTTCAATGAGTAAATCTTCACTTTGGTATCATACTTGGCTCCATTTCTGAAAATACAAGATATTCCAACGACTTTGTAATCATCCCTGGACTTATCGTACCCAAAACCGTACAACACATACCAACCTGATCGCACTTTGAAACCACCATCCGGTAACATGTTTGATCTTCGAGTACTAGGGTTCCAGATAAACAGAGTATCTTCCTCAATAGCGATGAATAACAATCCATTGCAAGAACCCGCGATCCAAACAGACTTAAGAGGATGTTTCAGGGGATAATCAAGCTCTAAAGCATTGCAGGAATTGTCATACAGCACATCATAGAGAGGACTGCTCTTGAGATTTACTCTTGGCACGGTATAGAAAATCAATCGATGATGTGCGTACCGATTGTTACTAGTTGACAAACTCAAATGAGATTTGACAAAATGAAGATCGGATATCATAGAGCGCCATAATTTGCAAACGGACTTACACCGTAAGAGAGATTCAACGGGAAGCCTCGAGAGAATTTCGCTAATAATCTCAGGAAGAAGCTTAGGAACCGACAGAGGGTCTTCCGACGTTTCGGAGGAGTGCGACGTCTTGATTCTCTTCAGTTGTTGTTGCTGCTGTTCGTCTTCTTCGTCCTCGAGTGCTATTTCCATATTGGTTTGCGACCTAGGGTTTTCGGTGATTGCTTTGGGGAAAATTTGATCAGTGACAAGTGCCGAGTGCTGACAATATTTGTCGCTATGTCCCTCGTAATATTAATTACAGTTTGCACCCTTTTAGTTCTGGGATTGTTGAACTGGGTCTAGTAGTTTTTATGTGTGTTATCCTCTTGTAGTTGCCTACCTGGCTGTTCCCACTTCCCCCTCGTTTTTTTTTTCTCACAACGATAAATTTGGGGTTACAAATAAGTAGACTATGGGGTATGTCGAGAAAATATCAGCTATGTATTATTAATATTACTAGACGAATGTTTGCGTTTTGCGCAGAAAGAAAATTATATAGTTAAAATATAGACAAATACATGTTATTATCATACTATTTTTAAAAAGTTTATATAAAAAGTCTTTATTCTTTTCAATTATATGATAATAGATACATGTATCAAAATTTTAGAAGACAAAAAACTGCAAAAATTACAATAAATGAATACAATTTATGAAATAAAATTAGAATTAATATGGTTTAATATAAATAGTTATCCCAAACTACATGATTTTAATATCATCTGCCTACACTTTGTGCATTGATAAAATTGAGGGATATTGTATGTATTTTTATATAGTTTTGCAAAGGTTTTCATTGGCATTAAAGTATTTTGAATAATTGTTTTACTTTGAGAAAGACATATATTATAGAATAAATTATTTTCTTAAGTTGGTTTATCATGATGATGTGAGATCAAACTTTCTTTTATAGTGTGTTATTTTATTTCATTTTCTTATCCCACATCGCTTAAGAAACACAACTAAAGTGAAATCAAACATCTATAAGTAAAGATGTTAATATATTTTTCATCACACATAGTTTAATTAACAAATTCCAAGGGAAAACAAGTCTTTATAAGTAGAGTGACTAAAACAATTTCCCTAATATATTTGTTCTTTTGTGTTATTGACTGTAACTGGCTTAGACAACGATTAAAACATTCAATGAACTATTGGTTCGAGCTTTAAGACCGATTTCATAAAATTTGGATGGGTGCCCACCAGTGCCCACTTCTATTTTTTCTAAAAGTATTCAAATAAATGTGATACGTGATAAAAATTCATCCACATTGATTGAATAGTCTCTCTTATAATATTTATTATGTAGATAAGTAAATCTATTTCAACTTTGAACAATGCTCAAACATTTACTGTTTGAAATTTTTATATATAGATAACTTATTAAATTGAAAAATGTTATTTACATTCTCACCACATATTGAACTATGACGCTATGAACTTGCAACCGAATCGTTTTTTAATAGTTTTAAACCCAATTTAATATTCATATTTTTAGTTTCAATGTTTTTGAAGCTAATACAAAATAGTAAAATCTATTGAAACTATGAGATAAAAATATGTTTTTATGATAAATTGACTACTAATTAATAATTCACTTTGGAAACTGTGGTACGATAAAGATTGAAATATAAATGTGCGAAGCAATCTTGATACAAATAAAAAACTTCAAATTATTGTGGTGAAAGATAAATAATTTATCTTAAAACATATTGTTTCAATAATATGTTCTTATAATGTGTGTGTGTATGTCTATATGTATATATGTGTACATATATCGCGGTAAATATATAAAACATCGCGGTAAATATATAAAACATCAACACCATTGTCATTTTTTACTACAACATACTTAAAAGTCATATTATGATCAAGATTGATGGATAATGTAATCAAATTAGTGGTATCATATAAGAGAAATATGAAATGTTAGATAGATATGTGTGGGACAAAAAAAAATCTAAATAAAATGGTAAAAGATAATTTATTAATGTTGAATCATATTGTTTTGAATGATATTTTTATATGAGATATTTTAAAACGTTCACAAATGAAAACTTATATGTATATACATACTCTTGAGTCGAAAAATGTTTACACCGCTTTCATTTTTTACAAACAACATACTCCCTCCGTCCCAAAATGATAGTCCAGTTTCTCATTTTCAAAGTCAAAGCTTGTCAAGTTTGACCGTAAATATATTTTTTTGTGCTATATAATATTAGATGAAAACTATACCAATGAAAACACATTTACAACACAAATCCATTCATATATTTTGTATCAAATATTATATAATAACAACGAAAATATTGATGGTCAAAGTTGACAAGCTTTGACTTTGAAAATGAGAAAGTGGACTATCATTTTGGGACGGAGGGAGTATAATTTTTCAACGTAATCATGTTTTTAAAAGTTTTGAGTAATTTTAATTTTCATTTTTGAGTTTCAATACTTCAAAAGGTTGAAAAAAATTAGTAGGAATGATTTAAAACTTTGCGATAAAAACTTGTTTTATGATAAAATGATCACTAATAGTAGACTTGAAAGTCATATTATGATCAAACTTGATGGATAGTGGAAGCAAATAAGTGACATTATATAAGAGAAAGATTGAATGTCATATATGTATGTGAATCAATGTGGGACAAAGAGAAAAAAATTATATTTTTATCTTGAATAATCATTGGAAATATGAAAAGACATGGAAGTTTCAAATCAATGTGGTGCTTGGAAATATACCTCTATTATAATATATATAGATATAGATTAGGACAATCTCAGAACACATCCTAACAAATACAATACATTTTAGGATTGTTTCTAATTTTCACGTTACATTTTAATTTACGTTTTTTAAATTAAAATAAAACATTAAATTAATCTAAAACATAAAATTAAAAGTAAAAGTAAAACAAACTAATCATCTAAATATTTTTTCCTAATCTTTTTTAATCGCCTCGAGTGCCTCGCAGTCCCATCCGGCAAATCTCTCGCTCGAGTCGCGTAAAAGTTGATAATCATGATAAACTTGCTCCTTGCGCCGTAAATCCATCCGTGCTCGTTGTATCTCGTTGAACCTGTTAGATTGTTCAACCAAAGCATCAACTTTGACCCCGACATTTTATTTGGATGACGAGGAAGAGGCGGCCCGTTTCGCTCGGTCACGACCGATCGAGCGGGGGGATGGCTCTTCCGATAGAGCGTCGTCGGCATCTTCATTGAGGTCGATCGGGTCTCGAGCGTCGCAAGCATACTTGGCGTACAATTCCGAGACCCTAGCCTGTTTAGATCCCGAACCGAAATCCGATGCCGCGAATGGAACAAGAACCCATTTGGACCATTTCTCATAACCTCCTAAGCTTTCAAGTGCCCCAAAGGTTTGCCGACCTCTCGAGCATATTAATCCAAAGTGGTGCTGAATTGGTTTTCGCCGCTTCAGTGTTGGTTTACCAAATTGTTATAGATCCTGCTAAATTTGGTACAATCCGTTCTTCATATACCGGTGACTCCGTCATTGTTCCGATAAGCTCCCCGGCCCATAGCTTCGTGGTATTGGGCCAAAATCCGCTCCCACAACTCACGGAAGTTTGGCTATTTCCTTGTACGAGATTGCCGAAAATAGCGACGAAGCCTTCACCAAGGCAACTTCTTCGTATTGTGTCCAAGGTACAGTTTTTTCTTAGGCGTTTCTCGTTTGTTTCGGGAAGATTTTTTTCTTCTGCATCGACAGTTCGGGTGGTTGGGTTTCCATGACAACCTCGTCGGAGAAGCTTGTGGTGGTGGTGATGGAATTGGTGGTGATTGCATGGGTGGTGGTGATGGAATGTAGGGCTGAGCACGGTGTGGTTTGGTGCGGTTTTTGGTAATAACCGCATCGCAAACCGCAAATACGGTTTTTTCTAGCTTAGAGCCGAGCGGTGCGGTAATTAACCGCATGTCATTGGTGCGGTTTTTTCTGCGGTTTATTAACTTCGTTCCAATGGTGCATGTAACACCCTATCTTTCGTACACCTTAAATTGTGTAATCGTTTATAAAAAAACAAAAAAAAACATGGTGAAGTAAAAATTTCATTCTTTCAAAAACTTTTCTTTTAGTATTTAAGACATCATTTGAAACATTTGGTCCCAATAAAACAATAAGTCTAAAAGTAATTAAAAACTTTGGGGGTTACAATCTCATATCAAAACAACCATAGTAAAGCCTTTAAACATCTCAAGGCTATGTCCCGTATTAAACTGACATTTCTACTGAAAATTCGGCATGACCTTTGGGCAATATGGACAAATCCATACCGACCCGACTCAATAAAACAACCCAAAAAACAATACGGGACATAACACGACTTTATTGTACAACTACAAGAGAATTCTAAACCATAATCATACATCTCTCAATTACATGGCATAATATACCGCAATTGAGATACGCTATCTTCTGAACATCCCTTCTATCTACATTCCTCATCTCAGCTTCTAAGTCATTTTCTTCTATCATCTGCTAACCAGCATCCTGTTCCTGAGTACATAGCATTTTAAAACAAAAATATGTAAGACATAAATGCCTCGTGAGATACATGGGTTTTAGACTCAATGAGTTTAAATCAATTTGAATATCATTAGCTATTAACAACTAAATAAAACCTTTCCCTTCTTTTCAAAACATGCAAACTCCACTGTTATGTCAAAACAATAAAACAAAAGTTCATTGCTATAATCATTAAAATAGAAATCATTACTTATCATCCAAACAAAAGCTCATTGTTAAAAACTTCAAATACTTTAGCTTAAAATGTCAAGTATGCAATTCATTATAAGCAAACATAATTCAGGTACTTTCTTAACAAGCATAGACCAACTGTAATTCATGATTAATTTATTATCATTTGTCTTTATACGGTTTCCCTGTATCCATTTCCCTCCCCGGAATAGAACCAATCTATCCGTGAGGGTGTGCTAGTTCCCTTTCCCTTTATAGAGTAGAACAAATCTATCCATAAGGGCGTGCTGAGACAACTACTTCACGACGGGAGGTACCATCCCAGTAATGTCTTTTGACCTCTCCTCATTAGGGTGAGATCCTTGTTCGGACGTCTTTCACATTTCTTACATTTAGTTCATATTTCATTTATCATTTCATTACATGTTGGTCTCGATCATAAACATTATTCAGTCATATAGAAATCATCCCGACCTTTGCATAAAACAACTTTTAAAACTTTAAACTTTAGAATCATTTGCAAACCATTTCAATCGGTCAACATAAATCAATCCTTAATAATTCAAGCTTTAAAAACCACTTCGGAAACCATTATTCATGAAAAATTTAACATAACTTTTGAAAATCCCTATAATCCAAAAACATTTGCCTTTTTTTAATTTGTTCAGAAGGTGAATCCAAACATCGTCGATCAATTCAAAGATAGGAAGATTCGTTTTCATGCTCACCTTATTACAGAACCTTAAGAGGTGTGGAGCTTAAAGAAAATTGTTGAAAATGTCTCCATGACCGAAGGTGAGCTGTTTGAAAACAAATTTCAAAATTATCACTACTTTGTCCTAAGGGGTTTTGATAAAGTAGAATCGAGATTCTCAATTGCTGACTTCCCTATCATGAACCCCATTGATTTTATGGAAATGGTGAAAATCTTCAATGATGATCATCCGAATTTGTCTCTTACACCTACGATCTTCAATCAGGCCAAGAAACATGTTGTCAACTTCTTGACATATTACATGAAAAAGTTAGGATTTTATGATCTGGAGATTGTAGCAAAATCCGACTTTACACTCGTTACCCCAGATTATACACTGGAAGACATTTGCAACTACGATAATGGTGAAATTGTAGATATGCCTTGGGGTATAGTGTATAGAGGAAAACTACCGGGAGGAAAGATTTCGGGTAAGAATTTCTATGACATGGACTTCGGGTAAGAATTTCTATGACATGGATGGGTGGGTTGTTGTTCGTGACTGCATGCTAGATATTCACCACTATCTCTAGCTTCGGATGTTGAACTTCACACAAAAGGGGAGATTGTTGAAGATATTTTATTTGTGATGAAGTGAATCTGTCCAGATCCGAAGACCCCAATCCGAAGACCTTTTGTGCCTGAAGATCCGAAAGCTTAGTGCATAAGGATCCGAAGGCTTTTGTAACAAACTATAACAAACATTATCCTTGTAGCATGTTGTGATGTTATGCACGCATCTGACACAGAACGTCAGCTAATGGCTAATAGTGATACGTAATCAATTAGAATATTTTATTGTACTATTAGTTAGTTATTTGTAATACAGTATCCTTTGATCAAGTATAAATATCAAGGATACCTCGAGGGTCGAAAAGAGAGTGATCTCCCATAATTGTAAAACCCTCAATTATCAATACAATCATTCGACACTATGTTTACTCATTCTATTGTTCTTCATCTCATTGTTGCTTGATTCACATTCTATTACTTTAATCTTTGCCCTTGATCGAATTCTTAACTCATTATTCCAAACTCCCCTAAATTTAATAACGACTTGACTGAAAGCTTAATAAGGATATCAAATATCCATTCAATCGGAAAAGATCAGATATTTGCCACCGTCAATGTTTCAGTCCTCTTTGGCGCTTCGTTCTCCACGTCCGCTCTCGATCTAGATCTCTGTTATTTGAAATTGGGAAATTGGAGAATTAAGTTGAAGATAATCAATATATATATATATATATATATATATATATATATATATATATATATATATATATATATATATATATATATATATATATCGAACACCTTTTTAATATATAAATAATATTATTTTTATATTAACTTTTACAATATAAAAGATCATATGAAATGTGTGAAGGGTTTCTATGCAATCAATGAACACAAAATTACCTAAGGTTCACATGCAACCCTAATATTGATCTATGTTTTCTTCTATGAAGATTAGAACTAAGAACCTAAAGGATACAATTTAATTCTAAAGAAGAATTAAGAAAACCAACCTTTGATCTTATGATCCTTTTAAGCAACAGCAAAAGTATCCTGCCTCAGATGCAAGTCACACCCAAGGGATGGAAGAATCAGTCCAGCAGAGTGAATCCAGAAAGAAGAGATGGCATGAATATGAGGTGCCAGGGGGTTCCTTTTATAGCCTCCAAGGGTTACACCTGAAACCCTAAGGAGCCTCCAATTGGACAAGGCTTTTGACCACTTGGACCAGGCTTACCAAAACCCTAATTAGGGTTTCGCCAAACCTTGGAGGAGCCTTCAGGGTGGCGCCACTTTTGGTCCCTGGTTTTTCCTGGCCAGTTATTCAACTATTGAATAAATACCAAACCGGTCCCTGCACCTTTTAATTAATTAATTTAATCTCCAAATTAAATCCAATTAATTCTAGATTAAATCTCAATTAATTAATATAGTTTCTAATTAATATATTAGCACTTAAATATATTAATAAACCATATATATATTTTCTATTGATTTATTATACAATTAATAAATCAATTATTCTCTCTACTGAACTATCTTTCCTCCACCCATGAGGGCAACCCAAATGGACTTTGCTTTTAACCATAAGATAAAAGTTCAATTACAAGTCATGGCTTAGACACCTAATCCAACAGTCTCCCACTTGGATAAGTCTATGACTTTAATTGTCTGAACTCTGACCCAGTCAGTTCTGTCCAAAGATAAGTGATCTGATGATCCTCCGTCCAACAGGATATTTTCAGACTCAAGACATGGACTAACATCAATCTTGGTCTGACACTCTGTTCCTCGATTTTTGATTTGCATATGACTTTAGAGACTACTAATTGAACATATCAATCAAGTCCCGGTTGGCCAACACTTTCAGTCAACTTCTAAATCATCGAGAGGCCTACAGATATCTGTTTCCCATCGGGTCATGGGACGGATAAGTTTCGACTCATATGTCCATAACTTTTGCGGGTCCAAATACATACAACAATGCGTTTTATAGCACCGAGTTACTGGCGCGGTTTCGTATTGTCAATAAGTGCTTGTATCGCAAATAACAGATCATATCTCTCCACTTAAAGATCACCGGATATTATCGTCTTAACATTGCTCGTGATATAATCCATGAAGCAATATGTTAAACGTGGGTTTATCCAATACTCAAATCTCTATTTCTAATTACTCATGAACGTTGCAGCAGTCTTACTGCAATATCTAACTCTTTAGACAGTCTGCAACCATTTCATGACAGTCTTAATTCATACTTACTTCCTAACAGTATGATCGACTGTGGAGTTTTAAATAATCCAATTATTAAGGAAGTTAAACATGCAAATATAGAAACACAGAAATAAACAATTGACAAAGGCAGTAACAATACTCATTTATAAATCTCTATTATAAAATCACCGAGTCAATTACATTTATACTGTTACAAGTTTCTAATCTATCTAATTACTAAAACTAACATCATCCTTCAATCCAATGCTCCGAGCATGTTGATTGTGCTTAATCCTATTCAGAGCCTTAGTCAAAGGATCTGCAGGATTGTCCTCGGATGATACTCGCTTAACCAGTAAGTGCCCTTCTTCTATCTGATGTCGAATGTAGTGGTACTTTCTTTCGATATGCCTGGACTTTCCGTGGTCTCGCGGTTCCTTTGCCAAGGCGACCGCTCCTTCATTATCGCAGAAAAGTTCCACCGGCTCCTGAATGCTCGGGACAACTCCAAGATCCCCGATGAAATTCTTTAGCCAAGCCGCCTCCTTAGACGCTTCACTTGCTGCGATGTACTCTGATTCGCACGTTGAATCAGCCACCGTTTCCTGCTTGGAACTTTTCCAAGTGACCGCTCCACCGTTCAAAAGAAATACCCAGCCCGACTGGGACCGTCCACTGTCCTTATCTGTCTGGAAACTGGCATCTGTATATCCACTCACTTTTAACTCATCACTGCCACCAAGGACTAATACCATATTCTTTGTCCTTCGCAGATACTTGAGTATGTTCTTAACTGCAATCCAATGTGCTTTTCCAGGATTACCCTGGTACCGACTAACCAAGCTTAGTGCATAGGATACGTCGGGACGAGTACATGTCATAGCATACATGATCGACCCTACAGCCGAAGCATAAGGTACTCGACTCATTTTAGCTATTTCCTGATCGGTACTCGGACTTTGAGTCTTACTCAATTTAACACCACTTAGGATTGGTAGCTCCCCCTTTTTGGAACTTTCCATGTTAAACCTCTTTAACACCTTTTCCAAATATGTACACTGGCTTAGGCCAATCATTTTTCTCTTTCTATCTCTAAGTATTCTTATCCCGAGAATATAAGCAGCTTCCCCTAGGTCTTTCATGGCGAAACACTTCCCGAGCCAAGCCTTAACATTTTGCAAGGTCGGAATGTCGTTTCCCATGAGCAGTATGTCATCAACATACAGCACCAGGAAAGTGACTATACTCCCACTAGCCTTGACATATACACAGGACTCATCTTCACTCCTAGAGAAGCCAAACTCTTTGACTTTCTCATGGAAGCAAAGATTCCAACTGCGAGATGCTTGCTTCAACCCGTAGATTGATCTTTCAAGCTTACATACTTTATCAGGGTGCTTAGTGTCTACAAAACCTTCTGGCTGACTCATGTAAACATCTTCAGTCAGTTTTCTGTTTAGGAAAGCGGTTTTGACATCCATCTGCCAGATTTCATAATCATGAAACGCAGCTATGGCAAGCATTATCCTGATTGACTTAATCTTGGCTACTGGTGAGAAGGTTTCATCATAGTCAACCCCCGGGGTTTGAGTGAATCCCTTCGCAACCAGCCGAGCTTTATAAGTATGCACTTTTCCATCCATGTCAGTCTTCTTTTTGAAGATCCACTTGCATCCGACTGTCTTTCGACCCGGTACATTGTCAACCAAGTTCCAAACTTGATTGTCGTACATGGACTTTATCTAGCTGTCCATTGCCTCTTTCCATTTTGCAGACTCGGGCCCTGCCACTTCTTCACGGTAGCTAGCTAGCTCATCCAAATTAGTCAATGTACGATCACTGACTAACATGTCTCCGTCCGAGGTAATATGGAAACCATAGAACTCGGGCGGCATGCTAACTCTACCTGAACGCCTAAGGGGCAACGAAATGTCGGTAGGTCCAACAGGAACTTCTTCCTCATGTTGGTTGCTAGTTTCTTCTAAGGTTGTCTCATCGGGCGTCTCCTGAATTTCTTCGAGATCGATCGTACTCCCACTGTCCTCTTTGGATATGAGTTCTCTCTCTCGAAAGAACCCCCGTCTTGCTACAAAGACCACGTCCTCGCTTGGTCTGTAGAACAAGTATCCAAAAGACTGTTTCAGGTATTCGATGAAGTAACACCTCTCACTTCTTTCTGCGAGCTTATCTGAAGTATCTCGTCTCACGAATGCTTCACAGCCCCAGACTTTGATGTGTGCCAACGAGGGAACTTTCCCCGTCCACATCTCCTGCGGTGTTTTCGCAACCTTCTTGGTTGGGACAAGATTTAGGATATGGGCAGCAGTCTCTAAGGCATACCCCCAGAAATGGATTGGAAGTGAGGCTCGACTCATCATGGAACGAACCATGTCCAACAAGGTTCGGTTGCGTCTCTCTGCAACACCATTCAGCTGAGGTGTTCTTGGAGGCGACAACTGTGAAACAATTCCACATTCCTTGAGGTAATCGAGAAACTCGATACTAAGATACTCACCGCCTCTGTCGGATCTAAGCATCTTTATCTTTCTGCCCAATTGATTTTCTGCTTCATTCTTAAACTCTTTGAACTTTTCAAAGGTATCCGACTTATTCTTGATTAAGTAGACATATCCATATCTACTAAAATCGTCGGTAAAGGTCACATAGAACCGCGTGCCATCTCTAGTGGTTGTTCTGAAGGGACCACACACATCAGTGTGTATGATATCCAACAGACCTTCACCTCTTTCAAAGGAACCTTTGAATGGTGATTTCGTCATCTTGCCAAGTAAGCAAGATTCACATACATCATCTGACCCGAGGTCGAATGATTCCAACACTCCATCCTTTTGGAGTTGGGCGATGCGTTTCTTATTTATATGGCCAAGGCGACAATGCCACAGACATGCCTTTTCTACACCGCTTGAAGCATCAATAGTCAACACATTTTTACCATAATTATCAACACACATAATAGATTCATAAACACCATCACAAGGCATAGCATTAAATATAAAAACATCATTTTTGAAAACGGAAATTGAACCATTCAATTTATTAAACTCATAATAAAAGCCTTGTCTAAATAGTGCATGAAAAGAGATTATGTTCTTTGCCATATCTGGCGCATAGCAACAATTATGTAAATCTAATCTAACTCCACTGCTCAGCATCAGTCCATAAACACCAATCTTGGTAACAGGTGACGTTCGCCTATTGCCCATGACCAGGTTCAGTCTGCCATGCTGTAACACCCGGTTTTTAATAAAACATCTTCATTTAAATAAACATCAATTTATTCAATAATTAACATTTTGAAGATATTTAGAAATCATTTTAAACATCAATTCACCGCTTGAATCCCCAATTAAGCAGCATCAGTGTGTACCCGTCATGCCTGTCCGTCATTTCCACCTGTACAACCTGAAATGGTAATTTAAAATGGAAAGGATAAGCACACGGCTTAGTGAGTTCCAACAACTACACAGCATATCAGCTACACATACTTTACCCCTAACAGGAAAAATACAACCACACGTCACATAATCTGCTCTACTCAGTATATTGGATTATAACCTCCTATACGTATATGCTCGGTAAATCTAATTCCCCTGCTCAGCACTTAGAGCCGCGCATACCCTGTACATCGAGTCATGCGTATCTGCTCAGTGTCTTGTGCTCGTATCTCTATATTACTCAATACGTCGAGCCCACGCACACCATAACCCAACCCATACAATTATAACAGAAAGATATATATACATAATATACACACAACTTGGTACTATTTAGCAACATCTTATAAGCACACAAAAATACGGTAAAGCACATATAACCTCCACACAATGTAGTGAGAAACTCACCTGGTTGTTGACTAAAGCTTTTGTCTTTTTCTGCCTTGTACCCTCTTCCAACCTTGACTGTTATCACAGTACAAAATCTATCATTTATAAATATTCCATTCATCCTTTTTAATAGTTCTAAAATAACACTTCATGATTTATCAAGTAAAGAACGGCCAGGTAGAAGATTAGATGGGGTGGCAGGATCCTTTCAGCATTTTAGCCTTTCGGAAAATCCAACAACCAGATCCCATGTAACTGGCCTAGGCACCGTTCTCGTAAGTAAATCAATTAGCATTATTTCGGAACAAAGTCTCCATAGCCTGGGTTATCTCCCGGCTCGAACTTGGTTATTTGATATAAGTTAAAATGACTAGCAATCGTTCCCTTTATATTATATGCAAAATACTATTATAATTGTACTAAAGGTTTGGAACTTACTTTCCGTATGTCGAGATGACGATCGCTACCCGAACCTATTGATTTCCCTTTCTTATAGCACCTCTTCCTTACTAACACACTCCTCTATAGTATATAAGTGTTTAGTATTTGTTTTGCCCAAAAATGAGGTTTGGAGCTCCTATTTATAGGCCTCTGGACCTTCTTCGCGTCGCGACGGACACCCGGTCGCGTCGTGACCATTACGTAAGCACTTACCACATCGCGCACCTCTCTAGAAGCTTTTTCCAGGCCTCGCGTCGCGAGCACTATTCACGTCGCGTCGCGAGCACTATTCACGCCGCCGGGTTACTATTCATTTTCTTTTTTTTTTTTTTTTTTGAAAAACGGTCGTTACACATGCTCCAGTTCCCTACTTTCCTCTAGGCCCTGCAAATCAGAACAGATGTGAAAACCACATCCTGTGTCAAGGACCCATGAACGGGAAAAAGATGAGTTATTAGATATAGAATACGTACCTGCCTGTGACGGTTTCACTTTACCGTCCTTGACATCCTGCAGATACGTTGGGCAGCTCCTCTTCCAATGACCCTTCTGCTTGCAGTAAAAGCAGTCGGCCTCTTTGGGGTTCCGAACATGTGGAATTCCAGAAGACTTACCTTTCGGGGCAGCGCTAGATGACCCGACGTGAGTCTTTTCCCTCCAGTTCTGCTTAGGAGGGCCTTTCCGTTTCTTTCCCTTTCCGGAGCCAATAGCCAGGACAGGCGGGTTGACAGGGAGCACAGCTTTTCCCTTCATCCCGTCCTCAGCCGTTCGCAGCATGCGGTGTAACTCAGCTAGGTTTGCCTGGTTGTTGTTCAAATGATACGCCAGTGTGAACTGGTCATAAGAACTGGGTAAGGAGTTCAGCACTATGTCAACTGCTAAGTCCTCATGAACCGGCATTTCCAGCTTTCTAAGCCTTTCCACGTAACCATGCATCCTCTGCACATGTGCACAGATGGACTCGCCCTCTTTGGGCTTGCTGTTAGTGAAAGCTTTTACAACCTCACGCCTCTCGATACGCTCTTGCTTGCGGAAGCTTTCTGCGAGCTCTTTGTGCATCTCGTAAGGCCAATAGTCCTCATAGATACGCTGCAGTTCAGGGTTCATAGTAGCGATCATGATGCAGGCCACTTTGGTCGCATCATCAGAGTGTTTAGTGTACGCAGCGATTTCCTCGGGAGTGTCGGTTTCAGTGTCCACATCAACAAGCTCGGTTTCTAGAACATATTCTTTATGTTCAAACCTTAGAGCCATTTTGATGTTGCAGATCCAGTCATGGTAGTTGGTGCCGTCCAACGTCACCTTTGAGCATAATGACAGAATCGAGGTGACATTACCGGGATTTGAGTGGGGAACGGATTGGTCAGAAGACATCTGAACAAGAAGAAGGTAGTTTTAATTAGATAGAGTAATAACAATAATCCTCATATTCACCCAAGAATAAATACGAGGCTAGGATCCTACAATAACAATCTACAATACCAAAAAGGGATGCCGTAATCAGTATTGCAAATTTTACAAGGTAGGCGAATGACGATTCAGCCAATTCCACCGCGGAAACATAATCATATTATAATGGAATTCCTAGTTTCTTTGAGATTTACCGAACAGTTCGATAGCATGTTTTAATCTCGGGAATGCCCCGCTGTTTGTGACTGGGATACCGAGGATCACAAACCGGGTGTGAATAACCATGAAAATTGCTTGGTACTCTTGAAGTCAATTGTCATATCTAATTAACGTGCCGGTAAACCACACACGCTCCGTTAATAATGACGAAATCAAGAAACCTATTGCGACTCTTTGTGGACCCCAGTTGGCGTGCCGGTAAACCACACACGCTCCACCAACGTTCCACAAAGTGCAATGTGCAATTTCATGGATTAGCACCAATTCACATTTTTAACCTAAAGTAACTAGATTGGGATTTGTTTAGGGTTCTAGTACTTTCAATTATAGCATTATACTTTTAAGAGGCTTAGCGGTTCTATCATACCCGTTCAGCTAACGACACTCGACTGACCAGGAGAGCGGTGGGTAAGAGTAGATACCCATTAGACTAACATTTTATAGTCAGTCGCCTTATACCCTCTTTATAGGACAGTTTTGTGAATGAGGCTTACTAGCGGTAGACTAACCAATTTTCTTATACATATTAAATTAACTTTTAATTTTAAATATATATAAGATATATTTTAATCTCATTAAAATATTTTAGAATTAATTAAATTCTAATTTTCTCAAATTTTTTCTAATTTTTTTTGAAAATTTCAATTAATTCTTAAAGCTGATTTAATTGGTCTTTTAATTAATCAATTAATTAAACTAATTAAATCCAGGTTACAGATTACCAAATTAATCAAATTAATTAATCTGTAAATGCCCCATGAATTTCGAAATACACATGCCAAGAATTAGGGTTCAAGTTATTTTAGTTGATTTAGTTACCAAAAATAACAACACATAATAAAGGCAAGCAAATCAAGCATTCAAGGGGGACCATTAGGGCATGGCGGCTAGGGTTAGGAAACCCTAGCCAAGCCGTCGACTTTAAGGCCTCCCAAGGGTGGATTTTCGCAAAAAAAAAAAAAAACACCAAGGCCAAGATCATTGCAAGCAGTTCATAATCAAATCACAAGAAAACAAGCTAGCTCTGATACCCCTGAAGGGTTTCTATACAATCAATGAACACAAAATAACCTAAGGTTCACATGCAACCCTAATATTGATCTATGTTTTCTTCTATGAAGATTAGAACTAAGAACCTAAAGGAAACAATTAAATTCTAAAGAAGAATTAAGAAAACCAACCTTTGATCTTATGATCCTTTTAAGCAGCAGCAAAAGTATCCTGCCTCAGATGAAAGTCACACCCAAGGGATGGAAGAATCAGTCCAGCAGAGTGAATCCAGAGAGAAGATGGTGTGAATATGATGTGCCAGGGGGTTCCTTTTATAGCCTCCAAGGGTTACACCTGAAACCCTAAGGAGCCTCCAATTGGACCAGGCTTTTGACCACTTGGACCAGGCTTACCAAAACCCTAATTAGGGTTTCGCCAAACCCTGGAGGAGCCTCCAGGGTGGCGCCACTTTTGGTCCCTGGTTTTTCCTGGCCAGTTATTCAACTATTGAATAAATACCAAACCAGTCCCTGCACCTTTTAATTAATTTAATTTAATCTCCAAATTAAATCCAATTAATTCTAGATTAAATCTCAATTAATTAATATAGTTTCTAATTAATATATTAGCACTTAAATATATTAATAAACCATATATATATTTTCTATTGATTTATTATACAATTAATAAATCAATTATTCTCTCTACTGAACTATCTTTCCTCCACCCATGAGGGCAACCCAAATGGACTTTGCTTTTAACCATAAGATAAAAGTTCAATTACAAGTCATGGCTTAGACACCTAATCCAACAGTTGGTATCAGAGCTAACGACACTCGACTGACCACGAGAGCGGTGGGTAAGAGTAGATACCCATTAGACTAACATTTTATAGTCAGTCGCCTTATACCCTCTTTATAGGATAGTTTTGTGAATGAGGCTTACTAGCGGTAGACTAACCAATTTTCTTATATATATTAAATTAACTTTTAATCATAAATATATATAAGATATATTTTAATCTCATTAAAATATTTTAGAATTAATTTTCTCTTAATTTTCGCAAATTATACTTATTTTTTGAAAATTTTAATTAATTCTTTAAGCTGATTTAATTGGTCTTTTAATTAATCAATTAATTAAACTAATTAAATCTAGGTTACAGATTACCAAATTAATCAAATTAATTTATCTGTATTGGTCCCTATGATTTTCGAAATTTCAAGCCAAGGAAATTAGGGTTCAAGTTATTTTAGTTGATTTTGTTACCAAAAATAACAACACATAATTAAGGCAAGCAAATCAAGCAATGAAGGAAGGGGACCATAAGGGTGGCGGCTACGGTTAGGAAACCCTAGCCAAAAATCTCGATCCAAGGCCTAGCCTTGTGGTGTTCATCGCAAAAACACCAAGGCACAAAACAGTTTATGCAGTTCATATTCAAACACAAGAAAACAAGCTAGCTCTGATACCACTGATGGGTTTCTATGCAATCAATGAACACAAAATTACCTAAGGTTCACATGCAACCCTAATATTGATCTATGTTTTCTTCTATGAAGATTAGAACTAAGAACCTAAAGGATACAATTCAATTCTAAAGAAGAATTAAGAAAACCAACCTTTGATCTTATGATCCTTTTAAGCAGCATCAAAAGTATCCTGCCTCAGATGCATGTCACACCCAAGGGATGGAAGAATCAGTCCAGCAGAGTGAATCCAGAGAGAAGAGATGGCATGAATATGAGGTGCCAGGGGATTCCTTTTATAGCCTCCTAGGGTTACACCTGAAACCCTAAGGAGCCTCCAACTGGACAAGGCTTTTGACCACTTGGACCAGGCTTACCAAAACCCTAATTAGGGTTTCGCCAAACCCTGGAGGAGCCTCCAGGGTGGCGCCACTTTTGGTCCCTGGTTTTCCTGGCCAGTTATTCAACTATTGAATAAATGCCAAACCAGTCCCTGCACCTTTTAATTAATTAATTTAATCTCCAAATTAAATCCAATTAATTCTAGATTAAATCTCAATTAATTAATATATTAGCACTTAAATATATTAATAAACCATATATATATTTTCTATTGATTTATTATACAATTAATAAATCAACTATTCTCTCTACTGAACTATCTTTCCTCCACCCATGAGGGCAACCCAAATGGACTTTGCTTTTAATCATAAGATAAATGCAATTATAAGTCATGGCTTAGACACCTAATCCAACAATGCGTATATTTTTATTTTGATATTTAATATGTCTTAAAATATTATTGGGTTCTCTTTAAATGACTTTTTAATATATGCAACTTTAGTTCAATAAAATAAAGTTTATGTTAAAATAGAATCGCAATGTTAACGCTATGTAGATACTTTTTCAATTTTAAGTTGACATGCTCTTTATTTTTTTTTCTTTTTGCAATTATTATGTAAAGTAAATTGCAAATTTGGTCTTGTGGGTGTTACACCCTATCTTTCAATCACCTTAAATGGTGTTATTATTTATAAAAACATTGTGAATGGAGTTAACACATATGAATGGAGATTTCATTAATCAATTTTAACAAGGTTTATGAATAAATTGTGAATGAATGAGGATAATTAGGTTATGAATATCAAAGAATTAACATTGTAATGATGGATTATTTAAGAATTATTCTAGTAAGAAATACTTACATGTAATTTATTTGAGTTAAATCTTTAAGAAATTGATTATGGTATGAACCCTATTTTTTGGGAAGTTAGAGATTTTATGAAATTGATGGTGGGATTGTGTTGCTAATAGTTGGATGATGTCTAGTTAACAAAAGTTTCACTTTAAATATCCTCAAATTGAGTTAACACATGTGAATGGAGATTTCATTAATCAAATTGAACAAGGTTTATGAATAAATTTTGAATGAATGTGGATAATTAGGTTATGAATATCAAAGAATTATCATTGTAATGATGGACTATATAAGAATTATTCTAGTAAGGTTCTTGAGAGAAATTGCTAATAAAGTTAATGAGTGATACAATGAATTGTTTAATGGAATTGAAGTATGAGTAAGGTTATGTAAGCCATAATTTTGATATGATGAGTGGTAACACTTAGTCATATGAAGGTGACTTAATGGATTTAAGTGATTAAAGGGATTCTTGATAGAAGAATGAAATATGCTATATGCATTAATAAATATATATGTTGTATATGGTGACTATAGGTGATGATCAAATTGGTGGTGAACAAGGAAACGATAAAGGTGTCTTGGAGTCTTAACCAACTTCTCCTAAATCTCAAGGTGAGTACATGAGGATACTTTTCTCGGGTACATAGTTGCAAGAGTTTTTCAAATAATATGTTTTAAATTTAAAGTTTTACAATGTTACTTGCTCCTCAAGATGAATTATACGATTGTTAAGTTGAGTTTATATTCTTCAAACCTTGGATCAAGTTTCTTACCAAAGTTTTTATACCTTAGTGTTGTGTGTCCAATCATTTGGTATATTATGTTTTGAATAACTTATGTTGAATGGTCTCATTTTGGATTAGTCATTTGGTCATGGTATTTGTGTCTCTGTGTGTGTAGAAGTCCGGACTAGATCTCACCCAAGATGCGAAGATCCTATAGACTCTACTGTGATGATACCTCCCGTCGCGAAGTAGAAGTCTCATATGTTGATCTTAGTAGGGGTGAATACATTTCTTCCTATTTTAGATTTGACATAGACCCTTAGTAGCTTGGTGGCTTTCCGATACTTTGGGTCCCCATCCTTGGTGGCTCGGTGGTATTCCTTTCCTTGGCATTTACGCAGGCATGGCTTGTAAACTAGGTATGTCCTGCTTTATAAAGAAGTGTATAGCATGGGGCGCCCGTATTATTGTTTTGGACATTTGTTTCGAGTATGATTCTTGTTTAAGCTTTTAAGAATGTGTTCGTGTTGTGTAAGTCCATAACTTGATCCTAGATTTCTATTATTAAAGTTCATAAGAAAATGATTTATTCTTAATAACGCAGGATACTTAGTGAGAGCTTATGTATTTTTGTGTTTAAACTTGCTACGTACCCAAGTTGCCAAGATACTTGGTTAGAGCTTTTGATGGAGAATTAGAAGATTTTTGTACCTTTGGATTTAGACATGCTATATACTTAAATTATGGTCTTGATCTTGAATTTGTAAACATATACTACTTATGTTTTTGTGATCACAACTTATGGTTTTTTGTTAAACCACATTTTGAATGTATGTAAGATCTCTAAAAATGTTTGACAATAGTATGGGGTGTTACATTGCGGTTTTGCGGTGCAGTATATAACATAAAATCGCATGCAAATAATCAATTTTTAAAAAATATAGTACCACGCCATGAGTTTATTCGTTCGATTTCGGTTTTACGGTTTTCGATTCGGTTTTTGCTCACTCCCCTACTAGAAAACCCCCAAAATACAAATACTAAATCACTAAATTCATAGACCAAAATCACATTATGGAGGAGGGTTAAGAAATTGATTGGTCATTTGAGGTTTTTGTTTTTGCTTGATGGTTGATTTGCTTGGGATTCTCGCTAAATCCGAGTTTGTTGATCTTTTCTTAATCTTAATTTGTTCGTCACAAAAGCCCCAACGCTTTGTGTTCATCCATCAAAAAAACCCAATCAAAACAAATCTCACTTCCCCCACATATTTTCTTTTGTACCACATCATCATGGTGAGTTGGTGACACAGTAAAACCAACAAAATTATAACCATAATTACGATAAATATATCAACTTAATTTACATACTACACTATTCAAAACAACTAAACACACACATCCTAAACAGGTCAAACAATCCATCCAGAAATAAACATAATAACAATAAACACTCATGAACCTGGAAAACATAGATACTAAAGGATCCACAAGCACCTCCTGAATGGTCACTATTCCTACATCCAGAAACAAAACCACCAAATTTGTCAAAAACAACACTTAACCCAAGTTTACAAATGTTCAAACTAAAGTCCACTTAATTGTTCAATGAAAATGCAAACTTAACATTGTATTCCCCCAATGAAAACAATTTCCTCCCCATATAGGTGTTTTTATTCTATCATTTTGATGATATAAAACAGCTAAAAAGATGAAAGTTTACCTTCATTACAACCTTGATTGTTATCTCCAATGCCTGATGGGGGCTTCGGGTGAAACCAGGCTCTCAACAAAGGTATAAGCTTCATGACATTTATCAAAGTTCTGAATCTCAGAGACTGAACGATTCTTGGAATCATACACAACCAATTTTTCCCCGAATTGCACCAAAACTTTACCATCATTTGAAATACACAAAGGCACCGAAAATTGAGACCAGCCAGGATCAATGAGATATGGAATGGAAACCAATTTAGTCCAAGAATCTTTCACTCCATAAACCTTCATCACCCATACATCTGCATGATCCATATGGTAATCACAAAGCACACACAACCATTCTCCCAAAGCCCCCAATGTCAAATCTTTCTCGCCTTCATCATACACAGGTTGCAAAATTTCGCCATATGTCTCTGTTGTTAAATCAAGAGAAACTATTGTCCAAGAATAAGATGACCCAAATTTTTGACTAGCCAACCAATGAAGAGCTCCATTAGAAAACTTGCCAGAATCATCCAATGGAATACCATGAGGAAAGTCACCGATCTTCTTCCAATTCCCAGTTTTCAATGAGTAAATCTTCACTTTGGTATCATACTTGGTTCCTTTTCTGAAAAGACAAGATATTCCAACGACTTTGTAATCATCCCTGGACTTATCGTACCCAAAACCGTACAACACATACGAACCTGATCGCACTTTTAAACCACCATCCGGTAACATGTTTGATCTTCGAGTACTAGGGTTCCAGATAAACAGATTATCTATCTCAATAGCTATGAATAACAATCCATTGCAAGAACCGGCGATCCAAACAGACTTAAGAGGATGTTTCAGTGGATAATCAAGCTCTAAAGCATTGCAGGGTTTATCATACAGCACATCATAGAGATGACTACTCTTGAGATTTCCTATTGGCTCGTTATAGAAAATCAATCGATGATGTGCGTACCCATTGTTACTAGTTGACAAACTCAAGTGAGATTTGACGAAATGAAGATCGGATATCATAGAGCACCATAATTTGCAAACGGACTTACAACGTAAGAGAGATTCAACGGGAAGCCTCGAGAGAATTTCGCTAATAATCTCAGGAAGAAGCTTAGGAACCGACAGAGGGTCTTCCGACGTTTCGGAGGAGTGCGACGTCTTGATTCTCTTCAGTTGTTGTTGCTGCTGTTCGTCTTCTTCGTCCTCGAGTGCTATTTCCATATTGGTTTGCGACCTAGGGTTTTCGGTGATTGCTTTGGGGAAATTTTGATCAGTGACAAGTGCCGAGTGCTGACAATATTTGTCGCTATGTCCCTCGTATATTAATTACAGTTTGCACCCTTCTAGTTCTGGGATTGTTGAACTGGGTCTTATGTGTGTTATTCCGCTTGTAGTTGCCTACCGGGCTATTTCCCCTCCAATTTTTTCTCACAACGATAAATTTATGTACATAACAGTTTTTAATTATATATAAAAATATATATATATTGGAAAAGTTGTACGTTATATATAAAATATCTTAAATTGCTGTATATAATTAAAAACTATTGTATACAAATCACTTCCCATAAATTTGGGGTTATAGATAGTTATACCAAATTTTCATCTTATTTTTTATTTTATTGTTGTAGTTATTGGGTTCTGCAGCAACCTATTCTTTGGAGGGAAAATGACTTATAAGGTTAATTATGTTTCAAAACTGTTCAAAAAACACCATCCAAGTTTGGTCTGTTCAAAAAACACCATCCAAGTAAGGCCTTTGTACAAAAAACACCATCCAAGTAAGACCTTTGTACAAAAAAAACCATCGAACTACATGTTTTGTTCAAATTTTACCCGATAGTAACCGCCTCTTGCAGGTTAAAGGATGACTTGGCCTAATACTTGGTGACCGGCCAAGTCATCCTTTAACCTGCAAGAGCCGGTTACCATCGGGTAAAATTAGAATAAAACATGTAGTTCGATGGTGTTTTTTGTACAAAGGTCTTACTTGGATGGTGTTTTTTGTACAAAGGCCTTACTTGGATGGTGTTTTTTGAACAGACCAAACTTGGATGATGTTTTTTGAACAGTTTTGAAACATAATTACCCTTATAAGTCATTTTCCCATTCTTTGGAATGGATCTTTCGGTACCTAAGCATGCTAACAACATCAACACCATATAATTAGGTTGAGCGGCATTATGGGGGCATTCATTGGCTGCATCAGACATGGTGGTCTAGCGACATAGTTTGAGCGAGCCCCAATAGCATACCCTCGTCTTTTTTTTCCCTCCTTTTTACAGTTGAAACATTGATTAAATACATCAATATAAATTACTTTTTTATATTTTTACTTTATAAATATACATATATACACAATCATTTTTAACCATGCACAATCTAAATTTAATACTATATTTTTAACTCAAAATGTCCTCCAACAAATTTTAAAAACAGCCAAAATGCTTCCAACAACTCTACATACTTTTCGGATACGATCCATCTCCGCCGCCACCTTTGAGCTTCAGTCCACTGGTTGAATTAATCGATTCAGTTTCTTGATTGCAGTTCGGATTTCAACATTCCAGTTCGATTACAATTTCAACATCAGGAAACGAGCTCAATCTGATTATGAGTTCCGATTTGTGATTGCATCTTGTGCTTATCAATTTTATCTTTCATGAATTTGGTTCTAGATTCTATTTACATTTGTACTGATTTCGATTTCGAGATAACACCTTCCAAGATTGGTTTGTTGATTGCAGTTTTGTGATATGTGTGATATTACATATGTAATTTTGAGTATACACCCAACGTACTCGATAATAAGCTTCAAAGATAATTTCATTACATATATATATATATATATATATATATATATATATATATATATATATATATATATATATATATATATATATATATATATATATATATATAATATTGTCATGAACAGTGCTCACCGAGTACTCACCGAATACTCCCCGCCTAACCGATTACTCGCTACTCGCTAGTCCACCGACCTGATAACACCTAGCGCGTTTTGTAACACTGGATGTAGTTAAGGATTATGATTGTGAAGTCTTATATCACCGGGGGAATGCCAATGTGGTGGTCGATGCTCTTAGTCGAAAGGTGGTCGGCACACCACTCAAGGGTATGTGACTATGTGCCTAAGATTGAAGGCAGTTTTCCCCTTGCCTGAAATGATACGTGTATTCCAATTAGAAGCTATCGTCAGGAGCATCTGAAGAGGGAGCGAATGGTGGGGATTATGTCAGACATGTCAAAGGACGGTCGTGGTTTGTGGACATGTTACGGTCGGGTTTGGGTTCCTAAGACGGGCGAGGCTCTTCATGTTTTATTGAGCGAGGCTCACAAATCGAAATTTTCCATTCTCCCGAGAGCAACAAAGATGTATCAGGTTCTTCGCAAGGATTATTAGTGGTCAGACATGAAACACGATGTAGCATGGTTCATGGAGAGATGTCTGACTTGTCGGAAGGTAAAAGTCGAGCATCAGAGACCTCATGGCAAGCTCCAGCCACTGGAGATACCTGAATGGAAGTGGGAGCATATCACCGTGGATTTTATCACAAAATTGCCATGGACCCCTCGGGATTGGAACATGGACACCATTTGGGTGATCGTTGACCGGTTGACTAAGAGCGCCCACTTTATTCCTATTCAGGAGACATTTATTGTTAAGAGACTGGCCAGGGTATTTTTGGATGAGGCAAAAACATATCGGAAATAACCGACGAGGTTCCACCCCTACATCCAGCTGCTAAGCCCCGTATCCCACTTTCGGGTCCTACATCTTCACCTGACGAACACCCTCACACTTCGGGGTAACAAAACTAGAATTCTGACCAGCATCCCTCGACGATCCCGGACAATTGGACCTGACGTGGCCAATCTGATTGCACACAACACAAATACTAACATCCAGTTTACCGTCCGGCAGTAAGGGTTCTCCACTCTTCCTGAAATTGCAGCCCGAAACTTCTTCACTGACGGTGTAACGCCCTGATTTCCGGTACGTGTCTTACATTTAAAGATTCGTAATAATCTAAATTTATTAATAACAATAATAATAGAAATAATAATAATAATAATAATAATAATAATTAAATAATATCAGATTAATTATTAATTTATAAAGGGTTAGGACTTGGACTGTAAGATTCAATGGATTTTGGGGTTTAAATGGTAAATCTTGGACTAGAGGTTTGAGGGTTTTAAGACTTAGGGACCATTTATGCCATTATGGCAAACTTTGATTAATTGTCGTGGGTTTTGTACTCAGCCCTTGCGGCTTCTAAAAAGGATGTAATTTCCTTTAAATTGCTTCATTCGATCTTTAGGAAAAGATAAACAATCGCAACCCTAATCATATTCACTAGTGCGGCCCGAAGTAGAAACGGTGGCGACGAGAAGTCTGAGCGGGAAAAGATTGAGCCAGGTCTGAGGAGTAAGGCACGGCTGTGGTGATTCGAGTGGTGCTGTAATCAGAGGAAGAGGCTCGTGTTAGTGATTTTGGTGAACCCTTGGTAAGCTTCCCTTCATTTCCTGTTTTCTTTCTCTACTCTTCACAACCATCACCACCTTATGCCGCCATCTTAGCCACCAGAAAACACCACCGCCACCCATGGTGGTGGCTGTTTATGAACTCAAGGAAAAGACATACATGTATGTGTCTATGTGTACGTGCTGTAAGATCACACCATGAGTTTGTTTAGAACAAATGACAGCCCTAGATTCTTTTGAGTTTCTATGATTTCATGTGAAGTTTCAATTGTATTTAGTTTTGATTTTGTCATGGGAATTGAATTATTTCGTATAGGACCTGTTAAGGGATGTTAAGAGACCATTATCAAGCCGTGAAGTCGTTTCTCTAAATCACTTGATGGATTAAGAGACTTGGTATCCTTATAAGAGTCAAATGAGATTTTATATGTTTTTCTGCAATCTGCCACTGGATTGTAAAAATCATATAAAAGCTTATAAAAATCGTAAAAATGCAAGACCAGTGCCCATAGTTCAAATTTTGAGTCTATAATCTTCCTGTAAAATCCCAGAACCTAATTCCTTCTGTAGCTACTTTATTCTGGTATGTTTTAAGGGTTGAAAACTGTAATTCTGGATAGCATGTACCATTTCAATCATAAAAGTGAATTGGTAAATGATCTAGACTTGGGGCTTATGTCCCTGGAATCATAAGACAATATAGTTTACCCCTGTAAAGTAGATTGTCTTAATTCCTTTATTTGATTATATAAATTTGGTCACAATCAGAACACAAAATTTGGGAAAAAGTTGAATCTGAAGTTGTTAATCTTTTAGTGTAGTAATTGTACACTGCTATTATATTGATTATGGGAATTGCTATTTTAGGCAAGAAGCAGTGAAGTAGAATACCTTTGTGACTCAGTGACTTTGTGTGTGGACTTATATTTTGAGTCATCTTTCTATTTTGGGAAAGTTTCTAATTTGGGACCTATTTGGCTTTTACGACTTCCGCAATATTTTGAGATTATTATTTACTTGGTTTGAAGTTAAGTAGTATTTGGACATGTTGAATTATTTATTTAAATTGGAATTTTTCTTAAATTATAAGTGTTCATTTAAAAAGAAATTCGGGTTTTACAAGTTGGTATCAGAGCACAGTTTGAGAGAATCAGGCACAGTTTCATGTGTACTGGACTCAAACTTGAGGCTCTAAGTTTTATTTCAAAATATATATTTAAAATTTTTGGAAAATGGGACTCAGGATGATCGGGACTCGGTGTGCACATTCATTTCGGCTCAATCAGGTTTAGTATTTTGGCTTATATACGTGTATATATATGATGTATTTATACTTGTGTACTTCGTGAAATTGTAGAATTTTACCCCGCTACTTTTAGAAATATAGTAGGAATACTTGTGATATATGAATGCTTGAACCTGCTAGGAATGTAGTAGGATTAACTATGAATGTGTGACAGCTGTTTTGGTCATGAAATTATGAGTTTGGAATTGTCAATAGTCGAGCAAACCGAGCGTTCCGGGGCTAAAACTCGAATGCGGGAACGGATCGATGTGAATGGTAGTAGGCGGGCCCCTATCATTTGAAGCATTTGAGCCGGCCTCGGGTCGGATTAGGTCACAAACACTTGGTGAGCGTATGGCAAAGAGACGCTAATTTGTCTGCTGGCCAACTGAATCAGGTTGGAGATGCCGCCTAGAGCCGCTAGTTTGTCTGCTAGCCAACTGAATCAGGTTCGTGGCCTGATAGGCGAGGAGATCAACCGGATTCTCCATGACGTGCTGCCCGAAATTGTGGACCACGTGACGGCGGAGATCAAGACGATGCTGGACGAGCGATTGGCCACGATCCCTAACGGGGGACCCGGTCCGCTTCGGGACATTTCTTATTATAACACACAATTTTCGAAGTGTTCACCGCCTCAGTTCAAAGGCGCAACGGACCCAGTGACTGGGATGCACTGGATTTCAGACATAGAGGGCATATTTATCACGTGTGGGTGTCCCGATGAGTTTAAGGTACGGTGTGCTACGAACCTACTTCGATTTGGGGCTAAGAGCTGGTGGAAAGCCATGACAGCTAAGTGGTCTGTCGATCAGATTATCGCCATGTCTTGGAGTGAGTTTCGTGAGAGATTTGAGGCACAATACGTGCCAAGAGTGGAGCAACAAAGGATACAAAATGAATTCATGTCTTTAAAGAAGACGACGGTGAATGTGCAGGAGATGAACAATAAGTTCATGGACATGCTGACTATGTGCCCAAAGTATGCCGATGATGAAGAATGGCAGATTACCCGGTATACTTCCATGCTACGGAGTGATAAACTGGAGTTTGTCAGCACTACTGATCATGCGACACTTACTTCCTTGATAGATGCGGCGCGACGTAGGGAGATTGAGTTAGACCTCCAGGAGGTGGAAAAGAAAAGGAAGGCGGCGGTTGTTTCAAATCAGTCATCCCACGCTTCTAAGAAGGGGAGGTTTGAAGGCAACGGCTTAGGGAAGAAGTTTGTGTATCGACCGGGGGAAACGGAAATCAGAATCAGAAGCCGAGGGTGTGTTTCAGGTGTCGTCAGGAGGGACACCAAGTGTCAGACTGTCCAGAGGCGAAGCCACAACAGCTGGTATGTTATAACTGCAATGAAGTAGGGCACAAAAGGCCAGATTCTCCGAAGCTAAACAACGGGGGAAACAACGCAGGATCCAGACCAGCGAACGGGGCTCCGACAAACAACGGGGAGACGTCCGGAGCAGAACCGGATGGTGACTGGGGGACGTGCGCATCAGCTCACGGGTGATACTCCTGCTGCAAATGATAATGTGACAGGTAAAATTTTGATTTATAAGCATGTGTACTCATTATAAATGCTTTTCCCAGAACCTTAAACTTATAAATTTGGTATTCTTAAATAATTGAAAAATCCTTGAATCAGGTACCTATCTGGTCAATTCTAAGCCCGCTTCTGTCATGTTTGATAGCGGCGCCACTCATTCTTTTGTATCTTGTTCCTTCTCTAATTGTCTAGGGATGGATATTGGTAAATTGGCTCGTCCGATGATTGTCGAAGTAGCGGGCAATCGAACTCTCTACGTCACTAATGTCTATCGTGGGTGTACTTTGGAAATTTCTGGTGTCGAATTTCCCATTGATCTGATACCGATTGCCATGCGGGAACTCTGTGTGATAGTGGGCATGGATTGGTTGGATACTTATGATGCTGAGATCTCATGTTGGCAAAACAAGTTTGGGTTCAAACCCCAAGTGGGGGAGAACTGGTTATTCAAGGAGTTCCCTCTCGTCTAGCTGCGGCTTCGTGTTCCTTAGCTGTTGTGATTGAAGATATTGCTGTTGTTTCTGAATTCGATGATGTGTTTCCAGAGGAACTTCCTAGTTTGCCACCTGTTCGGCAAGTAGAATTTCGTATTGATTTGGTGCCGGGCGCTGCTCCGGTAGCCAAAGCTCCTTACCGTTTGGCTCCACCGGAAATGAAAGAACTCCAAAGTCAGCTTCAGGAGTTAAGTGATAAGGGTTTCTTTCGGCCGAGTAGCTCACCTTGGGGAGCTCCTGTGTTATTCGTGAGGAAGAAAGACGGTTCTCAACGAATGTGCATTGATTACTGGGAGCTGAACAAGCTCACCATAAAAAACCGTTACCCTTTACCCCGTATTGATGACTTATTCGATCAGCTCTAAGGAGCGGCTTGGTTTTTCAAGATTGATTTACATTCAGGTTATCATCAGATGCGTGTACGGGAAGAGGATATTGAAAAGACCGCTTTCCGGACTCGGTATGACCACTATGAATTCGTGGTGATGCCCTTTGGACTCACCAATGCTCCAGCAGCTTTTATGGATCTTATGAATCGGGTGTGTAGTCCGATGTTGGATCGCTCGGCTATTGTGTTTATTGACGATATTTTGATCTATTCTAAAACCGAGCAAGAGCATGAACATCATCTTCGTGAAATTCTAGAAACACTTAGGAAGGAAAAACTGTACGCGAAGTTTTCCAAGTGTGATTTCTGGTTACAGGAAGTACAATTTCTGGGGCATGTGGTGAAAAAACAGGGTATTATGGTTGATCAAGCCAAAGTTGAAGTGGTTAAACAGTGGGAGGTCCCTAAATCACCTTCCGAAATTCGAAGTTTTCTGGGTTTGGCGGGTTATTATCGGAGGTTCATCGATAATTTCTCCCAATTTCCTCTACCCCTCACCCGCTTGACCAAGAAATCTGAAAATTTTGTCTGGGGATCGGAACAACAATCAACTTTTGAGGAGCTGAGACATCGGTTGTGTAATGCACCAATCCTGACTCTACCTGATGGTGTAGAGGATATGGCAGGCTTCTATGATGCGTCTCATCAGGGACTTCATGCAGTTTTGATGCAAAGGGATAAAGTGATAGCTTACGCGTATCGACAATTAAAGCCCCATGAGATGAACTATCCCACGCATGATTTGGAGTTGGGAGTAGTCGTTTTTTCTCTCAAAATTTGGAGGCACTATCTTTATGGGGTGAAGTGTACCATTTTCACCGACCATAAAAGTCTGAAATACCTCTTTGATCAGCAGAATCTAAATATGAGACAGACCCAGTGGTTGGATGTAGTGAAAGATTATGACTGTGAGATTCACTATCATCCCGGGAAGGCGAATGTTGTAGCCGATGCTCTTAGCTGAAGACCACACGGAGATCCTATTCGTGGGAAATGTCTCAGAATGACTGTGACGACTCCCTTAATAGACTCGATCAGGGATGCCCAGAAGTTAGCCACCCGAGCAGAGCACACCAAACAGGAGAAAATTGTGAATGAAATTCCCAAAATGGAGCTCGATGGTCGTGATTTATTGACCCGTTTTGGTAGGGTTTGGGTTCCATACATTGGTGGGAATCGGAAAGTTCTTTTGGGTGAGGCTCACAAATCAAAGTTTTCCATTCACCCAGGTGCTACCAATATGTACAGGGATCTACGTGAGGGGTGTTGGTGGCATGGGATGAAGAACGATGTGGCTCGTTATGTTGAAGAATGTTTGACGTGCAGAAAAGTCAAGGCGGAACACCAAAAACCACATGGGAAGCTGCAACCACTCGACATTCCTGAATGGAAGTGGGAACATCTTACCATGGATTTCATCACGAAGCTTCCTAAGACAGCCCGGGGAGTTGATACTATATGGGTAATCGTTGATAGACTGACCAAGAGTGCTCACTTCTTGGCTATTCGGAAGAGCTCATCGGCTGAAATTTTCATACGGGATATTGTTTCTTTGCACGAAGTGCCTGTTTCTATAGTGTCGGATCGGGACACACGGTTCACCTCCCGTTTTTGGGAGAAATTTCAGGGTGAGTTGGGCACTCATTTACACTTCAGCACAGCTTTTCATCCACAGACTAACGGGCAGAGTGAGCGTACTATCCAGACCTTGGAGGATATGCTCCGGGCATGTGCTATTGATTTTGGTGGAAGTTGGGATGAACATTTGAAGCTTGTTGAATTCTCATATAATAACAGTTACCACTCCAGCATTCAGATGCCTCCGTATGAAGCCCTCTATGGAAGAAAGTGTAGAACTCCAGTGTGTTGTTGGGGTGAAGTCGGTCAGAGGGTACTTGGGAGCACGGATATAGTGCTAAAGACGACGGAAAAGATTCAAGTGATTCGGGACCACTTGAAAATAGCGAGGAGCCGTCAAAAGAGTTATGCAGACAGGAGACGTTCCGATCTCGAGTTTCAAGTTGGTGATTACGTGTTGCTGAAGGTTTCACCGTGGAAAGGGGTGATACGGTTTCGTAAACGGGGGAAGTTGGGACCCCGATACATTGGACCTTATAAGATTATGTCACGGGTTGGAGAGGTGGCCTATCGTTTAGAGCTACCTGAAGAGTTGAGTATGATTCATAATACTTTTCATCTGTCCCAGTTACGGAAGAGTGTACGAGACGAATCTGAAAAGGTTCCACTTGAAGACATCCAGATTGACGAGCGACTCAATTACATGGAGAAGCCAGTTGCTATCATCGAGAAAATGACGAAGACCTTGCATAACAAGGAGATCGAGTTGGTGAAAGTCCAGTGGCAACACCGGAAAGGTTCTGAGTGGACATGGGAACCTGAGTCAGAGATGCGAGCCAATTATCCGGAGTTATTTACAAGCTCGACTTCGGGGACGAAGTCTGACTCAAGTGGGGGAGAGTTGTAACGCCCCGATTTTAAGTACGTGTCTTACATTTAAAGATTCGTAATAATCTAAATTTATTAATAACAATAATAATAGAAATAATAATAATAATAATAATAATAATAATAATAATAATAATAATTAAATAATATCGGGTTAATTATTAATTTATAAAGGGTTAGGACTTGGACTGTAAGATTCAATGGATTTTGGGGTTTAAATGGTAAATCTTGGACTAGAGGTTTGAGGGTTTTAAGACTTAGGGACCATTTCTGCCATTATGCAAACTTTGATTAATTGCCGTGGGTTTTGTACTCAGCCCTTGCGGCTTCTAAAAAGGATGTAATTTCCTTTAAATTGCTTCATTTGATCTTTAGGAAAAGATAAACAATCGCAACCCTAATCATATTCACTAGTACTACGGCCTGAAGTAGAAACGGTGGCGGCGAGAAGTCTGAGCGGGAAAAGATTAAGCAGGGTCTGAGGAGTAAGGCACGGCTGTGGTGATTCGAGTGGTGTCTGTAATCAGAGGAAGAGGCTCGTGTTAGTGATCTTTGGTGAACCCTTGGTAAGCTTCCCTTCGCTTTCTGTTTTCTTTCTCTACTCTTCACAACCATCACCACCTTATGCCGCCATCTTAGCCACCAGAAAACACCACCGCCACCCATGGTGGTGGCTGTTTATGAACTCAAGGAAAAGACATACATATGTGTGTCTATGTGTACGTGCTGTAAGATCAGGCCATGAGTTTGTTTAGAACAAATGACAGCCCTAGATTCTTTTGAGTTTCTATGATTTCATGTGAAGTTTTAATTGTATTTAGTTTTGATTTTTTCATGGGAATTGAATTATTTCGTATAGGACCTGTTAAGGGATGTTAAGAGACCATTATCAAGCCGTGAAGTCGTTTCTCTAAATCACTTGATGGATTAAGAGACTTGTTATCCTTATAAGAGTCAAATGAGATTTTATGTGTTTTTCTGCAATCTGCCACTGGATTGTAAAAATCATATAAAAGTTTATAAAAATCGTAAAAATGCAAGACCAGTGCCAATAGTTCAAATTTTGAGTCTATAATCGTCCTGTAAAATCCCAGAACCTAATTACTTCTCTAGCTACTTTATTCTGGTACATTTTAAGGGTTGATCAGAAAACTGTAATTCTGGATAGCCTGTACCATTTCAGTCATAAAAGTGAATCGGTAAATGATCTAGACTTGGTGCTTATGTCCCTGGAATCCTAAGACAATATAGTTTACCCCTGTAAAGTAGCTTGTCTTAATTCCTTTATTTGATTATATAAATTTGGTCACAATCAGAACACAAAATCTGGGAAAAAGTTGAATCTGAAGTTGTTAATCTTTTAGTGTAGTAATTGTACACTGCTATTATATTGATTATGGGAATTGCTATTTTAGGCAAGAAGCAGTGAAGTGGAATACCTTTGTGACTCAGTGACTTTGTGTGTGGACTTATACTTTCACGGTGAGTTCTTTCACTCCGTTTGACTTCGTTACGTATTTGCTATTCTGTGTGGTTGTGTTACTTACTATTTCAAGTAGGTTTTTATTTTAGTATCATAAGTATGTACGTGCACTACATTTGGGCAGAGAGACTTATTTCTCTAGGGCCGGGGGCAGAGAGGCTTGTTTCTCTCAGGCCGGGGGCAAAGAGACTTGTTTCTCTTGGGCCGGGGGCAGAAGGACTTGTTTCCTTCGGGCCGGTTATCTTATTGGAGCTAGGTACTCCTACTTTCCATTTATAGCTAGTACTGATCTGTTCATTGGTTAGCGGGTAATTGGGATATATATATATATATATATATATATATATATATATATATATATATATATATATATATATATATATATATATATATATATATATATATATACTTGTGTATTGTTTGGATTTGGGGTAGTAAATTCGAATGTGGTTGGATGTTAGTGTTAGAATTCACTAAGCTTTGTGCTTACCCTTTCCCTTAACATGTTTTTAGGTACTGATGGGTCGAGGAGTTGACTGCACACACACCGAGGATCGTTTGAGTCATCTTTCTATTTTGGGAAAGTTTCTAATTTGGGACCTATTTGGCTTTTACGACTTCCGCAATATTTTGAGATTATTATTTACTTGGTTTGAAGTTAAGTAGTATTTGGACATGTTGAATTATTTAGTTAAATTGGAATTTTTCTTAAATTATAAGTGTTCATTTAAAAAAAACAATTGCGTTTTACAGATGGCTACTCCAGATCCTGATTTTGCGTCTTCTAGCATATCTAAGCATCGAACTCGATCTCCCTCGACGCAGCAGCAGACTCCATCTCAGCAAAAGTCTGACGTCGAGCAGCGGCCATAGACCTATTGATCTCCTTCTTCTTCATAGCATGGCACCAAGCCATCATCACCTCCTCCTTCGTAGCGAACCGCTCCTTAAACAGCGCTAGCATCTCCGTCTTGACCGAATTAATCACCAGAGGGAGCATCTCGAGCACAGCCCTAGTTGCGTCCGCGATGACCAAATCTCAAACATCCTTATCACTCATCTCAAGCCCATCCCGGCCTCGCGAATTCGACCTGAATTTCGAATCATTTCCTCATGGGTCAACCTTCCTCATTCTGAATTACGACAAAAACACGGGTTGCAACCGCATAACACATCACTCACACTATTTCCTCGTCTACATGCTCCTTAGGTCCCTCGGGTCTCCTTTCGTTCCAGGTACTAATCTTGTGCTTCCAATAGTACGGGCCCTTGTACTACTTTTCACACCTATTCGTACTTGTTATGAAAATCGTCCCTGTTCCCTAAGTTGCCTCACTCTCTTCTAGAGGGCATTTTTATATCATTCATACGACCCTGCACCGAAGTGCCTATCACTCTTCCTAGGTCAACCTAGGATTTCAACATCTCACCCGCACAGTAAAACTTCCGCTCGTACCGTCAGGCGTCTCGCGAATGCGTAATCGTATGCAATAAGAACAGATAGACAGTTGAATAACTGTCCCTACCTTAAAGTCACAACCAAACAAGGAATATCCAGTAAAGATGGTACAAGAATTCTAAGGCTATTCGATCATATTGCATAAAATTCTAAAGCATTCCCTTAACTTCCTAACACTACAAGCATAGGTCTAGAAGGCACACACAAGCATCACATAGCAAGAAGCAAACTAGGCAAAAGGCATCCCTATGATCCAGGCCAATTATATCATGCAATTTCCTGAGTGGATCTTCAGCCTATTTCTAGCATACATCATATTATCAGCACATAATATCATGGATATTTTGGGAATTAAATCACTTACTTGAGCTCTGACCGACTACATGCATCACATATCGTTCTTTTCAAAACCCATTTATCCGGTTAAAAGCATAAGTCAGGTATCCATACAACACATTACTACACACAGTAATTGAGCTACCTACACATGTAACTTCACCCATAGTATAGTAAGAAGACTCACCTAATCCGCGACCTCATGCTAGACAGCACTCCACGCGAGTGCCCTTAGATCCCGATAATATGAACTCCGTAACAATGATAAACTTCACTTAGAACTAAACCCCAAACAGGATAAACCTCTAAGACCGGTACCCCTAACCCTCAAGTTTGACCAAAAGTCAAACCGGTCAAAAAGTCAACGGTCAAAGGTCAAAGTGAAAGTCAAAGGTCAACAGGAAATTAACACTGCTATCTTCCCTAGATAGCGTCGCTAACTATGAAAAATCTCAAACTTCATCGTGAACCATGACTGAGTTAGGGTCGCTAACTATAGAGTTAGTGCCGCTAACTCCTCTGTTCAGCCGAAATCCTCCAAAATCTCTTAATCCAATAATTCATGGTCTTAAATCTTCCAGGGGCCTTCCAAACATTCCCTAGGTCCATAAGAATCCTAACTATACCATCCAAACATGACCATACAAGCTCATGAACAAGATCAAAGTCCAACATGGTCCAAAACTCAACAAAACCACCAAAGAGAGTTTGACTTACTCTCTAAACCAACTTAATGGTTCTAAATCAGAACTTAAAAGCATATAGTTCTGAACTTTATCCTTTCCAACCATGGACCATACCAAAAAAGGGATCATTACTCCATTTCAATCCATAAAATCTCACTTAAATCACAAGAAGAACCTTAAAAATGTAGAAGGGTGGGAACTTTACTCATAATGGTCCAGAAAAATGCAGATATTTGAAGATTCAACCAAGAGGAACAACTTCTAGTATCACCATCAACCTTCTAACACCACCCAAGCTTCAAAAATCCTTCCAAAGACGAAAAACACCAAAAATTCATCCAAGGTGACTTAGAGATCAAAATAGACGATTTGGGGGCTGAGAATGAGTGAATGACAACAATTAGCGCCGCTAACCTAAATCTATGGCCCATAGCTCAAAATCTATGGTTTTGGCCCAAAAACAGCAATTAGCGCCGCTAACCTAAAGTTAGCATCGCTAACTACACATCGTGCAAACCCACCACTAGACTTAGACCTTAGCGACACTAATACCTACACATAGCGTCGCTTATAGCTACACATAGCATCATTAATGCCTACACACGGCGTCGCTATGTACAACTCTCCCTAATTTCCAAAAACTTAAATCTTTTAACTTATGAGCTTGGATATTTCAGGTTTTGGGTCTTACATGTTATGTGGGGAATATATTGTACAGATTTGATAATGCCATTATGTATTATAAAGTTAATTTTAGACTGCTCATTGTTGACAGTCGGTATTGTCTAAATAATTGTAAATATTACACTTAGACAAGCTGAGCTGTCAGCCAGTATTTGTTTTTTACTGTAAATATCGGAGCTGTTAAAGATTAAAGCACTGTCGATCAGTGTAAAGCTGAGTATGTCTCAGCTGCTGTCCTTGGAGCTGAATAGAGTGGAGTGCCTGAAGCTGATCAGCTGATGATAATACTGAAGCTGATTAGCTGACGCTGATACTGAAGATGGTTAGCAGATGCTGATACGGATGACACGCTGATCACGCATCAGCTGCTGCTAATGTTGGTGTTGATATTCATCATGCTGAAGTCGAAGTTGATGCTGAAGCTGAATCTCATGCTAATTCGACTGAAGGTCAGATCTAGTCTTGTCTTGGAGATCAGATTTGTTATTATCCCCGAAGATTTGAATTCCTACAATCTTGGGGTATGGTTCAATTTGAAGATCTGCAGATAATATTGGTTTGATTTGAAGATCTGCAGATAATATTTTGACTGAAGATTCTCCTAATTTTTAGGAGATTATCCTGGAGCATTTATGAATATATTAATCAACAACCTCTGTGTGAAAAAGGTTGGTGATTGATGAATTTCTTGAGTGACGAATTTAGACAGATTCAAAACTTTGTGATTTAGTTTTTCTGTAATCTGTGTGCTTAAACTGAAAAACCTTAACAAATAAAGTGTGTGTTTTATTTGTTGAATACTTGTGTTTATTCCGCGATTCTGTAAGATTCATACGCAAGTGTTCAGATCGAGGGACCAATATGTTCGATTTACGTCTCAATTCTGGAAAAAGTTCCATGAGGAATTGGGCACGCAACTTCATTTAGCACAGCATATCATTCCCAGACCGATGGGCAGAGCGAGCGGACGATTCTGAATCCGGAGGATATGTTGCAAGCTTGCTTCATTAACTTTGGTGGGAGTTAGGATTCATACCTCCCGTTGGCTAAGTTTTCCTACAAAAATAGCTACTACACGAGTATTGGCTTGCCATCTTTCGAGATGTTGTACGGGAGGAAATGTAGAACCCGGATTTGTTGGGGCGTGGTGGGTCAGCGTGTTTTGGGAAGTACTGAAATCATACTTACGACGACGGAGCTTATCCAAAGGGTTCGGGAGAGATTGTGTATGGTGCAGAGTCGACAGAAGAGCTATGCAGATAGATGCCAATCTGACCTTGAATTCCAGGTTGGGGATTTTGTACTCCTAAAGGTGTCGCCATGGAAGGGAGTTATTCGATTTTGGCAAAGAGGCAAATTAGGTCCCCAGGTATATCAGACCCTATCATATCGTAGCACTGGTTGGCCGAGTGGCATATCGTCTGGAGTTTCCAAAGCAGCTCAGCTAGATCCACGATACCTTTCACGTATCCTAGTTGAGGAAGTGCATTATCGATGAGACCGCTGTGGTATCTTTAGAAGATATTCAGGTCGATGAACGTTTGAATTATGTGGAATGACATATTTTTATCCTAGAGAGAAAAACTAAGGCCTTGCACAACAAGGAAGTCGAATTGGTGAAGGTGCAGTGGCAGCATCGGAAAGGGTCCGAATGGACGTGGGAACTGGAAGAAGGGATGAATAGGAATTACCCTGAGATGTTTGTGGGTGCAGATTTCGGGGACGAAATCACAACAAAAGGGGGAGAGTTGTAAGACCTGAATCCTAGGTTCGATTTTTGTGAACTTTACTTAGAGTTTCAAGGTGTTGGAGTTGGATGAAGGGACCATCGCGACACGATCAGGCTAAGGTTGCGGCGCGATGGGGCATTCTTGAATGCAGGGTGTTAATGATGGTCGTGACGCGACCATGTGTGCATCGCGATGTGATGACGCCAGGGCACTAAACCCTAGATTTCGAGCTTTAAGCCATATATAATGCCCTTAAACCCTGAGGCCGACTTCCACCAGTCTCTCATGCTCTGTAAAAAACCCTAGCACAAAAACCCTAGCCTCCTTTGTCATCTAAAGCCCATTTTTGGACCTTGAAGGCTTGCTTGGAGAGGAAGAAGAAGTTTTGGTGCTCTAGGAAGGCTACGTCAAGGGAGCTCCAGCTGGTGTTGTGTTTCCAGACCTGTGTAAGTATCAAAGATCCTTTCTTTGGCCTTCCACCTTAAGAATATGAGTATGTATGGGATTTAGTTGTTCTTTGGTGATTTGAGGAGGCTTAGGAATTTCAGAATGGATTCTTTCATTCTTGGAGCTCTCGAGCCTTAGTACAACCCTGACCGAGCCCTTGTAAGATCATGCATGTTTAGAACATCCATAAGAATCCTAACTATACCATCCAAACATGACCATACAAGCTCATGAACAAGATCAAAGTCCAACATGGTCCAAAACTCAACAAAACCACCAAAGAGAGTTTGACTTACTCTCTAAACCAACTTAATGGTTCTAAATCAGAACTTAAAAGCATATAGTTCTGAACTTTATCCTTTCCAACCATGGACCATACCAAAAAAGGGATCATTACTCCATTTCAATCCATAAAATCTCACTTAAATCACAAGAAGAACCTTAAAAATGTAGAAGGGTGGGAACTTTACTCATAATGGTCCAGAAAAATGCAGATATTTGAAGATTCAACCAAGAGGAACAACTTCTAGTATCACCATCAACCTTCTAACACCACCCAAGCTTCAAAAATCCTTCCAAAGACGAAAAACACCAAAAATTCATCCAAGGTGACTTAGAGATCAAAATAGACGATTTGGGGGCTGAGAATGAGTGAATGACAACAATTAGCGCCGCTAACCTAAATCTATGGCCCATAGCTCAAAATCTATGGTTTTGGCCCAAAAACAGCAATTAGCGCCGCTAACCTAAAGTTAGCATCGCTAACTACACATCGTGCAAACCCACCACTAGACTTAGACCTTAGCGACACTAATACCTACACATAGCGTCGCTTATAGCTACACATAGCATCATTAATGCCTACACACGGCGTCGCTATGTACAACTCTCCCTAATTTCCAAAAACTTAAATCTTTTAACTTATGAGCTTGGATATTTCAGGTTTTGGGTCTTACATGTTATGTGGGGAATATATTGTACAGATTTGATAATGCCATTATGTATTATAAAGTTAATTTTAGACTGCTCATTGTTGACAGTCGGTATTGTCTAAATAATTGTAAATATTACACTTAGACAAGCTGAGCTGTCAGCCAGTATTTGTTTTTTACTGTAAATATCGGAGCTGTTAAAGATTAAAGCACTGTCGATCAGTGTAAAGCTGAGTATGTCTCAGCTGCTGTCCTTGGAGCTGAATAGAGTGGAGTGCCTGAAGCTGATCAGCTGATGATAATACTGAAGCTGATTAGCTGACGCTGATACTGAAGATGGTTAGCAGATGCTGATACGGATGACACGCTGATCACGCATCAGCTGCTGCTAATGTTGGTGTTGATATTCATCATGCTGAAGTCGAAGTTGATGCTGAAGCTGAATCTCATGCTAATTCGACTGAAGGTCAGATCTAGTCTTGTCTTGGAGATCAGATTTGTTATTATCCCCGAAGATTTGAATTCCTACAATCTTGGGGTATGGTTCAATTTGAAGATCTGCAGATAATATTGGTTTGATTTGAAGATCTGCAGATAATATTTTGACTGAAGATTCTCCTAATTTTTAGGAGATTATCCTGGAGCATTTATGAATATATTAATCAACAACCTCTGTGTGAAAAAGGTTGGTGATTGATGAATTTCTTGAGTGACGAATTTAGACAGATTCAAAACTTTGTGATTTAGTTTTTCTGTAATCTGTGTGCTTAAACTGAAAAACCTTAACAAATAAAGTGTGTGTTTTATTTGTTGAATACTTGTGTTTATTCCGCGATTCTGTAAGATTCATACGCAAGTGTTCAGATCGAGGGACCAATATGTTCGATTTACGTCTCAATTCTGGAAAAAGTTCCATGAGGAATTGGGCACGCAACTTCATTTAGCACAGCATATCATTCCCCGACCGATGGGCAGAGCGAGCGGACGATTCTGAATCCGGAGGATATGTTGCAAGCTTGCTTCATTAACTTTGGTGGGAGTTAGGATTCATACCTCCCGTTGGCTAAGTTTTCCTACAAAAATAGCTACTACACGAGTATTGGCTTGCCATCTTTCGAGATGTTGTACGGGAGGAAATGTAGAACCCGGATTTGTTGGGGCGTGGTGGGTCAGCGTGTTTTGGGAAGTACTGAAATCATACTTACGACGACGGAGCTTATCCAAAGGGTTCGGGAGAGATTGTGTATGGTGCAGAGTCGACAGAAGAGCTATGCAGATAGATGCCAATCTGACCTTGAATTCCAGGTTGGGGATTTTGTACTCCTAAAGGTGTCGCCATGGAAGGGAGTTATTCGATTTTGGCAAAGAGGCAAATTAGGTCCCCAGGTATATCAGACCCTATCATATCGTAGCACTGGTTGGCCGAGTGGCATATCGTCTGGAGTTTCCAAAGCAGCTCAGCTAGATCCACGATACCTTTCACGTATCCTAGTTGAGGAAGTGCATTATCGATGAGACCGCTGTGGTATCTTTAGAAGATATTCAGGTCGATGAACGTTTGAATTATGTGGAATGACATATTTTTATCCTAGAGAGAAAAACTAAGGCCTTGCACAACAAGGAAGTCGAATTGGTGAAGGTGCAGTGGCAGCATCGGAAAGGGTCCGAATGGACGTGGGAACTGGAAGAAGGGATGAATAGGAATTACCCTGAGATGTTTGTGGGTGCAGATTTCGGGGACGAAATCACAACAAAAGGGGGAGAGTTGTAAGACCTGAATCCTAGGTTCGATTTTTGTGAACTTTACTTAGAGTTTCAAGGTGTTGGAGTTGGATGAAGGGACCATCGCGACACGATCAGGCTAAGGTTGCGGCGCGATGGGGCATTCTTGAATGCAGGGTGTTAATGATGGTCGTGACGCGACCATGTGTGCATCGCGATGTGATGACGCCAGGGCACTAAACCCTAGATTTCGAGCTTTAAGCCATATATAATGCCCTTAAACCCTGAGGCCGACTTCCACCAGTCTCTCATGCTCTGTAAAAAACCCTAGCACAAAAACCCTAGCCTCCTTTGTCATCTAAAGCCCATTTTTGGACCTTGAAGGCTTGCTTGGAGAGGAAGAAGAAGTTTTGGTGCTCTAGGAAGGCTACGTCAAGGGAGCTCCAGCTGGTGTTGTGTTTCCAGACCTGTGTAAGTATCAAAGATCCTTTCTTTGGCCTTCCACCTTAAGAATATGAGTATGTATGGGATTTAGTTGTTCTTTGGTGATTTGAGGAGGCTTAGGAATTTCAGAATGGATTCTTTCATTCTTGGAGCTCTCGAGCCTTAGTACAACCCTGACCGAGCCCTTGTAAGATCATGCATGTTTAGAACATCCATTGAAATTCCTATTTTGACCTAGATCTTTGCCATGGCCATGCGCTTATAAGATCATAAAGTTCGTGTTTTTATAAATCTAGGGATTGAATAAATGAGGTCTGGAAAGTATTAAGCCCTGTCTTAACGTATTAAGACCTACATGAAGAAGTTGGTTAGCCTAGAGATCGCAACGCAATCAGTAGCAGATGGGTATCGTGACCCTGGCTCGTACCCGATGGTAGGGATGAGCATGGGTCGGTTTGGGTCGGTTTTTGGCTTAAACCAAATCCAAACCGAATTCAGGCGGTTTTTCAGTTTTCAAACCCACATGGTCGGTTTTGAAGTTTAACGAGAGTGAAGGGGAAGAGTATCGTTCCCGAACCAGCCCTCAGTCCCTCACACAAGCTTTATTCCCCGACTACCGTTCTTCTCATGGCACCATCGTAACCTCCGATGGTGTGAACCAAACTCGCCTGATCTCTACTCCAACTTCCAAACACGCACACACACACGAGAGTATAAACACTTGAGTTAGATGCTTCCCTCCTCCCAGAGGTTAACCCACGACTGCCCCTCTCTCACCTCCTTGAATTCTCTCCGCCGCACTCCACTAGACTCATTTCTCCAGGTTCAATGAAAGCTGACCATCATAGAGATGTTCTCCAATACTGGAAACAACTTAACAGCGACCATAGCCGGAGCTCGCTGCTTCTACCTAAGGACTCGTCGGAAACTCACCGGGAACGATACTCTTCCCCTTCACTCCCGTTAACTTTCTCTCTAGTATCCCTTCTCAATGTACAGCCTGAAATCTTCCTCTCATCGTGGTCGTGGCGTATCTGTTTATGCAGATGAACGCTTGAGCATGATTAAACTTGATTCCCCATTTGTCACTTTAGCCTGCATGACTTTCAAATAGTACAACTTAAGTCCTTCTAAAGCCTCATAATTCCATAACCGCCCCATCACTCATGATGTTATTTAAATTAAATGACTAGTTATATTTAATAAATAAAATCAATTACTAGAATACATATTTTTTTTATTTATAAAATTACCAGATTTGCCCTTCTGAATATTACACATAAGAACTTATTGTATGTGTTCTCATTAAATCGTTTATTTATTTTTACACAAATATCATTTTAAATGAAATGGCAACTAATCACTTTTAAAAAAAATTCTATTTAAAACAATTGATTCATATTTATAGAATTATTAAATCATTCTTAAAACTTATAACAAAACATCAATATGATACTTGTATACCTACTTATTTATAAATAGGTATGGGGAAAATGTGTATTTGCATTGAGTAGAAATCTCAGGAGAGAGACTTATGAAATATTGAAATTTTCTAGTAAATAATTTATTTATTTACTTTCCAAAACAAATTTTATTTTGTCGATTTAAGTCCAAAACTCTTAGGCCCAAAACGCGGATGTTACAGATAATGAGAGTCATGAATTGGTAATTAATGAAGTATGTTTTGGGTTGTAAAATCCCTAATTTATCTCCCTTTGATCATATAGAAGTATATATAAAAGTTAGAAAGAAATGGACCCTTATATTAGAATTTATGGCACATGAGCTTCCTTAGAGCTCTTGTGACATCATGTAGTCTTAACCATTAAGTCATGAACTAAATAAGACTTAATGGGATTAAAAATATGTTCTTAACATGTTAGAAGGTTAATAGAACCTATTGGTAAAGTTTTGTTAAGTTTGGAAACAAACGGAACCAAGAAATGGACTAAAACTACAAAAACGAACAAAAACTTGGAGCTGAAAAATGGGGTCTGCAGGATCACACGACCCTGACACGACCCGTGTGATATTGAGAAGATAGTTTCGACATCCTGGAAGCCTCACACGACCCCGTGTGATTCCTACACGACCCGTGTGACCTGGACTCTTATAATTCACTTCCATTATGACCCTAATTGAGTAGTTTGATCCCCTAACCTTTAGTATATGTTTAATATAGTGTGAAAACATAAAAATGAGCATAATAGGACATGGGTTAAGTGGTCTTTACATGTTGTTAAGACCTAAATGTTTTAATAAAATGTTAATGAACTCCTTAGGTAATTAAGGAGTAAAGTTTATGGAATGGAAGGGACAACGGAATGCAGTAACCCTAGTTAGACCTCTCTAACTAGCCAAGGTGAGTATATGTAGCTTTTACCCACTTTGAGATACATGGAAATTATTATGAAATATTTATTTATGTTTTCTACATGAAGAGATGAATATGTGTTAATACTTATGTTATGTTGATAAGTATTATGTAGGATAATGATATTGATGTTCTAACGAGAATTCCATATTATGAATAATATATGATTGATAAGTGAGATATAAGTAACGATATAAGAATTAGTATTTGGCTTATAGCCTTAAAATACATAGAAGTAATGATGATATGGTAGGAAGAGTATATGAAAATGAGCCAAAAATGTTATGAAAGATAATAAGTTAGATGGGGATATAACTCTCCATGAATAATGAATAATACAGTAAAGTATATGTGTTGGCACATATTCTTAAAAAGGAATATAAAGTGATATAAATGAAGAAATAAAACATTAGGGACATAACTCCCCACAAATAATGAGTAATGTGGTAAAGTATATGTGTTATCATATAGCCTTGAAAGTAGTATGAATGATATAGATGAAAGCGTAAAACACTGGGGACATAACTCCAATCAAGAAATGAGATGCGATGAATTGTTGTAATCTGGGACTTAACTCCTCGTAGTAATAGTATAGTGAAATAAAGTTATTATCTTGGTTATGCATATACATGTTAAGTAATTAGTATATAATAAAAGATATGAAAGTAATGTACGCATGCAAAGAATAAATGAGAGTTTGGTGAAATGTATTGACATGTAATACATTAGTTATGAGATTAATGTAATAAAGGTGAATTGTGTAAATAGCAAGCATAGACTATTTTATGTAATTGAAATGTTATGAGTTATGAAAGTTGAGTCTGTTAGCTAAAGAAGAAAATAAAAGTAATATAGTCCGAACCAGGATCTTACCCGCAAGAAGGGGGATCAATCAGAATCTTACCCGCTTGAAGGGGGATTTACTAGGACTTTACCCGTTCGAAGGGGGGGTCAGAAGACACTACTGGGATGTTATTTCCCTTCGCGAAGCAGTGGTCTTTAGCACGCCCTTATGGTTGGATTTGTTCTATATCATGAAGGGAGATGAAATTAGCACTCCCTTATTGATAGATATGTTCTATTCCATGAAGGGAGAGGAAACTGAGCACACCCTCACGCATGGATTAATTCCGCTCTGAGGAAGGAAAAGAATACAGAGTTGCTTGTAAATAAACATGAATAGAATGAAATTATGATTCCGAATTGGAAAAGACTACACACACGTCAACAACCACCGTCCTACAGACCCACAAGAACTCTGTCCAAGAGTATCCAAAAACTAATATCCAACACAGTATACCACTCACGCACAGCCCCTCAACTATTGCCGCATTCATCAATAACATATATGGAATCACAGGTTCCTCGTTCCGTTCAACTTGCAACCGAACTCGCATGCTTTTACCTGTTTCATCCTTTCAGGTTCTCCGCTCTGCCCAGTCGATGACCGTACTCACAGTCCTTCCCTGACTCATTCCGATTTCCCTCTGTTGCAAGAACAGATCAGGCGACTGAGAATAACGTCTAACACTCGCTAATCCTCCCGCAGGGCTACACGCTTAACAATCCCTCCAGGTTCCCGACCTAAGATCAACTACTTAACCAACTGCAACAAACCCAACCAGTGAGTCAATTGATTATCTAATACAGGGTTGCAACACCCGACTCTTCCTACATCCCAAAACGAACCGATCAAGCCGAAAACCACCATCCTAAATCAAAAATCTCGCAGACCCAACCACACTCAGAAGCATATGGTCTTCCTATTATTAAGAACGAACTCGAGATACACCCAACCGGAGTCACCATCACTCTTCTTAACCAAGGCACCCAATTTCCAACGGACAAAACTTCTCAGAGAAGTTACCTAACCACCTTGATACTCATAACTCAATCCGGAACGTGATACCTTAAAACGTCCAACCAATTCCTAGATCGGTTATCCACTCGATTCTTAACGTACTGCCGAGAAACCATAAAAGTCGAACGACTCCAATACCACCACTCCACAAATCTGAAAGAACCGAAGAACCAAACCCACACTTCTTAACTTTCACCAACATTTCAGCCAATTACCAGATACCAGCTCGACCTCCATACAGCCAACACTTCCCAAGGGAGATACTCGACTGTATCTCGACAATCCAAACCCGGTCCGAACTTAACATGCTAACACTCCTAATCGTTTCTCCAAATCGATTATCCAACCGATCCCTAACGCCCTGGTTAAAACCTCCACTAACCTAGCGCTTCATACACGACTGGTCCATCATTCGAAAGAAAACTAAATACTGAGCCTAGCATTTCCAATGCTGAAGAACCGAGGTGCTCATACCGCCAAACGAACGAGCACACAAGTAACCATCTCTTTCTCACACCTTCCTATTTGTTCCACCGCACGCGCCACCGCCACTACTCGACCCGAACAAGGACAAGCGAAGAAGACTTGAACACTACCACATCGAAGAATTCACCAAAGATCACCCACGCTCCTACCCGATCAAATTTAATAGAAGTCTAACAGCTATCTCAACCCCATCGACGACCCCACCACTTAACGAAAGCTCCCGCTTCCTAAAAATAGCACTAGGCCAACAACCTCCCGATGGCATCACAGCATTAACACGAACCCAGTCGCAACCCCAGGCAATTCCAATTAATCCTAACACACATAAGAACACTCCACCGACGATCTGACCAAATGGAACGAGTAGACAACCACCTCCAACCCAATAATCGAAAAAATTATCGAACTGACCATGGTTGCCATTACCCGAACGAAGTAATACAATAACAGAAGCACAACCAACTCCCACCGACTCAACCGATGACGCAATCCTCTTACTCCACATAACAACTTCTAAACCTTGCCACAGACCCTCGGTCTCATCTACGAACTCTGCACCCAACGACCATCCTCAAGCAACCACACAAATCTTGACTCAACCCTCAGGACCAACAGGCATTGAACTCCCAACAACCCTTGAATAATGACGATGAAGTGCACATACCCATTCCTGCTGCGTACCAAAACGTGACACCCTGTCGACATTTCATACCGCACCCGACCTGGACAAACTTCCACTTACTCTGCACCGAACATCCGCACCTCGCAACCGCAAAGAGAACATCTTTCTTAACGCCACAAACTGCCTCCGCCGACCCTTATTTATCACAACGCAGACAACGATGTCTAACCCTGACGATCTGTAAATCAGAAGATCCCAACAAAAACGCTCATAACTCAACAAAACACACAACCACAATTCTTCATCCATGAACCCAATGGTTCTCCTCCACTTAGGGTTTGAACCCGCTAACAGCTGACCCATCAGCCACTGCCGTTCCACAGACCATCCACCATTCACTCACCGCTAAACCATTCACAACAACTTGTCTTCACCCGCTCACTAGAGATAGATCCCGAACTAACCACCCACATACACAGAACCAAACCAAGACAACTATACGGAAAAACGATAAAAATGGTATCGTGAAAACGTACCAACAATGACCGACGAGGTTCCACCTCCACATCCAGTTGTTAAGCCTCATCTTCCAATTTCGGGTCCTCCATCTTCACCTGAAGAACACCCTCACACTTCGGGACAACAAAACCTGAATTATGACTAGCATCCCTAGACAATCTCGGACAACTCGCCCTGATGTGGCCAAATTGATTGCACGAAACACAAAACCTCACCTCCAGTTTACCATCCCAACGGTAAGAGTCCTCCACTCCAAACTGATTGCACGAAACACATGTCACCTCCACGACGACCAAATCCCAGACATTCCCTTCACTTATCTCAGGCTCAACCCGGCCTCGCAAACTCAACCCGAGTCCCGAATCATTTCCCTTAGATCACCCTTCCTTATTCAGAAATCTGACAAGAATGAGCTACACACTCGCCTAAGCACATCGTCTACACGATTCCCTCATCTACAGACTCCTTAGGTTCATCTGGTCTCCCTTTGTTCCAGGTACGAATCTTGTGCTTCCAATACTCTTCCTAGTCTACCTAGGAATTCCACATCTCACCCGCACCACCAAGAACTTCTAATCATACCACCAGGTCGTCTCATGTACACGTAATTGTATACAATAAGAACATATAGACAGTCAAATAGATGTCCCTACCTTAAAGTCACAACTAAACAAAGAACAGCCAGTAAGGCCGGTTCAAGAATTCTAAGGGTATCCGATCATATTACATACAATCCTAAAGAATTCCCTTAACTCCCTAACAATACAAGCACAAATCCAAAAGGCACACACAAGCAGCACATAGCAAGTAACACATAGTAAGCAGCAAACTAGGCAAAAGGCATCCCTATGATCCAGGCCAATTCTATCATGCAATTTCCTAAATGGATCCTTAGCCTATTTCTAGCATATATCACATCATCATCATATCATCAACACATAAAGTCATGGATATCTTGGGAATTAACCACTTACTTGAGCTCCGACCGACTGTACGCATCACATCTCATCCTTTTCAAAATCTGCATATCCGTTTAAAAGCTTAAGTCAGGTATTCATACCATGTTTCAAACTGCCAAGCAAGAATCAAACAAGATCATGCAAGGGAATCTTCCACATGTTACTCTACCTAACTCCTAATAATTTCTTTAGAAACAGTTTTTCCATTGAAAAATCGTTTTAGAAAATCCTCAAATCCCCGGTTTGAGTTTGGAATGCCAGTCATGATCATCCAAATCCTTGGATTCACAATCATGTTCATCGTAATCCCTCAAACCAAGGCTATGATAACAACTTTTAAAGTCTCAAATCCAGTAATAAAATTTTCCTTTTAAAAAACGGTTCAACTACATAAACGGATTAACCATTACAAACCATCTAAATTAAACTTAGTATTTAAAACATTTAATAGTATTTAACAAAAACATTTACAAGCATTATCCATCGGAAGAATTGATTATAAAAACGTCAGATGCGGTAAAATCGTGCCATGCTCCAAGCTCAAGCCAACAATTACCTGAAAAACAGTAAGGGTGAAAGAGTAAGCACAAAGCTTAGTGAGTTCCCCAGAATACCACACGATCCATCACATAAACACAATCACAAAGGGTCATCGAGCTCGCCTCAATCGACCTGGCTCTCGGGCTCGTCCCGGTCAGCCTCGGCGAAGAACTCACGAGCTCGCCCCGTTCCGTCCGTCACCGAATCAACTCATTCTTTGACTCACGGGCTTGCCCCGATCTTGTCTAGACTCATAATCTTGCCCCGATCTTGTCTAATCAACTCATTCATTGACTCACGAGCTCGCCTCGATCTTGTCGGTTAACACGTAAGGCACATACATCATATTATTACACAAAGTAATAAAGCTACCTACGCATGCAACATCACTCATAGTATAGTGAGGAGACTCACCTGGTCCGCAGAGCCAAACAACACTACTCACGCGTGTCCACGGATCCGACAAGACGAAAGTCCTAACAAGATAGACTCTACTTAGAACTTTCTAAATTCCAAACAGGATAATTCTACACGACTGGTGTCCAAAACTCTCAAGTTTGACCAAAAGTCAAACCGTCAAAAAGTAAACGGTCAAAGGCCAAAGTCAACAAAAGTCAACAGACACAGTTAGCCCCGCTAACTCCCCAACCTTCAAATATGGCCCAAGCATGATAATCTAGGGTTTTGGCCCAAAATCAAACATTAGCGCCGCTAACCTTAAGGTTAGCGCCGCTAATATCGATAGCGCAAAACCACACAGACAGCTGGCAAGCTAGTGATGCAAAAACGTGGGAAAACACCCCTCAGCACATTAGCGGCGCTAATAACCCCTATACACCCTTTTCCATAATTTGGCTTCCGATTTGACCTGCGAACCTTGACTCTTTGAAACCCGGAACTTAACTTCTCGGGATTAAGGTCTTACACCCCACTTCTCCAAACAACTATAAACTAATTTCCTGATTGTTTCACCCTGATCGTTTGGTATTTGAAAAAAGTTCAAAATGTTCTTTCGCAAAACCCACTGATCATCAACCCAATGCACCGTAAGACACATGTAGTTAAGATTTTGCATCGATGTCCATGTGTCACTGTTAACAGATATTGTTTGATTTTTAAATGATTCTTGAGATTTAACATATCTTTTTTGTATAATTGCAAACAATCTCGTGCAACCGTCCATCTCGACGAGATTTTAAATAATGGTTGCAAATTCCATGTGTAATCTCTAAACCCCTCATCATCAACTATTCTAAATGGTTTATTATCTTTGATAAACATATGCGCCAAAGACTTCCTACATTTTTCCTGGCTAAAGCTATGAGCTTCCAAAGTAGAATCCGCAGATTCAACTGACTTTTTGAAACTCAATGTAGATTGCTTTTTTAGATTCGCTCCCATTTGCTTATAAAGAGGCAAGGTTCTGCATACGTTTTGTAAATGGTTGGACATTGCACTTGTCCCATTCCTTTTAGAATTTCCTTGCATCTTCTTTTTACAATATTTGCATTTTACGTCGTCCTTACCCGCCAATTCTACGAAAAGTTTCCTAACAAATTACACATTCCGACCACTAGTACCACCCTTCTTTGGTTCAGTCTTCTCATTATTATCATCAACATCCACATCAATAACCGGGAACTTTGTTTAGTCCTACTTTGAGCTTCATTACCGGTTCCTTGACTCGCGTCCATCTACAAATAAACATATAACATATATCAAATATCAATACAAGAAAATCATTTTCTATTTCTGTTTTACATAATTAGTCATTACACAATAATCATATTTTGTCTCTTATCTATATCATTACAATAAAACTGAAACAACATGATATTAAATCACTACCATTTCAAAAGAAAAATAGTTTCAGATTTTTATGGGAGTATTACAACCATCAACCCCACAATTATTTATTCCAAATGAGGCAAACCGGTTAATCTTGGTTATATCATTGTCATTAAAAGAAGCAAAAGTAGATTGAATGGGGTCCTATCCACAATCATATTTAAATGTGATCGTGGTGGTATATACCAAAGTACTAAAATTTCTAGTAAAAATACGGGTACCAAAAAGATAAATTGTCCATTTTAAAGGGAAACCATTCGTTAGTATATGACTATTGGACACTGAAGGTGATATGTTGTACACATAATCACGATCCTGTACTACATATAGAGGGTCATCCATATGCAATGCGATTGTCTGAAGATGAAAATTGGTTAGTAGAAGATTTGGCAATGAATAATGTCCAACCATGAGATATTTTATCATCCCTGAAGAAGAAAAATCCTGATAATGTGTCCACATCTCAAACAATATACAATGCACTCTATAAATTTCGTATGACCAACAATGAAGGCAAAAACAATATTCAAGTGCTAATGGAGTTTTTACAACAAAAAGACTATATTCATTACACTTTCACAAATGTCAGGACGAATCAGTTAGAAGATTTATTCTTTACTCATCCAAAGTCATTGGAGTTGTGGCATGCATTTCCACACGTTCTGTTGATGGATGCAACATATAGTACAAATAAGTACAAAATGCCTCTTCTTGAAATTGTTGGTGTAACATCTACTAATAAGACATTTTGTATAGCGTTTGTTTATATGCATAAAGAAAAAGCATAGAATTATACGTGGGCATTAAATTGACTAAAATCAACGTTGGATGGAATCATTTCCCCACGAGTCATCGTGACAGACAGGGAACTAGCTTTAATGAACTCATGCAAAGTATTATTTCCGGATACCAAACAATTATTGTGTAGATGGCATATTTCTCAAAGTATTCTAAGAAAGTGTAAACCATCGATGAAACCAAAACACTTGTGGCATTCATTCACGAAAGCATGGGCGTCATTGGTTGAATCTCAGACCGAAGAAATATATTTGTACAGAATGGCAGAAATTGAATCATTATTGATCGGATATCCAGGTATTTTTGCTATATATTTGGAATATTAATACTTTTCCAAACATTTTAGTATATTGAGAGTAACTATGTTTTTAATTTTCAGGTGTTCTTACTTATCTGAATGTCACATGGTTGAAACCATATAAGGAAATGTTTGTATCAGCCTGGACTGACAAATTTCAAAATTTTGGCAATCATACAACCAACAGGGTTGAAAGCCAGCATGCTTTGCTAAAAAATATCTGCCATCGTCACAATCAGATTTAGACAAATCATTGACATATATTCATAAGCTCATCCACACCCAAGAAACATCAATAAAAGCAAGTTTTGAACAAAGCAGAACTACCGTTAAACATCAATTTAACATAAAACCCTTCGAAAAATTGCATTATTATGTTTCGGTACATGCTTTGGAAATTATCTATCAAGAATTTGAGAGGTCAAAATTTGTTGGCGTGTTCTCTGAGAATTGTGGTTGTCACGTGCGCACTTGTTATGGGTTACCATGTGCACACGAACAAGCAAACTATTCAAAAAATGGACAATTTATTCCACTGAATTCAGTTGATATATTTTGGAGAAAACTTGAAATATCACCGTGTATTCCTATCGTAGATGAAGATAATTGTTGTGAAGACGAACTCCAAGAGATCCATCAAATATACAAAAACCAGTCAAAACATGGTAAGCATGGTCTTTATAATAGGGTAAAGGAGTTTTTTGCATCGTCAAAAACTCCCATTTGTGAACCCGCTGTTCACAAGTCCACTCGCGAACGTCCCTCTTTGAAGGATAAACGGTTCAATAAAACTACCGTTGATCCACCTCCCCAACAACCCCTTAGACGAAGTTGTTCAAACGTGTCTAATTCAATTGATTCAAGGGGTTTTGGTTTTAAAGAACCAGCAAGGCATAGTTCCTACGTCGAGAATAAATCAAATTGTTCAATCCCCTTCATCAATGAATTGCCAATTTTATTTCATCCTTACGTCAGTCAAATACAAGATGTGAAACCTCATGGAAATTGTGGTTTTAGAGCGATATATGCTTGTCTCGGTAACGATGGAGAAGACTGGGCGACAGTTCGATATAATTTGATGCAAGAGTTACACAATTACAAGGAAGAATATGAAAACATGTTTGGAATTGGATTGTTGGGTGGCATATATAACTCGATAAACGTTTTTCGGACGGATATGTTTGCACCCATCGAATATTGGCTAAGTACTGATATGGGTCTCATGATTTCCTCCTTTTATAACGTGACACTACACATATTAAGCCTGGCAGGCAGCATGACATACTTACCGCTTCGATCAAATCCTCCACCGTTGCATCAACGCACCCATATTGCAATTGCAATTGTTGGCGGTTCTCATTACGTAAAAGTTACATTGAATGAAGGATACCCGATGCCTCCAATTTATCCACAGTGAAATTATTTCAAGTATGACAATGCATCTGAATGGGCTACTCCTTGTGAAAGACAACTACATATGTATATGAATCATTTCCGCTCTAATCGTAGCACTGAAAGAGTTGTATTGGATGATTGATGATTATTTAAGTAATTTAATATTGTATTTTATTATCTTCATTTATGCAAAAAAATAGCTCGATTAGAATAATTAGAACAACACTATATTACAACATTTGATAATATAAACGAACAAAATATATAAAAGTGTATTCAAACAAAACGTCAAAAATTAGAAAATTAGTACGTCAAAAATTAGAAAAATAGTAAATTACAACGTTAAATAATGCAAACGAACAAAACATAAAAAAAAACATATTACAAAATATATTTGAATTAAACGTCAAAATGTTAAATAATTATTTAAATTATAAATACCTAAATAAGTAAATAAAATAAATAAAAATAATATATATATATATATATATATATATATATATATATATATATATATATATATATATATATATATATATATATATATATATATATATATATATATATATATATATATATATATATATATATATATATATGGGGTTTTTTAAGATGACCCTAAAATTAATTATAGTACAAGGGTGTAGTATTGTGTAGTTAAATTTTTTTATACCGATTAATTTTTTAGCTTGTGCCTCTATGCTAACAAATTCAAGCATAAGAAACTGCAAAAGATTCTGATTTGAAGTTTGACTTTGACCAATTAGGTCGATGATATCCATAGCTGATGGATGGTGCTTTGTTTCTATAAGAACTGGAGGCATTTTCGAGGAGTTTCTTGGATAACTTATTTTCACCATACCATTTCACTACAAATCAAAAAACATTAATCAAAAGCTTTTAAAATGGTAGAGTTTTCTACAGCTTTTTCCCGCCTAAAGTTTATTTCTCAGATAAATCACTCCCGAAAATCTTGAAATATTAATCACGAAAATTAATTGAAATCCTATCCAATTTTGAATTTCAAAAACATTCTTATCTGACAAATCGGTTACACTTTTAAAATGGTAAATATTAATGTTATCCCATAAATCATGGATAAAATAACGGAATCGATTTTATAATCTCAGAAATCGTTGACTGCAGACACGCACACAGAACCGGACACACACACGCACAACTTGAATTTATTCTCCAAATAGCATTCTACTTTTCTTAATTTCTTGATTACAGGAACATACTTTCAATTTTGGTCCATGTTTTGGTTTATATGTAGACCAAAATAACATTTTTCGTGTTTCTATGTGTGTGTTCTTTGTAAATTAAAAAGGTTAATTGATTAGAAGCTTCAAATTTCATATCTGTAAACTCAGTCCTGATTCTACGGGTTCTTGATTGCTCTCATTGATTCGCTTGTGGGTTAAATGCAAGAAATAGCAATATTCAATATATTCTTTCGTTGTATGTCTAATATAATATACCTACTTACAATAACCTTTTTACATTCTGATTTTTTTTTTTCAATTTTAGTCCTTTTCTCTATTGGAATTGTGTGTGTGTGTGTGTGTGTTTACAATTCCTTACTCTTAATAGCAGCATATGTACATTTCTTCACTCATAATAGCAATATTTAACAAATAAAGTACGATGCCCATATTGAAATCAAATTTAAATAAGTTGTTATAATTAAAAATCAAAGTACATTGTTATATTGGCAATGAAATGTGACATATTAAACAATTATTTAAAGAAATAATTAAAAGCTAACCTCATCACCTATACAATTACTATTTACCTGGAGCTTCGGAATACCACTATTATCCACCTGTATGTCAAAAAAACTGCATATAGAAGCACATATGTTATTCAGTTACTATAAACATCCAAAACCTGAGATATAAAACAATGGTGAAAATTAAAATACAACAATTAATTCACCTTAGCTCCTTTATCCCCAATGGTGTTTACTGATAGGTTAAGAATCTTTAGAGAAATCAGTTATTCCATTAACAACAAAAATCACTTCTTCAGCAACATGGTTATAAGCTAAGCTCTATGCAAGGAAAAATAGTCATTCCGGTTATAAGTGATTTTATTCAAGTATTTGATGATCCATTTTCTTGTAGAGAGTATAAACGCCCCCTTAAAATAACCAAGTTTACGCAAATGTTAATCAACATTGTTATCTCCGGTGCCTGCAGTGAGAATAGGGTAAAACCTGGCTCCCAAAATAGGTATAAGCTTCAAGACAATCAAATATATTTCTAAATCTATGAGGTTTAAATATTCTTAGAATCATAATTCATACACAATGAATTTCAACCCGCATCGAAGCCAAATTTTCCCAACATTTGAAGTATGAAAAGAAACCAACAGTTGATCCAATCCAAGATCGGTCATATATAGGATAATTACCAATTGAGTCCAATAATATTTCAACTACGTAAACATTATCGCCCCTACATATGCACAATTTCTACCATAATCACAAAAGCACTCAACTATTCTCCAATACAGCCCAACCCCCAATGTGAAATCCTTATCATCTCCGTCATACACATGTTATAAAAATTTTAAATGCATCTCCTTTGCTTAATTAAGAGAAACGGTCGTCCATGAATAAGACGACTCAAAAATTCTATTACCCCATAATAACGTGCTCCATTTGAAAACTTGACAAAGTTCCAAAGAAAAATTACAAATATACATATCACTAATCTTGTTCTAGTTTCTAGTTTTCAGTGAGCATAACTCCACCTTGCTGTCATATCTGGCACCATATATGCAAAGAAAATATAACACGACAACTTTGTAATCATCGGTGGACCCATCGTACCCAAAACCATACAAGTCTTGCAAAACATATCATACTTTAAAGCCATAATAGTGTATCAGGTTTGAACTTCGAGTACTATAGTTCTATAGAGCCAAAGGATCCTCCTCGCTAGCCATGAGTTTCTATATCTTGCAAGAAGCGGTAATCCAAATGACCTAAGATGATGTTTTAATGGATAATAACATTTTGCGGCCTTTAGAAATCCCCATAATGAGGACAACTATGAACACATTTTCTTGGCACAATACTGACAATACGTGCATAGTGATTGTTTCTCGTCGACACACTATGATGAGGTTTGATGAAATGGGGATTAGATAGTACAGACACCATAACTTGCACATAGACGTATTCAGGAATAAGCTTAGGAACCAATTAAGGATCTTCGGACGCTTCGAAAAATTGCGACCTCTTGATTCACTTTTGTTGTTGTGACTTCTGTTTGTCGTGTTGGTCTTCGATTGCCAACGACAGCAAAAACAACCAAATAGAATCAATTAGTGACATTCTCCCAAAACATCGCTAGATCGTAAGCTCCGAGATCATTGTCGAAGTTATCTGATGGCTTCTCATGATCAATCTTAGAGTGTAGGTTTGTGTGGAAGTTATGGCGATCTATAATATCCAATGATAGATTATTTCGGCAAATCTCATCCTAGTTTGCAACATTGACGATGCACGTCATTAATTAATTTTAGTAATGTGTGAAAAATAAGTCTCGAGTGTTGTCCTCTTTATGATGTGTTGTATGATGGCTCCGCTAATGTCTTAGGGACGTTATTATGCGTTGAAACATCCTTTATGTCTGTTTAGATCGCCTGTTCTTGCAATAGATTGTTATTTATATTTTACGAGGGTGATACAATGTATTTTGGAACCCTAATACTCGACGATCAACTAGATTACCTTGTTATGTTATTACTGTGGGATACTACTAGAATGAATTGTATGGTTATGGAAACCATGAGACTAGCAATGATTAACAAATGTTGTCGGGATATGTTGTTTTTTTCAAAGATGGAGCCAAGTATGCTAACAAGGCGCGGTTATACTCACCGGAAACCAGAAATTCGAACAAAATTAGTGATCTTAATGGTTTTCATTTGAATGTTTGGGTCAAGTTTTCAAATTGAGCCATTAATTGGGTGGCTATTTGATATTTTGGGTCTTCTCACTTGAGGACGATAGTTTCTCTTGATTTAGCAAATGAGACTTATGGCGAAACTTTGTAACCCGCAAAAGATGAAGGTGATAAGGATTGACATTAGGGGATTTAGGAGAATGGTTGTGGGTGCTTTATGATTATTGTATAAATTGTGCAATTGTATAGATGATGAATTGAAAATTTACCAGGTTAACGACTCTTGGTCTCGAAGCATAGCCGTTTGTTGGGGATGGAGATTGGTGATAGACGACCAGGGGTATGAGGACGAAACATACCTGCACAGTGGACCTGCAAGAAGTGATTACGACAAGAGAAAGTTAGTTATAGATACAGACTAGTCCCAGACGGAGTAGGATGTCGTGTTCCAGAAGGTTACCATCAATGCTTTTGTAAATTTCTATTCATATAATCTTGCAGCGTAATACATCTGCATTCCAAATTCTCTAATACTCTGTTTCAACAACAAATCTTCTTGAGTCGGTAACCCTATTGTAGTCTTGGTCTCGAAGTTGGTCTGTATCATCGGTAAGAAAGCCAGGCCATCCTCGGATTCTCACCATAGAGCGATCACCCGCAATTGACCAAACTAATGTCTGACGTCTTCAATCTGGAAACCGGATCTTGGAAAAATGGTTCACAACTGTCACATGGATATCAATAATACCAAAGAGATCAGGATTTTCTCCAACGGAATGCTTCGAGGGGGAGTGAAAAGGATGTTTGGATGTGGTTTTTGGTGGTGATGAAAACTCATGATGGAGGTGCTGATAGTGGATTAAATTCAATATATCTGTGATTACATAGAAAACTTTGTTGTCATGGCTTTGGAATCATCCTACCTGCGTACGATTCAAGTTATCAGCAAACAAAAACGATCGCCCCCGACTTTGTCTCCACGCATACTTGGACCATCTTCTATGGTTTACGTATCACATTATTTATTATTATTATTATTATTATTATTTGTTTAAAACACGTAAAAATGTCAATTTATTTTTTGACGAATAGATTTTATATAAAATCATTAAACTTGGTATTATATAAAATACATCTAATACAGACTATTTACATAAAATATTCAGGAATTTACAAATAGCATTGATATTATACATGATATTTGATATTTTGATATCAATACATGATATTTGATATTTTGATATACTTTTTTAAAGTGTTTGTATTTTAACATGATCGCCTTATATAACAATGGTTACTATTTTTAATAAAATACAGAATTTCATTGTTATGATATCAAAAATATTTTGTACATGATGATTGTAATGTTTGGTTTTCTGTTTTAAAGGATTTAGTACTTGGATTTGAAACTAAAATCATATCGATTTTTTTCGTGGTTTAAAGCTTTAAAATTTATAGATCTCATCTCAGTTTGCAACATTCATGACGCTAGTCATCAATAAATTCTCAGTAATGTGTTAAAAATAAGTCCTGAGAGTTATCCTCTTTATGATCCGTTGTATGATGGATCTGCTAATGTGTTATATCACTTAATTTTGCACCGAAACATCCTCCTTTGTCGGTTTAGGTCGCCAGTTCATGCAATAGATTGTTATTTATATTTTACGAGGGTGATACACTGTAATTATGAACGCTGATACTCAAAGATCAAGTAGATTGTTTAGTAAACGTGACAACTTCTTTTTTTCACCCAAAACATTTAGTTGAGGAATAAAAAGAGAAGATGTTTCATGTTTGATTTCATTCTCTTCACAGAATATGTTAAAATCAGGAATGAAGTATTTTCTAGGTCTGTCCAATAAAAGAACTTCTGATAATGTATTTTTATATCGTATTATTTACGCGTTATTTGGTGTCTTTTAGTTAAATTATTGTTATAAATAGACCGAATACACTCACTTTCAATGGAAGTTGTCTTGGATAGAAAATGTGTTAGAATACAAGGACTAGAATTGAAAAAGGAAGGAAGATTAGTTGGAACGTAGAAGATAAAAATCGAGCAATTCATGGCGCTCAGGATTAGAGATGGCGACGCTAAGAAGAGATGACACTGTAATACATAATTCAATTCAATTTTCAAATAAACGAGATTCATGAATCTAAAGTTGGGGTAAGATTGTTGTGTTTTTCATATTGTCAAACAATCAATCCAATATTTGGTATTATGAACTAATATGAAGCTGTTACCAATACAAAAAATAGACATATAAAATTACACAGAATTAAATGTCGATTCATTACAAATAATAAATCAAATTATCATTTAATTAACAAATTTAATCCAAAAATCAAATTGATCATTCACAATAATATCTAATTATAAGAAATATACAAGAAGACTGTCCTATTGACCAATGAATTAAAAGACTATAAAGAAAAATAAAAACCAACCCGAAGATAGCAAATTCTTGACCATAAAAAACTACACTAAATGACTATTTTCCATAAAGGATTTATGCGCTCCTACATTTGTAAGCATGAGTGTAGAACACCATGATTTAATACATATTATTGTTTGATGCAATAGCTACATAAGAATCGATAAATACAAAGCCATTACTTAGAAGCCGGAAGAAAGCTTTGTCGTAAAGGGAGTGAGGGGAGCAAAGAAAATTCTCGAATTTGGTGTGTGGAATATAGTCCTAGGAGGTCTGTGTTTATAGTTTTGTAGACCCTAACAGACTCAAAAACTCAAAAACTCAAAAACTTTTGGAGTCTGTGATGGCAGCAGTCTTATCATGACTCGCCACGTGTCATGCGTACTCATTTCATTTGTGTTACAGCTTGCTATCTAGTAACGAGTTTTGGAGGCTTTTAGAAGCTTCCCCGAACTTATCCACAAAAAGTCAATATGATTGGGTCGGTCCAACATGCATGATTGCACAATTTTCGTGAAACATGCACCCATCATCTCCTAGGGACGATGTAAAATCAAAAGTGTGTCTAGGGACGATGTAAAATCAAAAGTGTAAAATCAAAAGTGTGTCTAAATTGCACAATTTTCGTGAAACATGTGGGCTTGGTCCACCCATTAACATTTATTATTGCTTATGAAGGTTAAAGGCAAGGAAATTCTCATAAACCCTTCCAAGGTTCTTCCCCAACTTAAATAAGACAAGAAAACTAACCAAGGTGCTAGTTCTTTTATTATTTCCAACATAATGGTCAACATCATTGTGAGCCATCTTTGGTTGCGAACGTGGATGGTGGTATGTTCACTCACATACATACATTATTGAGCATTCATGTTCATTCAATCTTCCGGTCACTATTCACGTACGTTTCGATATAAACATGTGGGCTTGGTCTACCCATTGACATTTATTATTGCTTATGAAGGTTAAAGGCAAGGAAATTCTCATAAACCCTTCCAAGGTTCTTCCCCAACTTAAATAATACAAGAAAACTAACCAAGGTGCTAGTTCTTTTATTATTTCCAACATAATGGTCAACATCTTTGTGAGCCATCTTTGGTTGCGAACGTGGATAGTGGTATGTTCACTCACATACATACATTATTGAGTATTCATGTTCATTCAATCTTCCGGTCACTATTCACGTACGTTTCGACATCTAAAAGTGAATCACAAAGCCTGCTCAAACTCTTAGTATAACAATGGTGGTTGCACAAAGGCTGCTCTACATTTCTTGTACAATGTGATGTCTTGTAGATCATTGTATCTCTGAGTTGGAACGGGGAAAATCACATTGGCTGCTCAATTATATGGATAGACGTTTCTTTCTTTTTGTTGAAATCGGGTAAACCACACTGGTTGCTCAAGTATATTGGCATCACAATTAGCTAATATTTATCCTTTTAAACAATGTTGGATAGGATACACAAACATTAATCAATGATTATGGCACAATATGTTGGGTAGGATACATGGTGACCATAACTCACAACATCGTTATAGAGAAGTGAATTATATATGGATGAATTTCGGGAGCTGAACCTAAGACCAAACTGGAGTCTACATGTATATTTCTGTTGCAGCCGGAGGTTAGCAATAGAGCAGGCTTGACATCTAATTAATTAGTTGGAAGTTGATCCTCTTGCAAGGATGGTGTTGATGGCGGTAAAGTGGGTGGTCTCTTTGTAGAAATACAAAAAGAAATATATATATATATATATATATATATATATATATATATATATATATATATATATATATATATATATATATATATATATATATATATATATATATATATATATATATATATATATATATATATATATATATATATATATATATAGAAGGAGGATCGTGTAGGAACCCAAAATCCGGTAAGAACTGTAAGGACAAATCTAGACCTTTAATCATGAAAAATGGGCGGATAAGATTCAATATGATTAAAATATCACATCTTAAAAGCTTGGGGGGCTACTTGTTTAGAAATCAAAACTATTGGGTGGATAATACAAATTAATAAGGGTAATATGGTAATTGCAACGAGTCCCCACCAGATTGCGACACTTGACGCTACATGGTTTGCTGGTTTTTTTTTATTCCCTCGCTTAGTTTTTTTGGGCCATAACTTTTTTTTTTCTTTGTAAAAAAGAAATCCTAAAAAAATCAAAGTTCTTAAAATTTAATTCTCTACAAAACAAGCAAAATCATGAAAATTTGAAAAAAAAATATTTTTTATTTTTTATTATTATAAAAAATCAAAAATTAAAAAAATTCCAAAAATTATGAAAATTTAATGGATAATTGTAGATATTATATTAGTAAGTTTGCAAAACAAATTTGAAAAAAAGGTTTTTTTCGTGTTTATTTTTATATTTTAAGTAAAAAACACATCAAAATAGCAAAAAAACATATGATCCAAAAATATTAAAACCAAAATATGTTTTATGATTCAAAACTTATGATCAAAGATGCAATACTCGTTATGATTCAAGATCCAAAAGTAGTTATGATCCAAAACGAGTTAAAAAAACATATAATGACAAAATGATTCAAAACTTATGATCCAAGATGCAAAAAAAACTATGATCCAAAATGTTATGATCCAAAAATACATGATCCAAAATGTTATGATTAAAAATATCGTGATCCAAAATGATTAGATTAAAGATACAAAAAAACGTTAAAATTAAGATTAAAAAATATTCATAAAAATGAAAAAAAAATTTAAAAATCGAGTACTGCAGCATTCAAAAAATAAATAAATAAAAATAAATAAATAAATAAAATAAAAAAAATAAAAATCTAAAAACCGAGTATAATCGAAAATAAAAAAAATTTGAAAAAAATAATTTTTTAAAAAAAAATAAAAAATAAATAAAAAATAAAAAAACGAAAAAAAACCGAAAAAGGAAAAAAACGAGAAAAAAAATCCCACTTAAATCAAGTTGAAAAAAAAAACTCACTTAAAAAACCCACTTAAATACTCGAGTTCGTATTTCGTTCCGTGGACGTGCATCGCACGTGATTGCGTCACGTCAAAGGAAGTCATTTTGACGTTATTGCCCTTATGAGAATGATTGGACGAGAAGAGTTCTCGCGGTTCCTACCGGATCCTAACCCTATATATATATATATATATATATATATATATATATATATATATATATATATATATATATATATATATATATATATATATATATATATATATATATATATATATATATATATATATATATATATATATATATATATATATATATATATATATATATATATATATATATATATATATATATATATATATATATATATATACTAGCTACGTACCCGCGCAATGCGGCGGTGGCAAATAGTGTCATTTCGGCAATTACTTTTTAGGTTTTAGGTTGCAGATGAGAGGGATAGTTGGCGAATATGAGAGTGATTAATTTTTTTCGGACGATTGATTACATTTCCCACGATATTGGGCAGAACCCGCATTTAATGAAAGTACAATGCTATAATAACAACAATAATATAAGTGCAATGCTATAATCCAAAAAAATAAACAAAGTAAACATTTCGTTTGTGGAGAACTCGCATTTAAGTAAAGTACAATGTCATAATCTGCCAAAGTAAATATTTCCGGTGCAATAACTTTAAAGAAAATGAAAAAGTCAAAGAAATCATCACATAAATACCAATGTACTAAAGTTTATGTGTGTGCAGAAGATATGTGTTCATGAATTTTTAAACAGAATGAGGAAAGTACAATACTACAATCCGCAACAAATAAAACAAAGTAAATGCTTTGTTTGGGAGAAACTCGCATTTAAGGAAAGTGCAATGTCGTAATAACAACAAAAATAAAAGTAGAATTTTATACTGCACACATCGGTGTGATCTACAGATGATCTACATGGGCACCTACAATCATAGAAACCAATGTAATCACACATCGGTGTGATCTACAGATGATCTACATAGACACCTATAATCACAAATTTCTGAAATTTTCAAACTTTTCAAACTTTTCAGACTTTTCAAATGATTTAAAATTTTCAAATTTCGAATATTTTAAATAATTCAAACTTTTCAAAATCATTCAAATTTTCAGATTTTTCAAACTTTTCAAAATCATTCAAATTTTCAGAGTTTTCAAATTATTCAAAATTTCAAACTTTTACGATTATTTAAATTTCAAAAAATTTAAATTATTCAAACTTTTCAAAATAATTCAAAATTTCAAACTTTTCAAACTTTTCAAATTACTCAAATTTAAAAAATTTTAAATTATTCAAACTTTTCAAAATCATTCAAATTACCAGACTTTTCAAAATTTTCAAATTAATCAAAATTTTCAAATTAATCAAAATTTTCAAAATTTTAAGATTATTCAAGGAAAAACTTTTCAAATTATTCAAATTATTCAACTTTTCAAATTATTCAAAATTTTCAAACATTTCAAAATTATTCAAATTTTTAGACTTTTCAAATTATTCAAATTTCCGAAAATTTCAAAATTTTCAAATTTACAAAATTTTCAAAATTTTAAACTTTTCAAATTATTCAAAATCTTCAGACCCAAAACCAACTCTCATAAGAAACCAAAAAATTGAAACTAAAAGATCCACCTAATACTTTCCAGAAGTTCTGAGCATGCTTTACCGTTCCCGAAGGTATTAAAAACAGTATTGTGCTGATGCTATTTAAGGTTTAATTAAAGAAGATAAAAAAACAAATAAAATCTAGTCCCTATAACCAAAAACAATCCAAATCTGATAAATAATTTAAATATAAAAGAGAAACTACATGGTTTCAAGTGAGAGTACAAGTGGAATAATCAAAACTGCAAGCTTGCGAGAAATTGCTTCACTCTTATACCTCTGCCATATTTGAAGAAATTAAAATTTGTTAAATTTCTATATTTCACATTAAAAAAAACTTAAACTACATTTAAACTTATATCTAATCATGTAAAACCTATTACTTGGATAAATACAAAATATTAGATGCAAACGCCATTAATAGTTTTTCAAATACATCTATGGTTTTCGAATAGTTTTATAAATAACATTTATATTTTCATTTCTTTTATTTACTGCATAAATGATATATAAATTGCAACGGTCAATAAAAAAGGTTCCATTAAAGGGTATTAAATGACATCTTTTTATAACATTCAATGTTTACATTAAAAGCATCCATTCCTATTAAATAGAAAGATAAGTAAATGTCACTATGTGATTACAATGGAAGCATTAAATAATTTTAAAAAAATTTGAAGGTAAAAATATTAACTTCTCAAGCATGGTTTTTGAGGTATTTTGTCTGTGGTGTAGTGGTTTTTGGATTTGATCCAAGAATGAATCTTTCTGCTTTGTTTATACCAAAGGGATCAGAAGGCAAAAGGATGTCTTTTTTGACCAAACTGGAAAATTAATATACCACAAGGATGAAAATGTAATTTACTCTAGACCTTCGTGACCTTGATGATTGTAGCAATCACAAAAATGACCACAAGGACTAACCTCTGGAGTTCCATAGACCCAATCACAAAAATGGCCACAACTTGCTGCTGAGAGTACACTTGAGAGTACACTTGAGAGCTTCCTGACCTTGATGATTGTAGCATCACGTTGTTGTATAGTGCTAATAAATTTGCATTTCAACTTAATATATTCTTTCATGTATTTATATAAATACATGAAAGAATTTGAAAAAAAAACAAAATGCTCACCTGCAGTAAAGAAAACTCACACCAAACTTTTTAATGAGTTTCAAGTCAGAATTTCATTTAACAGTTATTCAAAAACAATCTCAAACACATACAACTATTAGATTTTAAATAAATTAGAGATCTAAGTAAAAAACTTCTAACCACCACGTTAAGAATAGGCAGGTCATTGACCACAACAGAACTTAAGATTCTTCACTTATTAGAGGAGTTAACTATCAAAAAGTCAACTAACTTCATTGACCATTCTACCTTTCAAGAGTCATGGCTTTACGTTCTGCTTATTAAATGGATTGTAAAGCACTAATCAAAGACGGGTCAAGCCCCTTTCTCAGAGGGTCAACCACAAGAACATCTGACCCTACAAGCCAATAAAGTGGTTCCTGAGAGAATTTAAGTAAATCACAAAAATGGTTCCTGAGTATTGTTGTTTTTTGCAATTTGGCCCTTACTTTCTAGTTTCCTATCAAATATAGCCCCTTTTTCACATGGCCGTTTAGACAAGGGGGCAAATTGATCTTTTTAGTTAAACAAATTATAAGAATATAGAGATAAAGAGTTCAAGATTAACAATTGAAGTGTCGGCAAGATGCCAACTAATACTGTTATTAGTGGAGCTTGGTAATCTGTCAATTGTTTTTTCAAAAGCTAGTTTTGATTCCTTATGGATCTCAATACATCTAACTGATCTGAAAATACTAAGATTAAACATAGTTAGTTAATGAAATTAAACTTTTAAGCAATCAGAACAAAATATCAACAATTCTTTCCTGCATTTTCCAGTGGAAGCAACTGACAGTCCAATGACTCCAGCTCCAGCATATAGGTCAGTACCAGATGCACCAAGAGGGACATATGTATGTAGCTTTTGAAGCAAAGAATCAAAAGCCTGAAAAATAATAAAAAACAATCTTATTTACAGTAAACACCTCTAAAACGATAGTTAGATAATGGTTTACAGTTTTAGCCTATTCAAGTTCAAGGGTAAAATCGTCCAAACTGCTTCCATATATTTACCTCCATTTTTTCCACTTTTACCCTTCACGTAATCAAGCAACATTGTTGTGTATTTTAATATATAATTAAAGATATGTTAAACGATAGATCTTGTAGGTACCCAAAGAACAACTTTCTTGAGAATGAGAATGAGCCATTACCTGAAGAGTGCATGTTGATGGGACTTTGTTAGTCTTGTGGTGACATAGATGAAGGTGGGTGGTTGAAGGCGGATGTCGGAACCATTTCCATTTAAATCTACAAACAAAGGAAATTGTAAGATATCAAAAAGAGTTTTTTGTAATAGTTTGATGATATTGTAATAGAAAGTGATTCAGGAGTAGTGTACCTATAAACCATCACAGTCGAATCACACAAAATCATGCATAACTAAACTAACAAAATAAATAAAAACCCCTTAAATTGAAGATGTTAAAGATATTGAAAAGGAAATATCTAACCTCGTGCCCTATTGACCATCATTGGTGAAGGGCAGAAAGTTATTAGAGAGGCACGAAACTTACCATAGAAAATAAAAAACAATACGAAATCGGTAGAAGAAGGATCAGATCTGATATCTTACATCATCATAATTAGACAATTAATGGCCCTTACTTTCAAAGAATCAGATAGGTGGAGATTAATGGAATAGAAACTTACCCATCGTGAATAAATTCGGAGCTTTTCACACAAACACTTTGTCTGCACCATTCACTGACTGATCAGGTAACAACTACTTGAAACCGTTAAAATTTGTCATGAAACTTACATAACCAGTTAACTATTCTACTACAAAAAGAAAGGTAATTGATTTTTACCTTTAATACTTCTCTTGGATTATAAAACCCCTTCAATTTGCCTTCAAAACCCCTTCCGATTTGCCTTCAAAATCCCTTCCGATTGCCTTCAATACCTTAGAAAGGTTTTGCATTTGACCACGAACCCACAATACACAAAGGATAAAAAGGCAAATTCCAAGAGAAATCAAGAAAAGAGTCTCAACACTAACAAGGCCACCAGCTTCAACGACTTCAATAGTACCATTGTAGAATGTATTTTGGTATGGAAGCTGGTCTACTTCATATACTATCATTACAACAAGATCAAATGTCCCAGCCTTCACCAAAAAAAAAAGATTCATGTTAAAACATAAAATCATAATTTTCACTTTTCAAAATATTAACCAAATACAATCTTTCTGCCATATTGATAGTTGTCAATGAATCCAATCTTTCTGCCATATTGATAGTTGTCACAATCTCCATAGATACACAGATCTGTAGACACAAATACACACACCCACACATAAAAATACTTAATAATAGAACAATATTAACACACGATAACACACAATATCACAATCCCAACATAAATGTCTTGTATTCCTCAGCCACAAACACCAATGGTGCTGATGGAGTTCAAATCCAGATCCTGTTTCTGTTACTGAAATTTCAAAGTATTCAGAGAGAAAAAGAAACATGATTGCAAGGAAGAAGATGAATGGGAAAAAGAATCAGACCTGATTTAGCTTTGTATGCGCTGAAAGAAATCGATAGTAGCAGATACCTCAAAGTACTAAATCAACTCAGTGTGATGGAGTTTGCTGAAAAGGCAAACCAACGATTGTGTTGTAAAGCTCAAAGATTATGAAGATGCCGATGGTGAGGAGAGGCGGTGGTGAAAGTCGACAGGAAACGAGTTGTTCTCTGATGTGGGTGCGATGGTTGTTGTGGTGGTGCGGTAATTGGTGGCGGCAGATGTGGTTGGTTCTAGATTTAGGGTTTTCAAAAGAGGATGAGAGATCGGTGTGTACTGGTGCAGTGTTGTTGATGGCTGCTAGTGATGATGGATGACAGAGGTGATGCAGAATTGGGGATGAGGAATGGTGGAGTCTGGATCGAGGAATGCGTCGATTAGTGAGAGTGACAAAGGGCATGAAGAAATTTGGGGAGGAGTTACGAAAGGTTGGAAGAAGAGGAGCAGAATATTAGTATATTTAATGTGGTTGATTGTAGCAGATTATCCGGCTTTTTAGGGAGCAGTGCCGGATTTCAAAATTTGCAGTATACCGAAAATTCTCAAAAGCTTAATTCAAATATTTCAGCCGCTCAAAATGTCAATGCTTCAACAGGTTGTACAGTCTTAAATATTAAGACTTTTGTGCATTAAGATGCTTGTAAGTTATATATGGTTTATATATGGTATATATATATATATATATATATATATATATATATATATATATATATATATATATATATATATATATATATATATATATATATATATATATATATATATATATATATATATATATATATATATTATAAAATGTATTGCCCCAAGGTACAAGTGTAAAGCATTCAACACAAAAGTTACAACACCTCTTATGCACAAAATCAATGACGGTTTTTTCCTATAACTTCCCACGATCTCCACATCTCTCAACCTCTCATGTTCGATGCAATCCGAAGCAGGTGTGAACAACCCCTCCATCGATGCAATCCCAATCGCTACCAAACTCCTTGAATCGTCACCCACAAAGAAGAAATCCGAACTAGGTTTGTGTAATGACTCTGATTCGCCTATTTCTTCTTCCTATTCTAATTGAATCCGAAGTTCGAATCGGAAAATTGTTCATGTTTGTGAAATGTAGGTGTGTGAACACCAAGTGTTCTACAAATTGTTTGAGAGAGATAACCAGTTTACCACAAGTTGTTTGAGGTTTGAAATTGTTGCATTGTATGTTATACTTTCCTTGATTAAGCGATGAACTGTGCGTCTCTTTCGTGAACATATTTTGATTTTAGGTTTCTGGTTTAATTTCAGGTTTGATTTCATCAAGTTTCATCAGGTTTTTGGTGTTGAGTTTTCTGGTTAAGGTATGTGATCTATTTTTTTCTTCCTGATTTCTAGGGTTCTTTATTTCCCTAATTCCATTTTCTCAACTCACATATTGTTTTTATGTTGCTCAAAATAAAGATGTAAGATGGTGTTGTTTAAAATGTAGGTTTTTTGCTATAATTGCAGGAACTAATATTTGGAACTTGTAATCCTTGAACCTGAAAGTGGTTGGGAATCCAGCTTGAACATTAGTAGGTAAATTATGTATATCACAATAATTTGTTTTTCCGATTAATCACAACTATTTGTTGGGCTTTAATTGTTTTCTCTTTCTTTATATTCTCCTCCTTCACTTTCAAGGTTTTTTTATTTGTATATATGAAACAATGGATGTGACAGTGGGTGTTGTGATATGGATGATGGTGATGGTGTGAGCGTTGGTTGAAAGGTCTTTTCTATCCTCTTTTACCTTCTTTCTCCTTGTGTCATGTGTGTGTTAACTGTTGACACCCGACTGGATGTTTATGTTGTAGTGGTAAAGTCCCACTTGAAGTTTTAATGGAGAAAAAGAAACCCAAAATACTAGAATATGCTTCCGGTTCAGTTTTTTAGCTTTTGTCAAGTTTCACTAAAATATTAATTATAGCGTTAAACATTGAAAAATCAACCCAATATATGTACATGACTATGTGGCTGCCTGTGTATTATGTTAACTTGTGTGTATGTATACTGTTAGTGTGTGTGTGTATGTATCAATACAGAATTCTATTTTTGGTAATTTTGAATGTAGTAACTTGATAAATCTTTACGTGAGGTGTACAGGTGAGCCCTATACCATTGCAATTTGTTACAAAAAAGAAGTTGATAAGGAACAATGGTGCTAGAAGGAGATTTCAAGTGCGTTGTGTTTTAAAATTTACCATCCCCATCTTTCTGGTTAGGTCGGTGTCTCAATCTGACCATGTAAAGTCTCTACAGGTGAGGCTTAATCACACACAACTTGTGTTTTTTGTACCAGACAGTTGAGGTTCATCTATGGTTCCAACTTCCAAATATTTAGTTAGGTCATACATTATTTCAAATATTAATCAGGTGACAGATTTCCATTTCTTGATATTTATTAAAAGTTGCTACTAAAAGTTTCTTATCAGGTATTTTCTTTTATCTTATCTGGCATTTGAGGTTTCATTTATAGTTCTGATACCTAACCTTGCATTAATGTTATATTGGGTAAAGTTTTGCTGCTTGCTTGATATGGTGTTATGGACATCATGTAAGTTTTCAAAATATTATTCTATTTACATTAAGCATCTCTAAAAGAACTCAAGTGGTGTTCCTTTAGTTATTAATAATCATCATATGTGTTAGTACATTGTACATTCTAATATTGCTATCTGATTGGAATGGTTATAGTTGCCTAATGCTCTCCAATTTGGGGTGGTTTCAATAAACAAGCTTTCCATTTTAATAATTGTTTTCTTCTGACACCTCATATTGATACATAATGTGTTGAAACTTTTAGATAAATTTGTACCTTTTATCTTATTGCCACAAGTTAATAAAATAATTTCCAAAACTTGAGGTGTGATTTTTTTTTCTGTATATGGTACCTTGTGACTCCTGCAATAAGAAAGATTTCTTTTGATGGACCGGTATGCATAAATGATGTATGCTATTAGCATGTTCTATTTATACATTCAAATTTGTTTGGTTGGTTTTGAAAATTGCAATATATGGATAGAAAAGGGAAAAAAACTTTCATTTGTGTTTTTTAATTAGTTGGCACCGAAAGAAAAGGAAAAGAAGCTTTCATTTTGAGAAGTATTTTTATTATTAAGAATTATAGTTTGACGAAACAGATAAACTTAATAATATGAATTAATAAAATAGATCTAACAAATAGTAAAAATGTTTTTGTTTTTTCTTTGAAGAGTTTGTTTTGTGTAAACCAAATAAAAGTGACTTATACAAATTAAATCCAATTATATAAAAAAACATATGACACATAAATTTACCAAGATAATGATAATCAAGTAAAGAAAAAGTTATTGATTTACCAAGATAATGAGCGTTTTATATCTTATTTGAGGACGTAAATGAGTTTTTTAGTTGACCATACTTACAGACACAAATGTGTTTTTATCAAGTGACGTTGAAAGTAGAATGATATGGCTGGATACATTTTTGAAGTATAACGTCTTAAATTGGATTTGATTGAACTAGAAAAATGATTAAAACAGAAAATTATTTAAAACGTAGAAAGTTTTTTAGATATCAAATACAGAAACACTAAATGATTGCTATCAAATTAAAATTGTATTCTTTCACGTTTTGATTCTTTTGTGATCCAAGTTTTTTCGTTTTTTTAAGATTGCATTAAAATTATGTTTTGCATGTTTTATAAATATATTAGAATGTACATTGCTATTAACTGTATTTAGACCTAAAAATACGTTTCATGACTCCGGTGATACAAATGGAAGGAGAAATATTTGAAATAGAAATGAGCTTTGTATCGGGCTCATAAAGTTGAACATTAAATCGTAAACTGTAAACCGCAAACTAGAGACCCTAATGATGAATTGGAAATAAAAAGATATTAATGAAAAACTCCAATTGATTCAATTTGAAACCTAGCATCCCCAAAAAATTATGAGAAGACCGTTTTTTATATATTTAAAGGCAATGACATGCAGGTTTTGAGGTTTTGATAAGGGGAAGTGATATTTACACAATCGGTTTTAACCATAAACAACAATTCATGTTTTAGGAGTATTTTACATTATGCGAAAAATGTTAAATTATTGTGTATGGAGAAAAAGTGTTGTATACAAATCACTTTCCTTTGATAAGTGGCCTCCTTTTTTATAATAAACTAAATGTCTTGAAATGTTGCATTTTATCTTTAAGTATAAATTGTGGCAATGGATAAGACATGTGGATGGTATGCACCTAGATTAATCATATGCTTCAAGACACCATTCGTAGTTTGTAAAGCTGTACAAAATGAAATAAGAAACCGTTAATGTTAATTTAATAAAATGTAGACGAAATCATCATTGTATTGATGGTTCGAAAATACATACAAAACATTAAATTCTGGTAATATTACAATATTGATTCAAATATGAAAACTTTTATTATACTTTTTGCGTAATTATTAATATTTTGAAATTTACAATTCAAATAAATTATTGAGAATTTTGTGACGCTTAATAAAGAAATTGCTTAAAATTGATCCAATATTAATTTTGCAAATTAATAGAAGGAAAACTATTTTTATTTTTGACTAAAAAGTAACTTATATTATTTAATTTTTTATTTTTAACCAAAACTCATTGAAAACGTATCTTGATTTTTAACAATATCAATATTTATTTCTTTTTAATATAACACAAAAATATACTTTAATTTTAAGCAATTTACGTTTGAAAAAATAGTTTTTTTAGCAACCTACTTTAATAAATGGTTTTTTAAGTAGTCCACTTTAAAGGAAATGGTTTCAAAATATTACGGACGTAAAACCAACTTTAAATGTTTGCTAATTTAAGCAACATAGATTTTTTTTGAAAAAACCGTTTTTTAGCAACCTATTTTAATATATGGGTTTTAAAGTAACGAACTTTAAATAAAATAATTTGAAAATATTCCGGACGTAAAACCAACTTTAAAATGGTTGCTAATATAAGCAACGTACTTTAATATATGGTTTTTAAAGTAATGTACTTTAAAGGAAATAGTTTGAAACTATTCCGGACGTAAAACCAACTTTAAATTGTTGCTAATTTAAGCACTGTACTTTTGAAAAAAAAAACAGTTTTTTTAGCAACCTACTTTAATATATGGTTTCTTTAAGTAACAAAATTTTGAAAACACAATTTTTTAGCAACCTACTTTAACGGTAATTGGTTCAGACATAAACACTTTTGAAATCGTTGCTATTTTAAGCAACGTGCTTTCCAAAATACGTTCGTTTTAGCAACTTACTTTTGAAAAAAATAGTTTTTTTAGCAACCTACTTTGATATATGGGCTTTTAAGCATCGAACTTTTGAAAACACGATTTTGTTAGCAACCTACTTTAACCATAATCGGCTCATGTCATTCCTGACATAATCACTTTTGAAATATTTGCTATTTTAAGCAACATACTTTTTAAAATGTTTGTTTTTTGCAACGTACTTTTGAAAAACAGCTTTTTTGAAACATACTTTTTAATCCGCCGTTCAAAAAAAAAAGCAACCTACTTTAATATATGATTTTTTGAAGTAACGTGCTTTAAAGGAAATAGTTTAAACATATTCTGGACATAAAACCAACTTTAAATGGTTGCTAATTTAAGCAACTTACTTTTGAAAAAAATAGTTTTTTTAGCAACCTACTTTAATATATGGTTTTTTGAAGTAACCAACTTTTGGAAACACGGTTTTTTACCAACCTACTTTAATGGTAATTGGTTCATTGTTATTTTATTTGTTTTTAGCAACATACTTTTGAAAAACAGCTTTTTTAGCAACCTACTTTAATTTATGGTTTTTTTAAGTAACGTACTTTAAAGGAAATAGTTTGAAAACATTCCGGGCGTAAAACCAACTTTAAATGATAGCTGTCTTTTGCAATTTTGGTCCCAAATATATATCGGAACAGAGACTAAAAACGTTACAAAAACCACAAATGCGGGCCAAAATTGCAAAAAGAAAAAAAACTTCTAGGATGAAAATTGAAAAAGTCTGTTTTGCTCTGGGACCAAAAATATAAATAAATTCTACCAGCTGGTTTTGTGACACTTGGCTGGACTGTTCAAGCTTCCTGACTCTTTTTTCGAATTTGAAGATGAAGTACAGTTACTTTTCATTTTCCAATAAGTTGTGAGAATTTTGTTAAACAGTGTCGTCAGCATCTAGAAAGCATCCAACTATGTTTTAGAACAATAAAACATCAGATTCAGCTTTGATGCTAGGATCGAGGTACTAACTTTATGTTTATTTAATAATAGATTAAATTACATTTTTGTCCCAAAAAGCTATTTTGGTTCTTATTTGAGGTTCTTGTAATGTATATGGTCCTGTTTTAATTGAAATGACTAATATTGGTCCTAAAGTATGGCTGATTTTTGCAATTTTGATCCCAGATGTAGTCATTTTACTTGGAACTGGGAGTAAGGACCAAAATTACAAGAGAAAACTTTTTGGGACCAAAATTGTTAAAAACCTGCTATACTCAAGGACTAAAAATGTAATGCACGCTTATAATATTAATTTCGTCCCTGAAACGGATTACAAGGTTTCACTTGTGTATTACTCAGACTGCTTTTATGGCAATGAATAGCACTGGAGGCAAACTTTTGGTATTCTAATTAGGCAAGCTCTTGATTTTCCCATTATAAAGCATATATGTATATTTATTTTTATAAAATTCCATATTTTGAGTAATTATTATTCTATTTCAGTCCTGCCTTCTGTTGGTATTGCTGCACTTTCTGCCAGCGAAGCTGAAGGAAGAACTAATATATCTGCAGGCGAGTATAAACTACAAACTACAAAGTGTCGATTGCTATCATTTCTGTAGTCTGTTTTTTAACACAAAGTCCTGTTTTCTTCTTGTTAAAAACCACTAGAATCATCTAGAAGAGTTTTTTTTGCCATGGTCAACTTCACTAACCCTAGGATTTTGGGTGATGTTGCATTTTTTCGGCATTATTATGAGGTCAGCTAACATATCAAGCTTTTAAATGTTACTTACCATATCCATATATATTGTCATATTAATCAATCTCAAAATTGTCTTATATATGATTTTATGTTATGTATACATTTAATTTATACATAAGTCTCTATTAGTATTACTATTTGTCTATATTCAAATTATAGTAACCCAATGAATAGTACTATATCTAATTATACAGGCTCTGTTTTTCATCTTTCCAGGAAAAGGAAAATGAAAATAGAAAGACAAAGAGATACGATAAAGGTCCATCAAGAAAACAGAAAGATAAAAGGGTATGCAAAATTTTCTTCGTGTTTCAACTGTTTTTGTATACAAAATGAGAAAGAGTGATGATTTTGTACGTTTTGATGTATGAAAACATTAAAGAGTATATGCAAGAATTCTTGTTCGAGTCTTAGAAAAAAGTGACTTTTTGTCAAAACTGATATAAAGGGTGACACTTTTTAAATCTTATCATTGCTCATGTTTTTTTTCAGTCCATGAGAAAATTGCAGAACAACCGGCTACAACTCGTGCCAATGGTCTTCCGTATGCTCAAACAACCGCCTCTATGGATAGTGATGATGGCATCTCTTACAAAGGTTGGTAGCATAATTCATTTGTGAATTAAATATTTTTGTTGTCTTTTATCGTGTTCGTGAATATATAAACATGGGTATTTGTTACGACTTAAGATACAATATTTTCTTCTTCTAGGTGAACCAGGGGAGTACGATGGTGTTATTGGATCTAGGGTTTAGTTGTTTCTTTCAGGCAGTGATTTGAGATTTAAATTTGGTTTATTTGGGTCTGAATTGGGCTTCATCAGTTTATCAAATAAAGAATCACAGATCATGTTGTTGGTGGCAATATTAAGACTGGGAGGAAAATTGGGAGTGGAGCTTTCGGTGAAGTTTATTAAGGTATTCCCTGATTTTAATGTTTGTTTATGTATATCATTTTTTCAATAGTTATTTAGTTTTTTTATTTGATGATATGCAGGAGTTAATATTCAAAGTGAGGAAAAAGTAGTTACTAAGCTCGTAATGATTTCAATCTCTATTTGTTTGATTTGTTTATTGTTAGATTCATTGATACAGTGATCTTCAAACAAGATGTATGAAAATTTTTATCTAGCACTACTCAGATGAAGATAGCATGACAAGACCCTTATTAATGGTTACTGCATCTCTTGACAAAATTGTCCTCAAAGAAACAATTACTGTTGGTCTTTGTGCATATTTGGTTTAATTGTTCGTTCCATTGAAAATTATTTCTTTTTGTCCCATTTAATCATATACCCTTTGGGTCACCATTTTTTAACATTTTGTTAAACCCTAACAGGAATATGTTTTCATTTTTTGCTTTTGTAGGTGCTATAGATTAATGTTTTCAAAGCACTAAAAATATTGTAGTCTGGATTTAGGAAACAATTTCAACTCTTTAATTTTTTTCCAAAGCATTAAAGTTCCTTATATTGACTTTTTTGTGAACCCTTGGTAAGCTTCCCTTCGCTTCCTGTTTTCTTTCTCTACTCTTCACAACCATCATCACCTTATGCCGCCATCTTAGCCACCAGAAAACACCACCACCACCCATGGTGGTGGCTGTTTATGAACTCAAGGAAAAGACATACAGGTGTGTGTCTATGTGTACGTGCTGTAAGATCAGGCCATGAGTTTGTTTAGAACAAATGACAGCCCTAGATTCTTTTGAGTTTCTATGATTTTATGTGAAGTTTCAATTGTATTTAGTTTTGATTTTGTCATGGGAATTGAATTATTTCGTATAGCACCTGTTAAGGGATGTTAAGAGACCATTATCAAGCCGTGAATTTGTTTCTCTAAATCACTTGATGGATTAAGAGACTTGTTATCCTTGTAAGAGTCAAATGAGATTTTATGTGTTTTTCTGCAATTGGCCACTGGATTGTAAAAATCATATAAAAGCTTATAAAAATCATAAAAATGCAAGACCAGTGCCCATAGTTCAAATTTTGAGTCAATAATCTTCCTGTAAAATCCCATAACCTAATTCCTTCTTTAGCTACTTTATTCTGGTACGTTTTAAGGATTGATCATAAAACTGTAATTCTGGATAGCCTGTACCCCTGTAAAGTAGCTTGTCTTAATTCCTTTATTTGATTATATAAATTTGGTCACAATCAGAACACAAAATCTGGGAAAAAGTTGAATCTGAAGTTGAAACTGATGGGTCGAGGAGTTGACTGCACACACACCGAGGATCATTTGAGTCATCTTTCTATTTTGGGAAAGTTTCTAATTTGGGACCTATTTGGCTTTTACGACTTCCGCAATATTTTGAGATTATTATTTACTTGGTTTGAAGTTAAGTAGTATTTGGACATGTTGAATTATTTAGTTAAATTGGATTTTTTCTTAAATTATAAGTGTTCATTTAAAAAAAACAATCGGGTTTTACAGATGGCTACTCAAGATCCTGATTTTGCCTCTTCTAGCGTATCTAAGCATCGAACTCGATCTCCCTCGACGCAGCAGCAGACTCCATCTCAGCAAAAGTCTGACGTCGAGCAGCAGCCATAGACATCTCCTTCTTCTTCATAGCATGGCACCGAGCCATCATCGCCTCCTCCTTCATAGCGAACCGCTACTTAAACAGTGCTAGCATCTCCGTCTTGACCGAATTAATCACCAGAGGGAGCATCTCGAGCACAGCCCCAGTCGCCTCCGCGATGACCAAATCTCAAACATCCTTATCACTCATCTCAAGCCCATCCCGGCCTCGCAAATTTGACCTGAATTCCGAATCATTTCCTCATGGGTCAACCATCCTCATTCTGAATTACGACAAAAACATGGGTTGCAACCGCATAACACATCGCTCACACGATTTCCTCGTCTACATGCTCCTTAGGTCCCTCGGGTCTCCTTTCGTTCCAGGTACTAATCTTGTGCTTCCAATAGTACGGGCCCTTGTACTACTTTTCACACCTATTCGTACTTGTTATGAAAATCGTCCCTGTTCCCTAAGTCGCCTCACTCTCTTCTAGAGGGCATTTGTATATCATTCATACGACCCTGCACCGAAGTACCTATCACTCTTCCTAGGTCTACCTAGGATTTCAACATCTCACCTGCACCGTAAAAACTTCCGCTCGTACCGTCAGGTCGTCTCGCGAATGCGTAATCGTATGCAATAAGACCAGATAGACAGTCGAATAAATGTCCCTACCTTAAAGTCACAACCAAACAAGGAATATCCAGTAAGGATGGTATAAGAATTCTAAGTCTATCCGATCATATTGCATAAAATTCTAAAGCATTCCCTTAACTTCCTAACACTACAAGCATAGGTCCAGAAGGCACACATAAGCATCACATAGCAAGAAGCAAACTAGGCAAAAGGCATCCCTATGATCCAGGCCAATTATATCATGCAATTTCCTGAGTGGATCTTCAGCCTATTTCTAGCATACATCATATTATCAGCACATAATATCATGGATATTTTGGGAATTAAATCACTTACTTGAGCTCCGACCGACTACATGCATCACATCTCGTTCTTTTCAAAACCCATTTATCCGGTTAAAACCATAAGTCAGGTATCCATACAACACATTACTACACACAGTAATTGAGCTACCTATGCATGTAACTTCACCCATAGTATAGTGAGAAGACTCACCTGATTCGCGACCTCAAGCTAGACAGCACTCCATGCGAGTGCCCTTAGATCCCGATAATATGAACTCCCTAACAATGATAAACTTCACTTAGAACTTCCTAAACCCCAAACAAGATAAACCTCTAAGACCGGTACCCCTAACCCTCAAGTTTAACCAAAAGTCAAACCGGTCAAAAATTCAACGGTCAAAGGTCAAAGTGAAAGTCAAAGGTCAACAGGAAATTAACGCCGCTATCTTCCCTAGATAGCGTCACTAACTATGAAAAATCTCAAACTTCATCGCGAACTACAGAAGTTAGGGTCGCTAACTATAGAGTTAGCACCGCTAACTCCTCTGTTCAGCTGAAATCCTCCAAAATCTCTTAATCCAATAATTCATGGTCTTAAATCTTCCAGGGGCCTTCCAAACATTCCCTAGGTCTATAAGAATCCAAACTATACCATCCAAACATGACCATACAAGCTCACGAACAAGATCAAAGTCCAACATGGTCCAAAACTCAACAAAACCACCAAAGAGAGTTTGACTTACTCTCTAAACCAACTTAATGGTGCTAAATCAGAACTTAAAAGCATATAGTTCTGAACTTTATCCTTTCCAACCATGGACCATACTAAAAAAGGGATTATTACTCCATTTCAATCCATAAAATCTCACTTAAATCACAAGAAGAGCCTTAAAAATGTAGAAGGGTGGGAACTTTACTCATACTGGTCCAGAAAAATACAGATATTTGAAGATTCAACCAAGGGGAACAACTTCTAGTATCACCATCAACCTTCTAACACCATCCAAGCTTCAAAAATCCTTCCAAAGACGAAAAACACAAAAAATTCATCCAAGGTGACTTACAGAGCAAAATACACGATTTGGGGGCTGAGAGTGATAGAATGACGGCAATTAGCGCCGCTAACCTAAATCTATGGCCCATAACTCAAAATCTATGGTTTTGGCCCAAAAACAGCAATTAGTGTAACGATCGTTTTAAAAAAAATTGTGAATAGTAACTCCGGCGTGAATAGTAACTCCGGCGTAAATAGTAACTCCGGTGTGAATAGTAACTCCGGCGTGAATAGTAATCCGGCATGAATAGTACCGAGAAATGAAGTAAGCACTTACCTCGTGATGACGTCGACAATGATGTCGTGATGACGTCGACGATGATGTCATGATGACGTCGTGAATAGTGTTTTCAAGCCCTATAAATAGAGGCCTAACTTCTTCATTTCAAACCACAACAAACACCAAACAACCTTACGATATCGAGGAGTGTTCTGGTGAGGAAAATAGGTTGGGAGGAGTTAGGAGCGAGCGGTAGCTGGTAACGAGGTGCTCGGGAAGTGTTGGAAGAGCGGAACGGGAAACGTGTCAAGGCTTTGCGAAAACGCCAATCTTAAGTGAGTAATCACTATTGTATTTCTCTAGTAGTTTATAAGTGTTAAACTATAATATGTAGAGGTTATACTATTCGTAATTCCAAAAATAATACCGAGTGATTTACTTACGAGGATGGTGTCTAGGCCGATTACTTGGGATCTGGTTGTTGGATTTTCCGAAAGACTAAAATGCTGAAAGGATCCTGCCACCCCAACTAATCTTCTACCTGGCTATCCTTTACTTGATAAATCACGAGGTATCATGTTGGAATTATGGAAGAGTTTAGTGATGCAACTATGGTATAGTTAAGGAGTAAAGAGTGATAAATGTCTTACTGTGTTAACAGTTAAAGAGGGAATACGAAGCAAAGATAAACGCTGTAGTCGACTAGAAGCAAAGATAAACGCTGTAGTCGACTATAATCAGGTGAGTTTTCTCACTACATTGTGTGGACGTTATATGTCCTTTACTGAATTTTGTGTGCTTATAAGATGTTTATAATATGTTGGTGAATTGTACCAAGTTGTGTGTATATACCTTCCTGTTATAATTGTATGGGTTGGGTTATGGTGTGTGTGGGCTCGACGTACTGAGTAATATAGAGATACGTGCAAAATACACTGAGCAGATACGCATGACTCGACGTACAGGGTATGCGCTACTCTAAGTGCTGAGCCGGGGAATTAGATTTACTGAGCAGATACGTATAGGAGGATATAATGCAATATGCTGGGTAGAGCATATTATGTGACGTGTGGTTGTATTTTTCCTGTTAGGGGTAAAGTATGTGTAGCTGATATGCTGTGTTGTTGTTGGAACTCACTAAGCCGTGTGCTTATCCTTTCCCTTTTAAATTACCATTTCAGGTTGTACAGGTGAAAATGACGGACAGGCATGACGGGTACACACTGATGCTACTTATGTGGGGATTTATGCGGTGAATTGATGTTTAAATGATTTCAAAATATCTTCAAAATGTTAATTGTTGAATAAATTGATATTTATTTAAATGAAGATGTTTTATTAAAAACCGGGTGTTACAAGTTGGTATCAGAGCCAAGGCTTGAGTGAATCAGACTTACTTGATGGGTTTTGATCTCAAGCTTGAGACTTAAAAAGTTTTCTTTGAAAATATTTTTACAAGAAATTATAAGTTGTTTTTCGAGTAAGGGGTTAAATGAATGTTGTTGCAAAGACGCAGTGTGTACCGTCAGCCGACGTCAGTGGGGAAAAGGTTAAGTGCTTAGTCTTTGTTGCTATTTCTGTAATATATGTGTGCTTAAATGCCATTAAAGTGTAGGCAGTAGGAACTAAATAGTCCTAGAATTTTTGAGTTGGCCAAGTTGTATGTTCCTTGATAAGTGATATCCATAAGGTAAATCCTTTTATGTGAAAGATTTTCTACGACTATGTTCGTAAAACAACCTGGGGTATAGGTGGTAAAATTATCGTGAGAAGTGAATTGGGGACTTCTGGACAAGTTCTGAAACGAACGAGGGTAGGTGTGGAAGATAGTAGTAGAGCTCCTACTATTGAAAGCATAGGATCCGCGTTCGAATCGGGAGTTGGTCGTAAGGAATCCAATACACTGAGGGTATAACTAATTGGTGTATATGCTGATAAACTGTATTTGTCCATTCTATTGATTGGCAATCATAGAGTTTATTGGGAACAATTAGGACGCTGGAGATTGAGAATCTAGTGACGTTTCATAATTAAGTAATGAACAGTTGATGTGACTATAGTGGATGAGGTGTGCAAAAGTGACACATTAAGTCTCTTCGTTACAAAAAGCACGGATAGTGGATAATAAAAAGAAGATGTTGATCGCTAGAATAGTTGATTTTGATTGACTATAAATAGACGTTATGTTATTTAGAGACTAACATAAGTCACAGATTCCAGTTATGGAGATATATGTGAGGCTTCCAGGTCATCTGCAGTTGCTGGTTAAACAAATTTTATCTACAAAGAGTGTCAGACGAACTGGAGTATGATGATGACGAAGGCTGAGGATGTATGTGATCGTATTAGTAGAAATTGGAATCCCGTAGATGGAGGGAATAATTTGGAAGAAGACATACGTGAACTAAAGCAGTATATCGATGTGAAAGGTATACGCACATATATACGTGTACATAGTAGAAATATAAGGTTTTATACATGGTGTCGTATGTTTGCAGAATTAGAGTCTTATCCATTCCAGTACAAGAGGTGTACGTGTATACGGAATGGACATATAATAACAACTCGTGAAAGTAGGGATGATATAGTGGTGTGACGTAAGGTTATTCACATAGGTAGTGAATACTACCAACGTGTGTATCAGAGTAAGTTAGATGTAGCATACCAATGTATCATGTACTTGAAATCTGTTAGTATATGAAAATGATGAGTTGAGGAAATATTGCTAACTGACCAAGATGACTGTCTTGTTAGCATATGTGTGTTAGGTGTATATGTTTCATAAATGACTAAGTGAATACCTCTTAAGTAGGTAACCCGTAGGCAAGTAACTGTGGATAAACTGTGTCGGTAGCTGGTTGAATATCTAGTTGATATTAGCTGTGCGGACGAATACGTAAGTATTAAGTGGTGATAACCATGGATATGGTATCCTATGGTGGGTGGAGATTTTGTAGTTGTATGTGGAGGCTGAGCTGATATGAGGATTTTTGGTGTCATGTGGTTGGTTGCAGAGCTGTGCAGTCGTATGCGTGTTAACCGTTAAGCCTTTAGAGCGAAAATCTATTTATTCTGTGGGGCCACTTATACTTGTAGTTGGGACCACTTACTAGGTGGGGCTACTAGTATTGTGGTTGGGACCACTTATGCTATGGGGCTACTTGTACTTGTGGTTGGGACCACTTATTCCGTGGGGCCACTGGTAACTTGTAGTTGTGACCATTTATTCTGGGGGTTAATAGTACTTGTGGTTGTGACCACTTATTTAGTGGGGCCACATTTGGTAAGACCACATATGTGTTGTGGATCTTATGAGCAGTAATTGTGGTGGGACCACATACAAGTGTTGTGATGGCTTTATTGGCTGGCAGTTCTAACACACATACAGTCGGTTGTCTGGTGAATAGCTGAGTTGTTGAGGTTGTGAATAGCTGGGGTTGTGATATGATGTGGAGAACATGTGATTATGATTATACGATGCATAACAAGTACCTTGCATCCATGATGTCAGTATTGTGAGTATATGAGATTACATAACGAGTACTTCGTAGTCTCAATAGGTTGGCCTAGTTAATTAGAGGTGGTTAATGTGTCAGTATTGTGGTAATACCCTTTGGGTTTACTAATACAACCGCATTATGTTGAAATAGGGAATGATTGAGTGGAAGAATAAGTGTATGTCAACACTGGAGATTCCGGGGACGAAATCTTATAAAGGGGGGAGAACTTGTAACGACCGTTTTAAAAAAAAATTTATGAATAGTAACTCCGGCGTGAATAGTAACTACGGAATGAATAGTACTCCGACATGAATAGTACCGAGAAATGAAGTAAGCGCTTACCTCGTGATGACGTCGATGATGATGTCATGATGACGTCGTGAATAGTGTTTTCAAGCCCTATAAATAGAGGCCTAACTTCTTCATTTCAAACCACAACAAACACCAAACAACCTTACGATATCGAGGAGTGTTCTGGTGAGGAAAATAGGTTGGGAGGAGTTAGGAGCGAGCGGTAGCTGGTAACGAGGTGCTCGGGAAGTGTTGGAAGAGCGGAACGGGAAACGTGTCAAGGCTTTGCGAAAACGCCAATCTTAAGTGAGTAATCACTATTGTATTTCTCTAGTAGTTTATAAGTGTTAAACTATAATATGTAGAGGTTATACTATTCGTAATTCCAAAAATAATACCGAGTGATTTACTTACGAGGATGGTGTCTAGGCCGATTACTTGGGATCTGGTTGTTGGATTTTCCGAAAGGCTAAAATGCTGAAAGGATCCTGCCACCCCAACTAATCTTCTACCTGGCTATCCTTTACTTGATAAATCATGAGGTATCATGTTGGAATTATGGAAGGGTTTAGTGATGCAACTACGGTATAGTTAAGGAGTAAAGACTGATAAATGTCTTACTGCGTTAACAGTTAAAGAGGGAATACGAAGCAAAGATAAACGATGTAGCCGACTATAATCAGGTGAGTTTCTCACTACATTGTGTGGACGTTATATGTCCTTTACTGAATTTTGTGTGCTTATAAGATGTTTATAATATGTTGGTGAATTGTACCAAGTTGTGTGTATATACCTTCCTGTTATAATTGTATGGGTTGGGTTATGGTGTGCGTGGGCTCGACGTACTGAGTAATATAGAGATACGTGCAAAATACACTGAGCAGATACGCATGACTCGACGTACAGGGTATGCGCGGCTCTAAGTGCTGAGCCGGGGAATTAGATTTACTGAGCAGATACGTATAGGAGGATATAATCCAATATGCTGGGTAGAGCAGATTATGTGACGTGTGGATGTATTTTTCCTATTAGGGGTAAAGTATGTGTAGCTGATATGCTGTGTAGTTGTTGGAACTCACTAAGTCGTGTGCTTATCCTTTCCCTTTTAAATTACCATTTCAGGTTGTAATGGTGAAAATGACGGACATGCATGACGGGTACACACTGATGCTACTTATGTGGAGATTTATGCGGTGAATTGATGTTTAAATGATTTCTAAATATCTTCAAAATGTTAATTATTGAATAAATTGATATTTATTTAAATGAAGATGTTTTATTAAAAACCGGGTGTTACAATTAGCGCCGCTAACCTAAAGTTAGCATTGCTAACTACATATCGTGCAAACCCACCACCAGACCTAGACCTTAGCGACGCTAATACCTACACATAGCGTCGCTTATAGCTACACATAGCATCATTAATGCCTACACATGGCGTCGCTATGTACAACTCTCCCTAATTTCCAAAAACTTAAATCTTTTAACTTATGAGCTTGGATATTTCGGGTTTAGGGTCTTACATGATATCTCGCCATGGCATACCGGTTTCAATAGTTTCCGATCGAGATGTTATGTGGGGAATATATTGTACATATTTGATAATGCCATTATGTATTATAAAGTTAATTTTAGACTACTCATTGTTGACAGTCGGTATTGTCTAAATAATTGTAAATATTACACTTAGACAAGCTGAGCTGTTAGGCAGTATTTGTTTTTTACTGAAAATATCAGAGCTGTTAAGGATTGAAGCACTGTCGATCAGTGTAAAGCTGAGTATGTCTCAGCTGCTGTCCTTGGAGCTGAATAGAGTGGAGTGCCTGAAGCTAATCAGCTGATGATAATACTGAAGCTGATCAGCTGACGCTGATACTGAAGACGGTTAGCAGATGCTGATACGGATGACACGCTGATCACGCATCAGCTGCCGCTAATGTTGGTGTTGATATTCATCATGCTGAAGTCGAAAGTTGATGCTGAAGCTGACTCTCGTGCTAATTCGACAGAAGGTCAGATCTGGTCTTGTCTTGGAGATCAGATTTGTTATTATCCCCGAAGATTTGAATTCCTACAATCTTGTGGTATGGTTCAATTTGAAGATCTGCAGATAATATTGGTTTGATTTGAAGATCTGCATATAATATTTTGATTGAAGATTCTCCTAATTTTTAGGAGATTATCCTGGAGCATTTATGAATATATTAATCAACAACCTCTGTGTGAAAAAGGTTGGTGATTGATGAATTTCGTGAGTGACGAATTTATAAAGATTCAAAACTATGTGATTTAGTTTTTCTGTAATCTGTGTGCTTAAACAGAAAAACCTCAATAAATAAAGTGTGTGTTTTATTTGTTTAATACTTGTGTTTATTCTGCGATTCTGTAAGATTCATACGCAAGTGTTCAGATCGAGGGACCAATATGTTCAATTTACGTCTCAATTCTGGAAAAAGTTCCATGAGGAATTGGGCACGCAACTTCATTTGGCACAGCATATCATTCCCAGACCGATGGGCAGAGCGAGCGGACGATTCTGAATCCAGAGGATATGTTGCAAGCTTTCTTCATTAACTTTGGTGAGAGTTGGGATTCATACCTCCCGTTGGCTGAGTTTTCCTACAAAAATAGCTACCACACGAGTATTGGCATGCCACCTTTCGAGATGTTGTACTGGAGGAAATATAGAACCCGGATTTGTTGGGGCGAGGTGGGTCAGCGTGTTTTGGGAAGTACTGAAATCATACTTACGACGACAGAGCTTATCCAAAGGGTTCGGGAGAGATTGTGTATGGTGCAGAGTCGACAGAAGAGCTATGCAGATAGATGCCAATCTGACCTTGAATTCCAGGTTGGGCATTTTGTACTCCTCAAGGTGTCGCCATGGAAGGGAGTTATTCGATTTTGGCAAAGAGGCAAATTAGGTCCCCTGGTATATCAGACCCTATCATATCGTAGAACTGGTTGGCCGAGTGGCATATCGTCTGGAGTTTCCAAAGCAGCTCAGCCAGATCCACGATACCTTTCACGTATCCCAGTTGAGGAAGTGCATTATCGATGAGACCGCTGTGGTGTCTTTAGAAGATATTCAGGTCGACGAACGTTTGAATTATGTGGAATGACACATTTTTAACCTAGAGAGAAAAACTAAGGCCTTGCACAACAAGGAAGTCGGATTGGTGAAGGGCAGTGGCAGCACCGGAAAGGGTCCGAATGGACATGGGAATCAGAAGAAGGGATGAATAGGAATTGCCGTGAGATGTTTGTGGGTGCAGATTTCGGGGACGAAATCACAAAAAATGGGGGAGAGTTGTAAGACCTGAATCCCAGGTTCGATTTTTGTGAACTTTACTTAGAGTTTCAAGGTGTTGGAGTTGGATGAAGGGACCATCACGACAAGATCAGGCTAAGGTTGCGGCGCGATGGGGCATTCTTGAATACGGGGGGTTAATGATGGTCGTGACGCGACCATGTGTGCATCGTGATGTGACCGCGCCAGGGCACTAAACCCTAGATTTCGAGCTTTGAGCCATATATAATGCCCTTAAACCCTGAGGCCGACTCCCACCAGTCTCTCCTGCTTTGTAAAAAACCCTAACACAAAAACCCTAGCCTCCTTTGTCATCTAAAGCCCATTTTTGGACCTTGAAGGCTTGCTTGGAGAGGAAGAAGAAGTTTTGGTGCTCTAGGAAGGCTACGTCAAGGGAGCTCTGGCTGGTGTTGTGTTTCCAGACCTTTGTAAGTATCAAATATCCTTTCTTTATGGCCTTCCACCTTAAGAACATGAGTATGTATGGGATTTAGTTGTTCTTTGGTGATTTGAGGAGGCTTAGGAATTTTAGAATGGATTCTTTCATTCTTGGAGCTCTCGAGCCTTAGTACAACCCTGACCGAGCCCTTGTAAGATCATGCATGTTTAGAACAACCATTGAAATTCCTATTTTGACCTAGATCTTTGCCATGGCCATGCGCTTATAAGATCATAAAGTTTGTATTTTTATAAATCTAGGGATTGAATAAATGAGGTCTGGAAAGTATTAAGCCGTGTCTTAACGTATTAAGACCTACATGAAGAAGTTGGTTAGCCTAGAGATCGCAACGCAATCAGTAGCAGATGGGTATCGCGACCCTGGCTCGTACCCGATGGTAGGGATGAGCATGGGTCGGTTTTTGGCTTAAACCAAATCCAAACCGAATTCAGTCGGTTTTTCAATTTTCAAACCCACATGGTCGGTTTTGAAGTTTAACGGGAGTGAAGGGGAAGAGTATCGTTCCCGAACCAGCCCTCAATCTCTCACACGAGCTTTATTCCCCGACTACCGTTCTTCTCATGGCACCATCGTAACCTCCGATGGTGTGAACCAAACTCGCCCGATCTCTACTCCGACTTCCAAACACGCACACACACAGGAGTATAAACACTCGAGTTAGATGCTTCCCTCCTCCCCGAGGTTAACCCACGACTGCCCCTCTCTCACCTCCTTGAATTCTCTCCGCCTGCACTCCGCTACACTCGTTTCTCCAGGTTCAATGAAAGCTGACCATCTTAGAGATGGTCTCCAATACCGGAACCAACTTAACACCGACCATAGCCGGAGCTCGCTGCTTCCACTCAAGGACTCGCCGGAAACTCACCGGGAACGATACTCTTCCCCTTCACTCCCGTTAACTTTCTCTCTAGCATCCCTTCTCACTGTACATCCTGAAATCTTCCTCTCATCGTGGTTGTGGCGTGTCTGTTTATGCAGATGAATGCTTGAGCACGATTAAACTTGATTCCCCATTTGTCAATTTAGGCTGCATGACTTTCAAATAGTACAATTTAAGTCCTTCTAAAGCCTCATAATTCCATAACCGCCCCATCACTCATGATGTTATTTAAATTAAATGACTAGTTATATTTAATAAATAAAATCAATTACTAGAATACATATATTTTTTTTTATTTATAAAATTACCAGATTTTCCCTTCTGAATAATACACATAAGAACTTATTGTATGTGTTCTCATTAAATCGTTTATTTATTTTTACACAAATGTCATTTTAAATGAAATGGCAACTAATCACTTTTAAAACAAATTCTATTTAAAACATGTGATTCATATTTATAGAACTATTAAATCATTCGTAAAACTTATAACAAAACATCAATATGATACTTGTATACCTACTTATTTATAAATAGGTATGGGGAAAATGTGTATTTGCATTGAGTAGAAATCTCAAGAGAGAGACTTATGAAATATTGAAAATTTATAGTAAATAATTTATTTATTTACTTTCCAAAACAAATTTTATTTTGTCGATTTAAGTCCAAAACTCTTAGGCCCAAAACGCGGATGTTACAGATAATGAGAGTCATGAATTGGTAATTAATGAAGTATGTTTTCGGTTGTAAAATCCCTACTTTATCTCCCTTTGATCATATAGAAGTATATATAAAAGTTAGAAAGAAATGGGCCCTTGTATTAGAATTTATGGCACATGAGCTTCCTTAGAGCTCTTGTGACATCATGTGGTCTTAACCATTAGGTCATGAACTAAATAAGACTTAATGGGATTAAAAATATGTTCTTAACATGTTATAAGGTTAATAGAACCTATTGGTAAAGTTTTGTTAAGTTTGGAAACAAACGGAACCAAGAAATGGACTAAAACTACAAAAAACGAAAAAAAACTTGGAGCTGAAAAATGGGGTCTGCAGGATCACACGACCCCGTGTGATCTTGACACTACCCGTGTGATATTAAGAAGAAAGTTTGGACATCCTGGAAGCCTCACATGACCCCGTGTTATTCCTACACGACCCATGTGACCTGGACTCTTATAATTCACTTCCATTATGACCCTAATTGAGTAGTTTGATCCCCTAACCTTTAGTATATGTTTAATATAGTGTGAAAACATAAAAATGAGCATAATAGGACATGGGTTAAGTGGTCTTTACATGTTGTTAAGACCTAAATGTTTTAATAAAATGTCTATGATCTGCGGATGCGGGTTTAAGGCGGTGGAACACATTCAAATGCCGAAGAAACAGGAAGAGATCAGTACGCGCGCCGCGGATTTCACTTCTGTGCGGCGTGGCTGCGGGAAATTTGCAAGTATAAATAGATGCATTTCCAGCCGAAAACCCTAGCAAAGACCGGGTGTAAAATCAACCTTGAAGCTCTTTGACTCCAGGATTTCGTTTCAGCAAGCTCACAATTGGTATTTTATGATTTTTGAATTTAATTTCCTTTTAGTAGCAAGTAGTTTTGTAGCTAAAGTCTTTGGGAGTGACAACCACTGACTTTGAGCACTTAGGTTTCTATTTTAGTAACATTTGGCTACTGTTTGAATGTTTGGAATTCAGTTTTGGTGAATGAAATCATTTGGTTACATTTAATGTTGGTATTTCGATGTTTTAAATGCCTGTGTTTGGTTTTGGCTATTGAATTGTGTTTGGACCTTGTTGGGACTGTTTTCCTTAGTTGAAATCAGTAGCTAATTAGGTTATTTTGTAAGCATTAAACCTTGGCTAATAACTGTTCAGTAGAACTTTAGTTAGTGGCTAGTTTATGCTTTGCTTGGTTTTGCTAGTTTGGATGCCTTTGATTGCTTCTGATTCAGAGATGTACTTCTGATTTCAGAAAGTGACTAGGTCATTTGAGCATAGCTTAGCTTGGCTTGAGAGTGTTTGATCATTGCTTTTGTTTGCTAGTGATTAGGAAGACAGAAACCAGATCCTCCGACTGTAGCTGTGACACTATTAGTTGGTAATCTCTCATCTAGTCTAACCACGAAGCTCCTGTGGATCGACCCTGACTACCGCTATACTAGTGTGTGTGTTAGGTTTTCTCTTATTTTTGACCGCACGACGACCTAGGCCTGTCAGATACCGAGTACCAACCAAGCAGTCTACCGTCCAAAGGGGTACTATTTCTCCCTTGTTCTAAATATTTTTTTTGTATAACGGGGACATTGTACGGTTTTAAGTGTGGGGTGTGGACGGTCGAAAGAGTTTATTTTTGAAATTTTTGCGGGAAATGACCAATTTTCAAATTTTTAGCAACTTTTTCAAAATTTTTACTATATTGTAATTTTGAAACGAATGATTTATGATTGTGATAGCATTGGTATTTTTCAAGAGATACTGTTTATTTGTGATCACGCTATTAGTTAGTCAAACAAGTTGAGTTTTAGGAGTTAGACGATTGGAATATTTTAGGATTGGAATTTAGGAAGGAAATGTCAATATGTGGCCTTTGTTGTTCGAGCCGGTAGGTCCGAAAAGGGTGGCCTCGAAGAGGCATTTATGCACCTTACCACATAAGATCGTCTGGTCTGGGATGGTAATTTCGAAAGCTCGTTACACGGACAACATCGAAAGTCATGGACAATTCCTTAATGGCCTTTAGAATCTGAATAAGTAAGTACACTTTATTATGGACAGAAAGTTTGTAATCAAGGGTTCTCTAGAAAGCCATGAATTCTAAAGAACATTCTGATTAGGTTCTCGCGAACTATTTCACTCTAACTCTTGGGGCAATAAGCTTTGAAACTAAACACAGTCAAAAATTGTTTGAGTCTTAGTTAGAATTTATTAAAAACTCTCTTGCTTGGGGACAAGCAAGGCACAAGTGTGGGGTGTTTGACAACGCCTAGTGATATTACATATTTTAGTCATTGTTGAACCCTATTCTTAGTGAAATTATATCATATATTTCGTGGTATTCTCACTTTTCGTGCCAGTACTTGTTTGGAAGAAAATAATGAAAACAGGGACCAAAAGCGTGCAAACTGGAGAAATTTTGGAAGAGAAGATAAAATCAGGAAAACACGTATGCGCACCGTGGAATCAAGAAGACGCGATGCGGATTCAAGGCGGTGAACCAAATTCAATGGCCGAAGAAAACGGGAGAAGATAATTATGCGCGCTGCGGTTCACTTAAATGCGCGGCGCGTCTGCGGGAAATTTCAACTATAAATAAAGGAATTTACTGCCGAAACCCTGAGCAGAACCCTGGTGAAAAATCGACCGTAGAGGCTCTTTGACTCCATGAATTCGTTTTCAGCAACTACCTTTTGGCATTTCAGGTTTTTATGTTTACTTTATTTTAGTTTAATAGTTAGCATTAGTGGCTAGGGTCTTTGGGTGTGACAACCACTGACCTTGAGCATTCTAGTTACTGTTTTTTGGATCTTTGTTACTGTATTGGATTATTGGAATTCAGTTTGGGTTTATAATAATCATTTGGTTACAAGTAACATTGGTTTTTCGGTGTTTTGATGCTTATGTTGGTTTTTCAATGCTTAGATTGTGTTTGTTTGTGTTTGGATGCTTGAATGACCTTGATTAGACTGACTTCCCTTGCTGATTTCAGTAGCCAACTAGGTTAGCTTTTAGGTTTAGACAGTGAGTGTCCCATTGGACCTTAGTTATTGGTTCAGTTCATACCTTGATTTGGTTCATGTTTGGATTGTTGAATGCCTTTGTTTACTTTTGAATTAGAGATGCACTTCTGATTTCAGAAAGCAACTAGGTTTGGGTTAGAGTTTAGCTTAGTATATGCTTGTTTTGGGATTGTCCAATATAGGTTTTCTGAGTTTTAGTGACAAGGGTTTGGAAACTAAAAGTCCTCCGACTATAGCGTGACACTATAGTTGGTAATCTGTCACCTGGTCTGACCACGTAGCTCCTGCGGATCGACCCTGACTACCACTGTGCTAATGTGTGTTAGGTTTTTCTTATTTTTGACCGCACGACGACCTAGGCGTGTCACGGATATGTTTGCACCCATCGAATATTGGCTAAGTACAGATATGGGTCTCATGATTTCCTCCTTTTATAACGTGACACTACACATATTAAGCCCGGTAGGCAGCATGACATACTTACCGCTTCGATCAAATCCTCCAGGGTGTGTTAATATTGAAATTGCAATTGTTGGCGGTTCTCATTACGTAAAAGTTACATTGAATGAAGGATACCCGATGCCTCCAATTTATCCACTGTAGAATTATTTCAAGTATGACAATGCATCTGAATGGGCTACTCCTTATGAAAGACAACTACAGATGTACATGAATCATTTCCGCTCTAATCGTAGCACTGAAAGAGTTGTATTGGATGATTGATGATTATTTAAGTAATTTAGTATTGTATTTTATTATCTTCATTTATGCAAAAAAAAAAAAAAAGCTCGATTAGAATAATTAGAACAACACTATATTACAACATTTGATAATATAAACGAACAAAATATATAAAAGTGTATTCAAACAAAACGTCAAAAATTAGAAAATTAATACGTCAAAAATTAGAAAAATAGTAAATTACAACGTTAAATAATGCAAACGAACAAAACATAAAAAAACATATTACAAAATATATTCGAATTAAACGTCAAAATGTTAAATAATTATTTAAATTATTTATACCTAAATGTAACACCCGGTTTCTCATACAATGTACACCCAAAACATTTCAGCAATTTATACATCAAAAATGGGTATACTTGTACTAAACCATAGAAAACAAAATGTTATCAAGCACTAATTACAACAAAAAGTCCTCACATTACATATCAGGCATTACAAATAAACCTAACACAACTAAAGGACATGCTCTAAACTTGTCCATCTCTCTTTATCACATGTCTTCCCCTATCACAGCTACAGATACCTGCAAAACAACAAAACACTCAAGTGTAAGCTTATAAAGCTTAGTGAGTAATCTCCAATATAATCCACATATGTTTCTCCATGAAGATTCTCATTCTCCTCTCTTGCTATTCTCATTAGCAAGTAAGCACCTCCTTCTTTTAGCTGAAACCTGCAATTCACCTTTGTTTACAACGCCAGCTAATTATTAGTATACATCAACTCATCAATAAGTACCGTAACTGGTACTGCTTGTAAACTCAATCACATTCTCAACAGTACTCATTTTCACAATTAACAATACATAATATGCAATTCTCATAACTATAACAATTTGACTCAAAGGCTCTTTAACTCAACCTCTACATCATATAATCTACTCTTATACTCAATTAGAACAACCATCATGATTGTAGTAATCAAAATCAAAGACTCTTTAACTCACTCATTCTAACATGTAGTCTACTTTTATACTCAATATAGATTATAACTCGTCTCTTGTTATCCACAGATAACAGAACTTCTCTAACTCTAGCTACCGCAATATCAAAATAAAACACATATATGTACAACATACATATTACATACTACAAGATATAACTCTTATTTCTTAGTTTGTAAATTTGGTTATCTCAACCAATTAAAAATCAATAGCAACCTGTTAATTCACAATTCAATCATAAGAATGAATTATAGTTACTCACCTTATATTGGTTCAGTATGTGGAAACCCCAAATTTCGCGTACCGGGCTCCTGTTCGCTAGACTTGGTTATAACACCATAGTCTAAATCAATTCTCCAACATACACAATCATCTCAATAACATCTATCTCAAAGATGTATAAATCAAAAGAGGAAAAAGGAGTATAAACGGTAAATATCAACTCAATATTTACCGAAACCCCCAAATCCGCGGTTTTACTCAATCAACCGTAGAAAATCGACAATAATCACACCAATTACTCTAAAGGCATCCACTAACAATCTACTAGCAACATATATAACAATATATAGCAAAATCACAAGATATAAAGTTAGGGTTTCAAAACCCCAAAATCAAGAAATTACTCACCTCGACGAATTAGGAATCAAGAGCGCGTTTGCGGGGTTAGATTCGAGTCTCTCTATGCTTCCCTACGAATCTCTAGCTTTAATTTGACCCAAAATCGCCCAAAAATGCTCTGAAATCGATTTGGGTTTGTTTTTTCTCGAAATGAGGCTTTTTTGCACTTTAAAGAGGTCTGCACGCGTAACACGGCCGTGTAAAATTTAACACGCCCGTGTTATGCTACAGTGCCCGTGTACAATTTAACACGCCCGTGTTTTGCTACAGTAACTAGCAAACACAAAATTACCGTGATTTACACGACCGTGTAACATTTACACGACCCGTGTAAGCCATTTTTGGCGTTTTTAAGGCTCAAACTTCTTCCAAATGGGTTTCTAATCACCCAAACTCATACATTTACTTAACTAATCCTAATCACACCAAGATTAGTACATAATAAAGGTTTTAACCTCTTCTCCCAAATCAAACAACTCATCACTCAAAGGTAATAATAAAAGATTGCCACACAACTCTTAATAACTCAAAGCTAGAACCATACTAATTATAAGGTAATAACTCTACTTACCTTAGTAAGCATCTTAAAATGAAAATGGGTCTTACAAGTTCTTCCCCCCTTCAAAAGATTCCATCCTCGGAATCTCTTGAAACAAAAAGGGATATCTTGACCGCAAAATCTTAACGCTCGCCATCATTCTCGTATGATGATTTCTATAGCCATATTGGCTATCATCATTGCCATGTGGGAAAATACTCACTCTTTTAGGGCACACACTTTTCTATAGTATCATTGACATCAAGGTATCTCACCTCACTCCTCAAGTGATACTCCAATCACCAACTTGTCTCATATAGCCATCTGGAACTCAACTTTCATTTCAAATATTCTCAAAATGATCTTACTCTAACTCAATAAGAAAAATGGTCTCACCGATCTCAAGCTCATTTTCTCTCTCCATTTATTCCTCCAATAACAACACGCTAGTTATTGATTTCTCCGACTTGCACATTCTCATTGTTTAGAGTAGGAGAAACACTCATACAACATAAAAGACACATATATTCAATTGTCTCACCCATGTTGCATAACTCATCAACACTAGGATGTAAATCCAACAATAATAAAAGATCAGAAACTATTTCGAGTTTCACTCACATCTCCTCTAATTTGGTTTTTAACCTTCGACCCTTTGATCACATGAGACCCCTTTCAGTTGTCTTATCACCACAACTGATTATTACTTCTCTGAAAGCTCATTTATCTCTACTCCCACCTCAGCACACATATTAGGTTTTTACCCAATATTCAACTAACAATCCTCCACAAAAATGGCTCCTCTTCATATCAGTTCAACAACATACCTCATGTTGTTTCTCTCGATTTACTCACTCATTATATCCTCTCTTATATGGACAATCCATATCACATTCTCATTAAATCATTAGCTTTATCAAACTCAATAATTTATTATCAAATAAATTCTCAACACAACCGCATATATTCCTCTTGACATACCATTAGTAAGGATTTTTCCTCTCGCCACCTCTGCGTCATTATCACCTCAATCTCTAATTCATCCGAATGACATAAATAGGTCACACATACGGCTCACCGTAATTTCTACACACGACTCAAAATAATAAAATCAAACACCACAATTTCTATGGTGATATCATAGTTCATTATCCAACTAACTCATTATGCTCAAGAAAATAACTCAAGATTATTATAAAAAATCTACTATTCATCGTCTCATACGAGTAAATAATTTAATCTTCTTGACATTCACACTTTCTCAACACGACTACATGACAAATTCACATACTCACAGCAACAGTATTACTCACTGTATTATCTCACAGTACCCTCGTACTGTTAATCAGCCTCTAATCCGTCCTCTTCTCAATCCGAAAGGTTTCAAGCCACACAAGCTTACCGCTATGTTCATATATATCCACATGCAAGGATAGTACATGTCTCATTACTCCATATCATCATAAAGTACATGCCTGTCTATAGACAAGCACAACACTGTGACACCACCCTGCCTCACCTCATGGTACTCCCGTACCCTCCTCCAGTTTCACCACTCAACGCTGTATCACGGTATCTCATACCGTCCTCTAATCAAATCATGGTACCTCGTACCATTCTCTAGTTTCAATCCATATTCTGTTTGACTCTGGCGGGTCTCCCCTACGATCTCAAGCCATAAAGATTCATCCTCACTCCTCTTTTTGTTTGAATCATAAAGATCCTCACTACTCTAACCACAAGGTACTCATTACGTGGTTCCATAGAAATATGTGGTCTCAACCTCAACTACTCAATATGTGACCCCACAGAATATGTGGTCTCAATCACATTTACTCGTTATGTGGTCCCACAACATATGTGGTCTCAACCACTTTTACTCAATATGTGGCCCCACAACATATGTGGTCTCAACCACTTTTACTCAATATGTGGCCCCACAACATATGTGGTCTCAACCACTTTTACTCAATATGTGGCCCCACAACATATGTGGTTTCAACCATATTTACTAAATATGTGGCCCCACAACATATGTGGTCTCAACCACTTTTACTCAATATGTGGCCCCACAACATATGTGGTCTCAACCACTTTTACTCAATATGTAGCCCCACAACATATGTGGTCTCAACCACATTTACTAAATATGTGGCCCCACAACATATGTGGTCTCAACCATATTTATTCAATATGTGACCCCACCTAATATGTGGTCTCAATCACATTTACTAGGTAATTAACCCAATCTCTAGGTTAATTAGGCCTACATAAACCACTCTAGGTTCTCTCAATTATAACCACAAGGTACTCTTTATGTGGTTACTCGAGTGTCCTGTGACAACTCTGTCACTAATGTCTCATTATGTGACAACTCCAAACTACACAATTTAACTCTCGGCATATCAACTCATAATCAGTTATAGTGTGCAATCAAATACACATTCACCATCTTTCTCTCATACTCTTTTGGTTATCTCAGCCATTCACTGTGATCAATCATAAGTACTAGTTATGTGGTCCTACAAAATATGTGGTCTCAACCACAAAGTACTTGTATACAGAAATCTCGCCATATCTGTGAAATAACTAGCAATATATATACAATATCAAAATGAAAGAAATCCACACATTAAAACAGATCTGTGTACGTAGCACGGCCCGTGTAGATTCAACACGACCCGTGTAAATCCATAATATTTCTCCTGTTTGCTTCTGTAAGTACAGCGCGACCCGTGTTAATGCTACAGAAGCCAAAATTTGTTTCTACTACTCTTTTTTTTAACATTCAACTTCTCCTAGATGGGTTTCTATCCATCCTAACTCATATCAAGCACTCGTCATGTGATATGTAACTCTTATCTCATGTGGACACGAGATTCTCATGTCAATGCCGGTTACTACACTTAATAACCACATTTCTCTAACACATGTAATTTCAATTTCTCTTTTATGTGTCCAAACATTTCACACATATTCTACTACATATATTATCAACAATTAAACACATACAACTCGTTACAACTACCGTTTTAAGTAAATTACTTACATACCTCATAGCAACAAAATCTTGTTTTCTCATTAGCTGAAACTCTCTTACTTCGGATCTCAACTCTTGAGTGTACTCGGCTGCACTCATATGTCTCAACTCTTAGCTCATATTCATCTTAGGCTCATACTCTTTTTCATTATCAATTAGAATTTCGTCTCATCTGGGATCTCATCTCATCATCAGCTGAAACTCATCATCAACTGGAATCTCATCTCAATTAGTATCTCATCTCGTATTCAGTTGATATCTCATCATCAACTGAGGTTCTTTTCTCCTCGTTAGTTGATATCTTATATCGGCCAAACTCTCGTCTCATCATCCACTATTGGTCCAACCGGCTCTGACCAATTTCTCAACTCATTATTCATCTAACTCCATATCTGATATCCACACATAAAACAACAATAGAAAATATAACATAAAAGTTATACTCAAATCATACACTAACATCAGCAGCAGTATCTTTTCCAAGCATGTGATAGGGGCTCTCTCTCTCCTGAGTTTAAGTCTAGGACTCTACACACAAGACCTAGTTCACTTAAACCACGCTCTGATACCAACTTGTAACACCCGGTCTCTCATACAAAGTACACCCAAAAATTTTCAACAAATTATACATAAAAAATGGTATACTTGTACTAAAAAATAGAAAACAAGATGTTATCAAGCACTAATTACAACAAAAGATCCTCACATTACATACCAGGCATTACAAATAAACCTAACACAACTAAAGGACATGCTCTAAACTTGTCTATCTCTCTTTATCACATGTCTTCCCCTACCACAGCTACAGATACCTGCAAAACAACAAAACACTCAAGTGTAAGCTTATAAAGCTTAGTGAGTAATCTCCAATATAATCCACATATGTTTCTCCATGAACATTCTCATTCTCCTCTCTTGCTATTCTCATTAGCAAGTAAGCACCTCCTTCTTTTAGCTGAAACCTGCAATTCACCTTTGCTTACAACGCCAGCTAATTATTAGTATACATCAACTCATCAATAAGTACCGCAACTGGTACTGCTTGTAAACTCAATCACATTCTCAACAGTACTCATTTTCACAATTAACAATACATAATATGCAATTCTCATAACTATAACAATTTGACTCAAAGGATCTTTAACTCAACCTCTACATCATATACTCTACTCTTATACTCAATTAGAACAACCATCATGATTGTAGTAATCAAATTCAAAGACTCTTTAACTCACTCATTCTAACATGTAGTCTACTTTTATACTCAATATAGATTATAACTCGTCTCTTGTTATCCACAGATAACAGAACTTCTCTAACTCTATCTACTGTAATATCAAAATAAAACACATATATGTACAATATACATATTACATACTACAAGATATAACTCTTGTTTCTTAGTTTGTAAATTTGGTTATCTCAACCAATTAAAAATCAATAGCAACCTGTTAATTCACAATTCAATCATAAGAATGAATTATAGTTACTCACCTTATATTGGCTCAGTATGTGGAAACCCTAAATTTCGCGTACCGGGCTCTTGTTCGCTAGACTTGGTTATAACACCATAGTCTAAATCAATTCTCCAACATACACAATCATCTCAAAACATCTATCTCAAAGATGTATAAATCAAAAGAGGAAAAAGGAGTATAAACGGTAAATATCAACTCAATATTTACCGAAACCCCCAAATCCGCGGTTTTACTCAATCAACCATAGAAACTCGACAATAATCACACCAACTACTCTAAAGGCATCTACTAACAATCTACTAGCAACATATATCACAATATATAGCAAAATCACAAGATATAAAGTTAGGGTTTCAAAACCCCAAAATCAAGAAATTACTCACCTCGACGAATTAGGAATCAAGAGCGCGTTTGCGGGGTTAGATTCGAGTCTCTCTATGCTTCCCTACGAATCTCAAGCTTTAATTTGACCCAAAATCACCCAAAAATGCTCTGAAATCGATTTGGGTTTGTTTTTGCTCGAAATGAGGCTTTTCTGCACTTTAAAGAGGTCTGTACGCGTAACACGGCCGTGTAAAATTTAACACGCCCGTGTTATGCTACAGTGCCTGTGTAAAATTTAACACGCCCGTGTTTTGCTACAGTAACCAGCAAACACAAAATTACCGTGAGTTACACGACCCGTGTAAGCCATTTTTGGCGTTTTTAAGGCTCAAACTTCTTCCAAATAGGTTTCTAATCACCCAAAATCATACATTTACTTAACTAATCTTAATCACACCAAGATTAGTACATAATAAAGGTTTTAACCTCTTCTCCCAAATCAAACAACTCATCACGTAAAGGTAATCATAAAAGATTGCCACACAACTCTTAATAACTCAAAGCTAGAACCATACTAATTATAAGGTAATAACTCTACTTACCTTAGTAAGCATCTCAAAATGAAAATGGGTCTTACACTAAATAAGTAAATAAAATAAATAAAAATAATATATATATATATATATATATATATATATATATATATATATATATATATATATATATATATATATATATATATATATATATATATATATATATATATATATATATATATATATATATATATATATATATATATAAACTAATATAAAAAGAAACTCCAAATTGATGAGACATCATATTTTCATAATTAGGGGGGTTTTTTAAGATGACCATAAAATTAATTATAGTACAAGGGTGTAGTATTGTGTAGTGAAATTTTTTTATACCGATTAATTTTTTAGCTTGTGCATCTATGCTAACAAATTCAAGCATAAGAAATTGCAAAAGATTCTGATTTGAAGTTTGACTTTGACCAATTAGGTCGATGATATCCATGGCTGATGGATGGTACTTTGTTTCTACAAGAACTGGAGGCATTTTCGAAGAGTTTCTTGGATAACTTATTTTCACCACACCATTTCACTACAAATCAAAAAACATTAATCAACAACTTTTAAAATGGTACAGTTTTCTACAGCTTTTTTCCCGCCTAAAGTTTATTTCTCAGATAAATCACTCCCGAAAATCTTGAAATACCAATCACGAAAATTAATTGAAATCCTATCCAATTTTGAATTTCAAAAACATTCTTATCTTACAAATCGGTTACACTTTTAAAATGGTAAATATTAATGTTATCCCATAAATCATGGATAAAATAACAGAATCGATTTTATAATCTCAGAAATCGTTGACTGCAGACACGCACACAGAACCGGACACACATACGCACAACTTGAATTTATTCTCCAAATAGCATTCTACTTTTCCTAATTTCTTGATTACAGGAACATACTTTCAATTTTGGTCCATGTTTTGGTTTATATGTAGACCAAAATAACATCATCCGTGTTTCTATGTATGTATTCTTTGTAAATTAAAAAGGTTAATTGATTAGAACCTTCAAATTTCATATGTGTAAACTCAGTCCTAATTCTACGGGGTCTTGATTGCTCTCATTGATTCGCTTGTGGGTTAAATGCAAGAAATAGCAATATTCAATATATTCTTTCATTGAATGTCTAATATAATATACCAACTTACAATAACCTTTTTATATTCTAATTTTTTTCAATTTTAGTCCTTTTCTCTATTGGAATTGTGTGTGTGTGTGTGTGTGTATTTACAGTTCCTTACTCTTAATAGCAGCATATGTACATTTCTTCACTCATAATAGCAATATTTAACAAATAAAGTACGATGCCCATATTGAAATCAAATTTAAATAAGTTGTTATAATTAAAAATCAAAGTACATTGTTATATTGGCAATGAAATGTGACATATTAAACAATTATTTAAAGAAATAATTAAAAGCTAACCTCATCACCTATACAATTACTATTTACCTGGAGCTTCGGAATACCACTATTATCAACCTGTATGTCAAAAAAACTGCATATAGAAGCACATATGTTATTCAGTTACTATAAACATCCAAAACCTAAGATATAAAACAATGGTGAAAATTAAAATACAACAATTAATTCACCTTAGCTCCTTTATCCCCAATGGTGTTTACTGATAGGTTAAGAATCTTTAGAGAAATCAGTTATTCCATTAACAACAAAAATCACTTCTTCAGCAACATGGTTATAAGCTAAGCTCTATGCAAGGAAAAATAGTCATTCCGGTTATAAGTGATTTTATTCAACTATTTGATGATCCATTTTCTTGTAAAGAGTATAAACGCCCCCTTAAAATAACCAAGTTTACGCAAATGTTAATCAACATTGTTACCTCCGGTGCCTGCAGTGAGAATAGGGTAAAACTTGGCTCCCAAAATAGGTATAAGCTTCAAGACAATCAAATATATTTCTAAATCTATGAGGTTTAAATATTCTTAGAATCATAATTCATACACAATGAATTTCAACCCGCATCGAAGACAAATTTTCCCAACATTTGAAGTATGAAAAGAAACCAACAGTTGATCCAATCCAAGATCGGTCATATATAGGATAATTACCAATTGAGTCCAATAATATTTCAACTACGTAAACATTATCGCCCCTACATATGCACAATTTCTACCATAATCACAAAAGCACTAAACTATTCTCCAAAACAGCCCAACCCCCAATGTGAAATCCTTATCATCTCCGTCATACACATGTTATAAAAATTTTAAATGCATCTCCTTTGCTTAATTAAGAGAAACGGTCGTCCATGAATAAGATGACTCAAAAATTCTATTACCCCATAATAACGTGCTCCATTTGAAAACTTGACAAAGTTCCAAAGAAAAATTACAAATATACATATCACTAATCTTGTTCTAGTTTCTAGTTTTCAGTGAGCATAACTCCACCTTGCTGTCATATCTGGCACCATATATGCAAAGAAAATATAACACGACAACTTTGTAATCATCGGTGGACCCATCGTACCCAAAACCATACAATTCTTGCAAAACATATCATACTTTAAAGCCATAATAGTGTATCAGGTTTGAACTTCGAGTACTATAGTTCTATAGAGCCAAAGGATCCTCCTCGCTAGCCATGAGTTTCTATATCTTGCAAGAAGCGGTAATCCAAATGACCTAAGATGATGTTTTAATGGATAATAACATTTTGCGGCCTTTACAAATCCCCATAATGAGGACAACTATGAACACATTTTCTTGGCACAATACTGACAATACGTGCATAGTGATTGTTTCTCGTTGACACACTATGATGAGGTTTGATGAAATGGGGATTAGATAGTACAGACACCATAACTTGCACATAGACGTATTCAGGAATAAGCTTAGGAACCAATTAAGGATCTTCGGACGCTTCGAAAAATTGCGACCTCTTGATTCACTTTTGTTGTTGTGACTTCTGTTTGTCGTGTTGGTCTTCGATTGCCAACGACAGCAAAAACAACCAAATAGAATCAATTAGTGACATTCTCCCAAAACATCGCTAGATCGTAAGCTCCGAGATCATTGTCGAAGTTATCTGATGGCTTCTCATGATCAATCTTAGAGTGTAGGTTTGTGTGGAAGTTATGGCGATCTATAATATCCAATGATAGATTATTTCGGCAAATCTCATCCTAGTTTGCAACATTGACGATGCACGTCATTAATTAATTTTAGTAATGTGTGAAAAATAAGTCTCGAGTGTTGTCCTCTTTATGATGTGTTGTATGATGGCTCCGCTAATGTCTTAGGGACGTTATTATGCGTTGAAACATCCTTTATGTCTGTTTAGATCGCCTGTTCTTGCAATAGATTGTTATTTATATTTTACGAGGGTGATACAATGTATTTTGGAACCCTAATACTCGACGATCAACTAGATTACCTTGTTATGTTATTACTGTGGGATACTACTAGAATGAATTGTATGGTTATGGAAACCATGAGACTAGCAATGATTAACAAATGTTGTCGGGATATGTTGTTTTTTTCAAAGATGGAGCCAAGTATGCCAACAAGGCGCAGTTATACTCACCGGAAACCAGAAATTCGAACAAAATTAGTGATCTTAATGGTTTTCATTTGAATGTTTGGGTCAAGTTTTCAAATTGAGCCATTAATTGGGTGGCTATTTGATATTTTGGGTCTTCTCACTTGAGGACGATAGTTTCTCTTGATTTAGCAAATGAGACTTATGGCGAAACTTTGTAACCCGCAAAAGATGAAGGTGATAAGGATTGACATTAGGGGATTTAGGAGAATGGTTGTGGGTGCTTTATGATTATTGTATAAATTGTGCAATTGTATAGATGATGAATTGAAAATTTACCAGGTTAACGACTCTTGGTCTCGAAGCATAGCCGTTTGTTGGGGATGGAGATTGGTGATAGACGACCAGGGGTATGAGGACGAAACATACCTGCACAGTGGACCTGCAAGAAGTGATTACGACAAGAGAAAGTTAGTTATAGATACAGACTAGTCCCAGACGGAGTAGGATGTCGTGTTCCAGAAGGTTACCATCAATGCTTTTGTAAATTTCTATTCATATAATCTTGCAGCGTAATACATGTGCATTCCAAATTCTCTAATACTCTGTTTCAACAACAAATCTTCTTGAGTCGGTAACCCTATTGTAGTCTTGGTCTCGAAGTTGGTCTGTATCATCGGTAAGAAAGCCAGGCCATCCTCGGATTCTCACCATAGAGCGATCACCCGCAATTGACCAAACTAATGTCTGACGTCTTCAATCTGGAAACCGGATCTTGGAAAAATGGTTCACAACTGTCACATGGATATCAATAATACCAAAGAGATCAGGATTTTCTCCAACGGAATGCTTCGAGGGGGAGTGAAAAGGATGTTTGGATGTGGTTTTTGGTGGTGATGAAAACTCATGATGGAGGTGCTGATAGTGGATTAAATTCAATATATCTGTGATTACATAGAAAACTTTGTTGTCATGGCTTTGGAATCATCCTACCTGCGTACGATTCAAGTTATCAGCAAACAAAAACGATCGCCCCCGACTTTGTCTCCACGCATACTTGGACCATCTTCTATGGTTTACGTATCACATTATTTATTATTATTATTATTATTATTATTTGTTTAAAACACGTAAAAATGTCAATTTATTTTTTGACGAATAGATTTTATATAAAATCATTAAACTTGGTATTATATAAAATACATCTAATACAGACTATTTACATAAAATATTCAGGAATTTACAAATAACATTAATATTATACATGATATTTGATATTTTGATATACTTTTTTAAAGTGTTTGTATTTTAACATGATCGCCTTATATAACAATGGTTACTATTTTTAATAAAATACAGTATTTCATTGTTATGATATCAAAAATATTTTGTACATGATGATTGTAATGTTTGGTTTTCTGTTTTAAAGGATTTAGTACTTGGATTTGAAACTAAAATCATATCGATTTTTTTCGTGGTTTAAAGCTTTAAAATTTATAGATCTCATCTCAGTTTGCAACATTCATGACGCTAGTCATCAATAAATTCTCAGTAATGTGTTAAAAATAAGTCCTGAGAGTTATCGTCTTTATGATCCGTTGTATGATGGATCTGCTAATGTGTTATATCACTTAATTTTGCACCGAAACATCCTCTTTTGTCGGTTTAGGTCGCCAGTTCATGCAATAGATTGTTATTTATATTTTACGAGGGTGATACACTGTAATTATGAACCCTGATACTCAAAGATCAAGTAGATTGTTTAGTAAACGTGACAAATTCTTTTTTTCACCCAAAACATTTAGTTGAGGAATAAAAAGAGAAGATGTTTCATGTTTGATTTCATTCTCTTCACAGAATATGTTTTAATCAGGAATGAAGTATTTTGCTAGGTCTGTCCAAGAAAAGAACTTCTGATAATGTATTTTTATATCGTATTATTTACGCGTTATTTGGTGTCTTTTAGTTAAATTATTGTTATAAATAGACTGAATACACTCACTTTCAATGGAAGTTGTCTTGGATAGAAAATGTGTTAGAATGCAAGGACTAGAATTGAAAAAGGAAGGAAGATTAGTTGGAACGTAGAAGATAAAAATCGAGCAATTCATGGCGCTCAGGATTAGAGATGGCGACGCTAAGAAGAGATGACACTGTAATACATAATTCAATTCAATTTTCAAATAAACGAGATTCATGAATCTAAAGTTGGGGTAAGATTGTTGTGTTTTTCATATTGTCAAACAATCAATCCAATATTTGGTATTATGAACTAATATGAAGCTGTTACCAATACAAAAAATAGACATATAAAATTACACAGAATTAAATGTCGATTCATTACAAATAATAAATCAAATTATCATTTAATTAACAAATTTAATCCAAAAATCAAATTGATCATTCACAATCATATCTAATTATAAGAAATATACAAGAAGACTGTCCTATTGACCAATGAATTAAAAGACTATAAAGAAAAATAAAAACCAACCCGAAGATAGCAAATTCTTGACCATAAAAAACTACACTAAATGACTATTTTCCATAAAGGATTTATGCGCTCCTACATTTGTAAGCATGAGTGTAGAACACCATGATTTAATACATATTATTGTTTGATGCAATAGCTACATAAGAATCGATAAATACAAAGCCATTACTTAGAAACCGGAAGAAAGCTTTGTCGTAAAGGGAGTGAGGGGAGCAAAGAAAATTCTCGAATTTGGTGTGTGGAATATAGTCCTAGGAGGTCAGTGTTTATAGTTTTGTAGACCCTAACAGACTCAAAAACTCAAAAACTCAAAAACTTTTGGAGTCTGCGATGGCAGCAGTCTTATCATGACTCGCCACGTGTCATGCGTACTCATTTCATTTGTGTTACAGCTTGCTATCTAGTAACGAGTTTTGGAGGCTTTTAGAAGCTTCCCCGAACTTATCCACAAAAAGTCAATATGATTGGGTCGGTCCAACGTGCATGATTGCACAATTTTCGTGAAACATGCACCCATCATCTCCTAGGGACGATGTAAAATCAAAAGTGTGTCTAGGGACGATGTAAAATCAAAAGTGTAAAATCAAAAGTGTGTCTAAATTGCACAATTTTCGTGAAACATGTGGGCTTCGTCCACCCATTAACATTTATTATTGCTTATGAAGGTTAAAGGCAAGGAAATTCTCATAAACCCTTCCAAGGTTCTTCCCCAACATAAATAAGACATGAAAACTAACCAAGGTGCTAGTTCTTTTATTATTTCCAACATAATGGTCAACATCTTTGTGAGCCATCTTTGGTTGCGAACGTGGATGGTTGTATGTTCACTCACATACATACATTATTGAGCATTCATGTTCATTCAATCTTCCAGTCACTATTCACGTACGTTTCGATATAAACATGTGGGCTTGGTCCACCCATTAACATTTATTATTGCTTATGAAGGTTAAAGGCAAGGAAATTCTCATAAACCCTTCCAAGGTTCTTCCCCAACTTAAATAATACAAGAAAACTAACCAAGGTGCTAGTTCTTTTATTATTTCCAACATAATGGTCAACATCTTTGTGAGCCATCTTTGGTTGCGAACGTGGATGGTGGTATGTTCACTCACATACATACATTATTGAGCATTCATGTTCATTCAATCTTCCGGTCACTATTCACGTACGTTTCGATATAAACATGTGGGCTTGGTCCACCCATTAACATTTATTATTGCTTATGAAGGTTAAAGGCAAGGAAATTCTCATAAACCCTTCCAAGGTTCTTCCCCAACTTAAATAATACAAGAAAACTAACCAAGGTGCTAGTTCTTTTATTATTTCCAACATAATGGTCAACATCTTTATGAGCCATCTTTGGTTGCGAACGTGGATAGTGGTATGTTCACTCACATACATACATTATTGAGCATTAATGTTCATTCAATCTTCCGGTTACTATTCACGTACGTTTCGACATCTAAAAGTGAATCACAAAGCCTGCTCAAATTCCTAGTATAACAATGGTGGTTGCACAAAGGCTGCTCTACATTTCTTGTACAATGTGATGTCTTGTAGATCATTGTATCTCTGAGTTGGAACGGGGAAAATCACATTGGCTGCTCAATTATATGGATAGACGTTTCTTTCTTTTTGTTGAAATCGGGTAAACCACACTGGTTGCTCAAGTATATTGGCATCACAATTAGCTAATATTTATCCTTTTAAACAATGTTGGATAGGATACACAAACATTAATCAATGATTATGGCACAATATGTTGGGTAGGATACATGGTGACCATAACTCACAACATCGTTATAGAGAAGTGAATTATATATGGATGAATTTCGGGAGCTGAACCTAAGACCAAACTGGAGTCTACATGTATATTTGTGTTGCAGCCGGAGGTTAGCAATAGAGCAGGCTTGACATCTAATTAATTAGTTGGAAGTTGATCCTCTTGCAAGGATGGTGTTGATGGCGGTAAAGTGGGTGGTCTCTTTGTAGAAATACAAAAAGAAATATATATATATATATATATATATATATATATATATATATATATATATATATATATATATATATATATATATATATATATATATATATATATATATATATATATATATATATATATATATATATATATATATATATATATATATATAAGGAGGATCGTGTAGGAACCCAAAATCCGGTAAGAACCGTAAGGACAAATCTAGACCTTTATTCATGAAAAATGGGCGGATAAGATTCAATATGATTAAAATATCACATCTTAAAAGCTTGGGGGGCTACTTGTTTAGAAATCAAAACTATTGGGTGGATAATACAAATTAATAAGGGTAATATGGTAATTGCAACGAGACCCCACCAGATTGCGACACTTGACGCTACATGGTTTGCTGGGTTTTTTTTATTCCCTCGCTTAGTTTTTTTGGGCCATAACTTTTTTTTTTCTTTGTAAAAAAGAAATTCTAAAAAAATCAAAATTCTTAAAATTTAATTCTCTACAAAACAAGCACAATCATGAAAATTTGAAAAAAAATATATTTTTTATTTTTTATTATTATAAAAAATAAAAAATTAAAAAAATTCCAAAAATTATGAAAATTTAATGGATAATTGTAGATATTATATTAGTAAGTTTGCAAAAAAAATTTGAAGAAAAAGGTTTTTTTCGTGTTTATTTTTATATTTTAAGTAAAAAACACATCAAAATAGCAAAAAAACATATGATCCAAAAATATTAAAACCAAAATATGTTTTATGATTCAAAACTTATGATCAAAGATGCAATATTCGTTATGATTGAAGATCCAAAAGTCGTTATGATCCAAAACGAGTTAAAAAAAAACATATAATGACAAAATGATTCAAAACTTATGATCCAAGATGCAAAAAAAACTATGATCCAAAATGTTATGATCCAAAAATACATGATCCAAAATGTTATGATTAAAAATATCGTGATCCAAAATGATTAGATTAAAGATACGAAAAAACGTTAAAATTAAGATTAAAAAATATTCATAAAAATGAAAAAAACAAAAAAAAAATTAAAAATCGAGTACTGCAGCATTCAAAAAATAAAAAAATAAAATAAAATAAATAAATAAAATAAAAAAATAAAAATCTAAAAACCGAGTATAATCGAAAATAAAAAAAATTTGAAATTTTTTTTTTAAAAAATAAAAAATAAATAAAAAATAAAAAAACGAAAAAAACCGAAAAAGGAAAAAAACGAGAAAAAAATCCCACTTAAATCAAGTTGAAAAAAAAACTCACTTAAAAAACCCACTTAAATACTCGAGTTCGTATTTCGTTCCGTGGACGTCATCGCACGTGATTGCGTCACGTCGAAGGAAGTCATTTTGACGTTATTGCCCTTATGAGAATGATTGGACGAGAAGAGTTCTCGCGGTTCCTACCGGATTTTGGGTTCCTACCGGATCCTAACCCTATATATATATATATATATATATATATATATATATATATATATATATATATATATATATATATATATATATATATATATATATATACATATATATATATATATATATATATATATATATATATATATATATATATATATATATATATATATATATATATATACTAGCTACGTACCCGCGTAATGCGGCGGTGGCAAATAGTGTCGTTTCAGCAATTACTTTTTAGGTTTTAGGTTGCAGATGAGAGGGATAGTTGGCGAATATGAGAGTGATTAATTTTTTTCGGACGATTGATTACATTTCCCACGATATTGGGCAGAACCCGCATTTAATGAAAGTACAATGCTATAATAACAACAATAATATAAGTGCAATGCTATAATCCAAAAAAATAAACAAAGTAAACATTTCGTTTGGGGAGAACTCGCATTTAAGTAAAGTACAATGTCATAATCTGCCAAAGTAAACATTTCCGATGCAATAACTTTAAAGAAAATGAAAAAGTCAAAGAAATAATCACATAAATACCAATGTACTAAAGTTTATGTGTGTGCAGAAGATATGTGTTCATGAATTTTTAAACATAATGAGGAAAGTACAATACTACAATCCGCAACAAATAAAACAAAGTAAATGCTTTGTTTGGGAGAAACTCGCATTTAAGGAAAGTACAATGTCGTAATAACAACAAAAATAAAAGTAGAATTTTATACTGCACACATCGGTGTGATCTACAGATGATCTACATGGGCACCTACAATCATAGAAACCAATGTAATCACACATCGGTGTGATCTACAGATGATCTACATAGACACCTATAATCACAAATTTCTGAAATTGTCAAACTTTTCAAACTTTTCAGACTTTTCAAATGATTTAAAATTTTCAAATTTCGAATATTTTAAATAATTCAAACTTTTCAAAATCATTCAAATTTTCAGATTTTTCAAACTTTTCAAAATCATTCAAATTTTCAGACTTTTCAAATTATTCAAAATTTCAAAATTTTACGATTATTTAAATTTCAAAAAATTTAAATTATTCAAACTTTTCAAAATAATTCAAAATTTCAAACTTTTCAAACTTTTCAAATTACTCGAATTTAAAAAATTTTAAATTATTCAAACTTTTCAAAATCATTCAAATTACCAGACTTTTCAAAATTTTCAAATTAATCAAAATTTTCAAATTTTTAAGATTATTCAAGGAAAAACTTTTCAAATTATTCAAATTATTCAACTTTTCAAATTATTCAAAATTTTCAAACATTTCAAAATTATTCAAATTTTTAGACTTTTCAAATTATTCAAATTTCCGAAAATTTCAAAATTTTCAAATTTACAAAATTTTCAAAATTTTAAACTTTTCAAATTATTCAAAATCTTCAGACCCAAAACCAACTCTCATAAGAAACCAAAAAACTAAAACTAAAAGATCCACCTAATACTTTCCAGAAGTTCTGAGCATGCTTTACCGTTCCCGAAGGTATTAAAAACAGTATTGTGCTGATGCTATTTAAGGTTTAATTAAAGAAGATAAAAAACAAATAAAATCTAGTCCCTATAACCAAAAACAATCCAAATCTGATAAATAATTTAAATATAAAAGAGAAACTACATGGTTTCAAGTGAGAGTACAAGTGGAATAATCAAAACTGCAAGCTTGCGAGAAATTCCTTCACTCCTATACCTCTGCCATATTTGAAGAAATTAAAATTTGTTAAATTTCTATATTTCACATTAAAAAAAACTTAAACTACATTTAAACTTATATCTAATCATGTAAAACCTATTACTTGGATAAATACAAAATATTAGATGCAAACGCCATTAATAGTTTTTCAAATACATCTATGGTCAATAAAAAAGGTTCCATTAAAGGGTATTAAATGACATCTTTTTATAACATTCAATGTTTACATTAAAAGCATCCATTCCTATTAAATAGAAAGATAAGTAAATGTCACTATGTGATTACAATGGAAGCATTAAATAATTTTAAAAAAAATTTGAAGGTAAAAATATTAACTTCTCAAGCATGGTTTTTGAGGTATTTTGTCTGTGGTGTAGTGGTTTTTGGATTTGATCCAAGAATGAATCTTTCTGCTTTGTTTATACCAAAGGGATCAGAAGGCAAAACGATGTCTTTTTTGACCAAACTGGAAAATTAATATACCACAAGGATGAAAATGTAATTTACTCTAGACCTTCGTGACCTTGATGATTGTAGCAATCACAAAAATGACCACAAGGACTAACCTCTGGAGTTCCACAGACCCAATCACAAAAATGGCCACAACTTGCTGCTGAGAGTACACTTGAGAGCTTCCTGACCTTAATGATTGTAGCATCACGTTGTTGTATAGTGCTAATAAATCTGCATTTCAACTTAATATATTCTTTCATGTATTTATATAAATACATGAAAGAATTTGAAAAAAAACAAAATGCTCACCTGCAGTAAAGAAAACTCACACCAAACTATTTAATGAGTTTCAAGTCAGAATTTCATTTAACAGTTATTCAAAAACAATCTCAAACACATACAACTATTAGATTTTAAATAAATTAGAGATCTAAGTAAAAAACTTCTGACCACCACGTTACGAATAGGCAGGTCATTGACCACAACAGAACTTAAGATTCTTCACTTATTAGAGGAGTAAACTATCAAAAAGTCAACTAACTTCATTGACCATTCTACCTTTCAAGAGTAATGGCTTTATGTTCTGCTTATTAAATGGATTGTAAAGCACTAATCAAAGACGGGTCAAGCCCCTTTCTCAGAGGGTCAACCACAATAACATCTGACCCTACAAGCCAATAAAGTGGTTCCTGAGAGAATTTAAGTAAATCACAAAAATGGTTCCTGAGTATTGTTGTTTTTTGCAATTTTGGCCCTTACTTTCTAGTTTCCTATCAAATATAGCCCCTTTTTCACATGGCCGTTTAGACAAGGGGGCAAATTGATCTTTTTAGTTAAACAAATTATAAGAATATAGAGATAAAGAGTTCAAGATTAACAATTGAAGTGTCGGCAAGATGCCAACTAATACTGTTATTAGTGGAGCTTGGTAATCTGTCAATTGTTTTTTCAAAAGCTAGTTTTGATTCCTTATGGATCTCAATACATCTAACTGATCTGAAAATACTAAGATTAAACATAGTTAGTTAATGAAATTAAACTTTTAAGCAATCAGAACAAAATATGAACAATTCTTTCCTGCATTGTCCAGTGGAAGCAACTGACAGTCCAATGACTCCAGCTCCAGCATATAGATCAGTACCAGATGCACCAAGAGGGACATATGTATGTAGCTTTTGAAGCAAAGAATCAAAAGCCTGAAAAATAATAAAAAACAATCTTATTTACAGTAAACACCTCGAAAACGATAGTTAGATAATGGTTTACAGTTTTAGCCTATTCAAGTTCAAGGGTAAAATCGTTCAAACTGCTTCCATATATTTACCTCCATTTTTTTCCACTTTTACCCTTCACGTAATCAAGCAACATTGTTGTGTATTTTAATATATAATTAAAGATATGTTAAACGATAGATCTTGTAGGTACCCAAAGAACAACTTTCTTGAGAATGAGAATGAGCCATTACCTGAAGAGTGCATGTTGATGGGACTTTCTGAGTCTTGTGGTGACATAGATGAAGGTGGGCTTGAAGGCGGATGTCGGAACCATTTCCATTTAAATCTACAAACAAAGGAAATTGTAAGATATCAAAAAGCGTTTTTTGTAATAGTTTGATAATATTGTAATAGAAAGTGATTCAGGAGTAGTATACCTATAAACCATCACAGTCGAATCACACAAAATCATGCACAACTAAACTAACAAAATAAATAAAAACCCCTTAAATTGAAGATGTTAAAGATATTGAAAAGGAAATATCTAACCTCGTGCCCTATTGACCACCATTGGTGAAGGGCAGAAAGTTATTAGAGAGGCACGAAACTTACCATAGAAAATAAAAAACAATACGAAATCGGTAGAAGAAGGATCAGATCTGATATCTTACATCATCATAATCAGAAAATTAATGGTCCTTACTTTCAAAGAATCAGATAGGTGGAGATTAATGGAATAGAAACTTACCCATCGTGAAGAAATTCGGAGCTTTTCACACAAACACTTTGTCTGCACCATTCACTGACTGATCAGGTAACAACTACTTGAAAATGTTAAAATTTGTCATGAAACTTACATAACCAGTTAACTATTCTACCACAAAAAGAAAGGTAATTGATTTTTACCTTTAATACTTCTCTTGGATAAGAAAACCCCTTCAATTTTCCTTCAAAACCCCTTCCGATTTGCCTTCAAAATCCCTTCCGATTGCCTTCAATACCTTAGAAAGGTTTTGCATTTGACCACGAACCCACAATACACAAAGGATAAAAAGGCCAATTCCAAGAGAAATCAAGAAAAGAGTCTCAACACTAACAAGGCCACTAGCTTCAACGACTTCAATAGTACCATTGTAGAATGTATTTTGGTATGGAAGCTGGTCTACTTCATATACTATCATTCCAATAAGATCAAATGTCCCAGCCTTCACCAAAAAAAAAAAAGATTCATGTTAAAACATAAAATCATAATTTTCACTTTTCAAAATATTAACCAAATACAATCTTTCTGCCATATTGATAGTTGTCAATGAATCCAATCTTTCTGCCATATTGATAGTTGTCACAATCTCCATAGATACACATGTCTGTAGACACAAATACACACACCCACACATACAAATAGTTAATAATAGAACAATATTAACACACGATAACACACGATATCACAATCCTAACATAAATGTATTGTATTCCTCAACCACAAACACCAATGGTGCTGATGGAGTTCAAATCCAGATCCTGTTTCTGTTACTGAAATTTCAAAGTATTCAGAGAGAAAAAGAAACATGATTGCAAGGAAGAAGATGAATGGGAAAAAGAATCAGACCTGATTTAGCTTTGTATGCGCTGAAAGAAATCGATAGTAGCAGATACCTCAAAGTACTAAATCAACTCAGTGTGATGGAGTTTGCTGAAAAGGCAAACCAACGATTGTGTTGTAAAGCTCAAAGATTATGAAGATGCCGATGGTGAGGAGAGGCGGTGGTGAAAGTCGACAGGAAACGAGTTGTTCTCTGATGTGGGTGCGATGGTTGTTGTGGTGGTACGGTAATTGGTGGCGGCAGATGTGGTTGGTTCTAGATTTAGGGTTTTCAAAAGAGGATGAGAGATCGGTGTGTACTGGTGCAGTGTTGTTGATGGCTGCTAGTGATGATGGATGACGGAGGTGATGCAGAATTGGCGATGAGGAATGGTGGAGTCTGGATCGACGAATGCGTCGATTAGTGAGAGTGACAGAGGACATGAAGAAATTTGGGGAGGAGTTACGAAAGGTTGGAAGAAGAGGAGCAGAATATTAGTATATTTAATGTGGTTGATTGTAGCAGATTATCCGGCTTTTTAGGGAGCAGTGCCGGATTTCAAAATTTGCAGTATACCGAAAATTCTCAAAAGCTTAATTCAAATATTTCAGCCGCTCAAAATGTCAATGCTTCAACAGGTTGTACAGTCTTAAATATTAAGACTTTTGTGCATTAAGATGCTTGTAAGTTATATATGGTTTATATATATTATAAAATGTATTGCCCCAAGGTACAAGTGTAAAGCATTCAACACAAAAGTTACAACACCTCTTATGCACAAAATTAATGACGGTTTTTTCCTGTAACTTCCCACGATCTCCACATCTCTCAACCTGTCATGTTCGATGCAATCCGAAGCAGGTGTGAACAACCCCTCCATCGATGCAATCCCAATCGCTACCAAACCCCTTGAATCGTCACCCACAAAGAAGTAATCCGAACCATGTTTGTGTAATGACTCTGATTCGCCTATTTCTTCTTCCGATTCTAATTGAATCCGAAGTTCGAATCGGAAAATTGTTCATGTTTGTGACATGTAGGTGTGTGAACACCAAGTGTTCGACAAATTGTTTGAGAGAGATAACCAGTTTACCACAAGTTGTTTGAGGTTTGAAATTGTTGCATTGTATGTTATACTTTCCTTGATTAAGCGATGAACTGTGCGTCTCTTTCGTGAACATATTTTGATTTTAGGTTTCTGGTTTAATTTCAGGTTTGATTTCATCAAGTTTCATCAGGTTTTTGGTGTTGAGTTTTCTGGTTAAGGTATGTGATCTATTTTTTTCTTCCTGATTTCTAGGGTTCTTTATTTCCCTAATTCCATTTTCTCAACTCACATATTGTGTTTATGTTGCTCAAAATAAAGATGTAAGATGGTGTTGTTTAAAATGTAGGTTTTTTGCTATAATTGCAGGAACTAATATTTGGAACTTGTAATCCTTGAACCTGAAAGTGGATGGGAATCCAGCTTGAACATTAGTAGGTAAATTATGTGTATCACAGTAATTTGTTTTTCCGATTAATCACAACTATTTGTTGGGCTTTAATTGTTTTCTCTTTCTTTATATTCTCCTCCTTCACTTTCAAGGTTTTTTTATTTGTATATATGAAACAATGGATGTGACAGTGGGTGTTGTGATATGGATGATGGTGATGGTGTGAGCGTTGGTTGAAAGGTCTTTTCTATCCTCTTTTACCTTCTTTCTCCTTGTGTCATGTGTGTGTTAACTGTTGACAACCGACTGGATGTTTATGTTGTAGTGGTAAAGTCCCACTTGAAGTTTTAATGGAGAAAAAGAAACCCAAAAGACTAGAATATGCTTCCGGTTCAGTTTTTTAGATTTTGTCAAGTTTCACTAAAATATTAATTATAGCGTTAAACATTGAAAAATCAACCCAATATATGTACATGACTATGTGGTTGCCTGTGTATTATGTTAACTTGTATGTATGTATACTGTTAGTGTGTGTGTATGTATCAAAACGGAATTCTATTTTTGGTAATTTTGAATGCAGTAACTTGCTAAATCTTTACATGAGGTGTACAGGTGAGCCCTATACCATTGCAATTTGTTACAGAAAAGAAGTTGATAAGGAACAATGGTGCTAGAAGGAGATTTCAAGTGCGTTGTGTTTTAAAATTTACCATCCCCATCTTTCTGGTTAGGTCGGTGTCTTAATCTGACCGTGTAAAGTCTCTACAGGTGAGGCTTAATCACACACAACTTGTGTTTTTTGTACCAAACAGTTGAGGTTCATCTATGGTTCCAACTTCCAAATATTTAGTTAGGTCATACATTATTTCAAATATTAATCAGGTGACAGATTTCCATTTCTTGATATTTATTAAAAGTTGCTACTAAAAGTTTCTTATCATGTATTTTCTTTTATCTTATCTGGCATTTGAGGTTTCATTTATAGTTCTGATACCTAACCTTGCATTAAGGTTATATTGGGTAAAGTTTTGCTGCTTGCTTGATATGGTGTTATGGACATCATGTAAGTTTTCAAAATATTATTCTATTTACATTAAGCATCTCTAAAAGAACTCAAGTGGTGTTCCTTTAGTTATTAATAATAATCATATGTGTTAGTACATTGTACATTCTAATATTGCTATCCGATTCGAATGGTTATAGTTGCCTAATGCTCTCCAATTTGGGGTGGTTTTAATAAACAAGCTTTCCATTTTAATAATTGTTTTCTACTGACACCTCATATTGATACATAATGTGTTGAAAGTTTTAGATAAATTTGTACCTTTTATCTTATTGCCACAAGTTAATAAAATAATTTCCAAAACTTGAGGTGTGATTTTTTTTCTGTATATGGTACCTTGTGAGTCCTGCAATAAGAAAGACTTCTTTTGATGGACTGGTATGCATACATGATGTATGCTATTAGCATGTTCTGTTTATACATTCAAATTTGTTTGGTTGGTTTTGAAAATTGCAATATATGGATAGAAAAGGAAAAAAAACTTTCATTTGTGTTTTTTAATTGGTTGGCACCGAAAGAAAAGGAAAAGAAGCTTTCATTTTGAGAAGTATTTTTATTATTAAGAATTATAGTTTGACGAAACAGATAAACTTAATAATATGAATTAATAAAATAGATCTAACAAATAGTAAAAATGTTTTTGTTTTTTCTTTGAAGAGTTTGTTTTGTGTAAACCAAATAAAAGTGACTTATACAAATTAAATCCAATTATATAAAAAAGCATACGACACATAAATTTACCAAGATAATGATAATCAAGTAAAGAAAAAGTTATTAATTTACCAAGATAATGAGCTTTTTATATCTTATTTGAGGACGTAAATGAGTTTTTTAGTTGACCATACTTACAGACACAAATGTGTTTTTATCAAGTGATGTTGAAAGTACAATGCTATGGCTGGATACATTTTTGAAGTATAACGTCTTAAATTGGATTTGATTGAACTAGAAAAATGATTAAAACAGAAAATTATTTAAAACGTAGAAAGTTTTTTAGATATCAAATACAGAAACACTAAATGATTGCTATCAAATTAAAATTGTATTCTTTCACGTTTTGATTCTTTTGTGATCCAAGTTTTTTCGTTTTTTTAAGATTGCATTAAAATTATGTTTTGCATGTTTTATAAATATATTAGAATGTACATTGCTATTAACTGTATTTAGACCTAAAAATACGTTTCAGGACTCCGGTGATACAAATGGAAGGAGAAATATTTGAAATAGAAATGAGCTTTGTATCGGGCTCATAAAGTTGAACATTAAATCGTAAACTGTAAACCGCAAACTAGAGACCCTAATGATGAATTGGAAAGAAAAAGATATTAATGAAAAACTCCAATTGATTCAATTTGAAACCTAGCATCCCCAAAAAATTATGAGAAGACCGTTTTTTATATATTTAAAGGCAATGACATGCAGGTTTTGAGGTTTTGATAAGGGGAAGTGATATTTACACAATCGGTTTTAACCATAAACAACAATTCACGTTTTAGGAGTATTGTACATTATGCGAAAAATGTTAAATTATTGTGTATGGAGAAAAAGTGTTGTATACAAATCACTTTCCTTTAATAAGTGGCCTCCTTTTTTATAATCAACTAAATGTCTTGAAATGTTGCATTTTATCTTTAAGTATAAATTGTGGCAATGGATAAGACATGTGGATGGTATGCACCTAGATTAATCATATGCTTCAAGTCACCATTCGTAGTTTGTAAAGCTGTACAAAATGAAATAAGAAACCGTTAATGTTAATTTTATAAAATGTAGACGAAATCATCATTGTATTGATGGTTCGAAAATACATACAAAACATTAAATTCTGGTAATATTACAATATTGATTCAAATATGAAAACTTTTATTATACTTTTTGCGTAATTATTAATATTTTGAAATTTACAATTCAAATAAATTATTGAGAATTTTGTGACGCTTAATAAAGAAATTGCTTAAAATTGATCCAATATTAATTTTGCAAATTAATAGAAGGAAAACTATTTTTATTTTTGACTAAAAAGTAAATTATATTATTTAATTTTTTATTTTTAACCAAAACTCATTGAAAACGTATTTTGATTTTTAACAATATCAATATTTATTTCTTTTTAATATAACACAAAAATATACTTTAATTTTAAGCAACTTACGTTTGAAAAAATAGTTTTTTTAGCAACCTACTTTAATAAATGGTTTTTTAAGTAGTCCACTTTAAAGGAAATGGTTTCAAAATATTACGGACGTAAAACCAACTTTAAATGGTTGCTAATTTAAGCAACATAGATTTTTTTTGAAAAAACCGTTTTTTAGCAACCTATTTTAATATATGGGTTTTAAAGTAACGAACTTTAAATAAAATAATTTGAAAATATTCCGGACGTAAAACCAACTTTAAAATGGTTGCTAATATAAGCAACGTACTTTAATATATGGTTTTTAAAGTAATGTACTTTAAAGGAAATAGTTTGAAACTATTCCGGACGTAAAACGAACTTTAAATTGTTGCTAATTTAAGCACTGTACTTTTGAAAAAAAAACAGTTTTTTTAGCAACCTACTTTAATATATGGTTTCTTTAAGTAACAAAATTTTGAAAACACAATTTTTTAGCAACCTACTTTAACGGTAATTGGTTCAGACATAAACACTTTTGAAATCGTTGCTATTTTAAGCAACGTGCTTTCCAAAATATGTTCGTTTTAGCAACTTACTTTTGAAAAAAATAGTTTTTTTAGCAACCTACTTTGATATATGGGCTTTTAAGCATCGAACTTTTGAAAACACGATTTTGTTAGCAACCTACTTTAACCATAATCGGCTCATGTCATTCCTGACATAATCACTTTTGAAATATTTGCTATTTTAAGCAACATACTTTTTAAAATGTTTGTTTTTTGCAACGTACTTTTGAAAAAAAGCTTTTTTGAAACATACTTTTTAATCCGCCGTTCAAAAAAAAGCAACCTACTTTAATATATGATTTTTTGAAGTAACGTGCTTTAAAGGAAATAGTTTAAACATATTCTGGACATAAAACCAACTTTAAATGGTTGCTAATTTAAGCAACTTACTTTTGAAAAAAACAGTTTTTTTAGCAACCTACTTTAATATATGGTTTTTTGAAGTAACCAACTTTTGAAAACAAAGTTTTTTACCAACATACTTTAATGGTAATTGGTTCATTGTTATTTTATTTGTTTTTAGCAACATACTTTTGAAAAACAGCTTTTTTAGCAACCTACTTTAATTTATGGTTTTTTAAAGTAACGTACTTTAAAGGAAATAGTTTGAAAACATTCCGGGCGTAAAACCAACTTTAAATGATAGCTGTCTTTTGCAATTTTGGTCCCAAATATATATCGGAACAGAGACTGAAAACATTACAAAAACCACAAATGCGGGCCAAAATTGCAAAAAGAAAAAAAACTTCTAGGATGAAAATTGAAAAAGTCTGTTTGCTCAGGGACCAAAAATATAAATAAATTCTACCAGCTGGTTTTGTGACACTTGGCTGGACTGTTCAAGCTTCCTTACTCTTTTTTCGAATTTGAAGATGAAGTACAGTTACTTTTCATTTTCCAATAAGTTGTGAAAATTTTGTTAAACAGTGTCGTCAGCATCTAGAAAGCATCCAACTATGTTTTAGAACAATAAAACATCAGATTCAGCTTTGATGCTAGGATCGAGGTACTAACTTTATGTTTATTTAATAATAGAGTAAATTACATTTTTGTCCCAAAAAGCTATTTTGGTTCTTATTTGAGGTTCTTGTAATGTATCTGGTCCTGTTTTAATTGAAATGACTAATATTGGTCCTAAAGTATGGCTGATTTTTGCAATTTTGATCCCAGATGTAGTCATTTTACTTGGAACTGGGAGTAAGGACCAAAATTACAAGAGAAAAATTTTAGGGACCAAAATTGTTAAAAACCTGCTATACTCAAGGACTAAAAATGTAATGCACGCTTATAATATTAATTTCATCCCTGAAAAGGATTACAAGGTTTCACTTGTGTATTACTCAGACTGCTTTTATGGCAATGAATAGCACAGGAGGCAAACTTTTGGTATTCTAATTAGGCAAGCTCTTGATTTTCCCATTACAAAGAATATATGTATATTTATTTCTATAAAATTCCATATTTTGAGTAATTATTATTCTATTTCAGTCCTGCCTTCTGTTGGTATTGTTGCACTTTCTGCCAGCGAAGCTGAAGGAAGAACTAATATATCTGCAGGCGAGTACAAAGTACAAACTACAAAGTGTCGATTGCTATCATTTCTGTAGTCTGTTTTTTAACACAAAGTCCTGTTTTCTTCTTGTTAAAAACCACTAGAATCATCTAGAAGAGTTTTTTTGCCATGGTCAACTTCACTAACCCTAGGATTTTGGGTGATGTTGCATTTTTTCGGCATTATTATGAGGTCAGCTAACATATCAAGCTTTTAAATGTTACTTACCATATCCATATATATTGTCATATTAATCAATCTCAAAATTGTCTTATATATGATTTTATGTTATGTATACATTTAATTTATACATAAGTCTCTATTAGTATTACTGTTTGTCTATATTCAAATTATAGTAACCCAATGATTAGTACTATATCTAATTATACAGGCTCTGTTTTTCATCTTTCCAGGAAAAGGAAAATGAAAATAGAAAGACAAAGAGATACGATAACGGTCCATCAAGAAAACAGAAAGATAAAAGGGTATGCAAAATTTTATTCGTGTTTCAACTGTTTTTGTATACAAAATGAGAAAGAGTGATGATTTTGTACGTTTTGATGTATGAAAACATTAAAGAGTATATGCAAGAATTCTTGTTCGAGTCTTAGAAAAAAGTGACTTTTTGTCAAAACTGATATAAAGGGTGACACTTTTTAAATCTTATCATTGCTCATGTTTTTTTTCAGTCCATGAGAAAATTGCAGAACAACCGACTACAAGTCATGCCAATGGTCTTCCGTATGCTCAAACAACTGCCTATATGGACAGTGATGATGGCATCTCTTACAAAGGTTGGTAGCATAATTCGTTTGTGAATTAAATATTTTTGTTGTCTTTTATCGTGTTCGTGAATATATAAACATGGGTATTTGTTAAGACTTAAGATACAATATTTTCTTCTTCTAGGTGAACCAGGGGAGTACGATGGTGTTATTGGATCTAGGGTTTAGTTGTTTCTTTCAGGCAGTGATTTGAGATTTAAATTTGGCTTATTTGGGTCTGAATTGGGCTTCATCAGTCTATCAAATAAAGAATCATGGATCATGTTGATGGTGGCAATATTAAGACTGGGAGGAAAATTGGGAGTGGAGCTTTCGGTGAAGTTTATTAAGGTATTCCCTGATTTTAATGTTTGTTTATGTATATCATTTTTTCAATAGTTATTTAGTTTCTTTATTTGATGATATGCAGGAGTTAATATTCAAAGTGAGGAAAAAGTAGTTACTAAGCTCGTAATGATTTCAATCTCTATTTATTTGATTAGTTTATTGTTAGATTCATTGATACAGTGATCTTCAAACAAGATGTATGAAAATTTTTATCTAGCACTACTCAGATGAAGATAGCATGACAAGACCCTTATTAATGGTTACTGCATCTCTTGACAAAATGGTCCTCAAAGAAACAATTACTGTTGGTCTTTGTGCATATTTGGTTTAATTGTTCGTTCCATTGAAAATTATTTCTTTTTGTCCCATTTAATCATATACCCTTTGGGTCACCATTTTTTAACATTTTGTTAAACCCTAACAGGAATATGTTTTCATTTTTTGCTTTTGTAGGTGCTATAGATTCATGTTTTCAAAGCACTAAAAATATTGTAGTCTGGATTTAGGAAACAATTTCAACTCTTTAATTTTGTTCCTGAGCATTAAAGTTCCTTATATTGACTTTTTTGTGAACCCTTGGTAAGCTTCCCTTCGCTTCCTGTTTTCTTTCTCTACTCTTCACAACTATCATCACCTTATGCCGCCATCTTAGCCACCAGAAAACACCACCACCACCCATGGTGGTGGCTGTTTATGAACTCAAGGAAAAGACATACAGGTGTGTGTCTATGTATACGTGCTGTAAGATCAGGCCATGAGTTTGTTTAGAACAAATGACAGCCCTAGATTCTTCTGAGTTTCTATGATTTTATGTGAAGTTTCAATTGTATTTAGTTTTGATTTTTCATGGGAATTGAATTATTTCGTATAGCACCTATTAAGGGATGTTAAGAGACCATTATCAAGCCGTGAATTTGTTTCTCTAAATCACTTGATGGATTAAGAGACTTGTTATCCTTGTAAGAGTCAAATGAGATTTTATGTGTTTTTCTGTAATCTGCCACTGGATTGTAAAAATCATATAAAAGCTTATAAAAATCGTAAAAATGCAAGACCAGTGCCCATAGTTCAAATTTTGAGTCAATAATCTTCCTGTAAAATCCCATAACCTAATTCCTTCTGTAACTACTTTATTCTACTTTATTCTGGTACGTTTTAAGGATTGATCAGAAAACTGTAATTCTGGATAGCCTGTACCCCTGTAAAGTAGCTTGTCTTAATTCCTTTATTTGATTATATAAATTTGGTCACAATCAGAACACAAAATCTGGGAAAAAGTTGAATCTGGAGTTGAAACTGATGGGTCGAGGAGTTGACTGCACACACACCGAGGATCATTTGAGTCATCTTTCTATTTTGGGAAAGTTTCTAATTTGGGACCTATTTGGCTTTTACGACTTCCGCAATATTTTGAGATTATTATTTACTTGGTTTGAAGTTAAGTAGTATTTGGACATGTTGAATTATTTAGTTAAATTGGAATTTTTCTTAAATTATAATTGTTCACTTAAAAAAAACAATCAGGTTTTACAGATGGCTACTCAAGATCCTGATTTTGCCTCTTCTTGCGTATCTAAGCATCGAACTCGATCACCCTCGACGCAGCAGCAGACTCCATCTCAGCAAAAGTCTGACGTCGAGCAGCAGCCATAGAGATCTCCTTCTTCTTCATAGCATGGCACCGAGCCATCATCGCCTCCTCCTTCGTAGCGAACCGCTACTTAAACAGCGCTAGCATCTCCGTCTTGACCGAATTAATCACCAGAGGGAGCATCTCGAGCACAGCCCCAGTCGCCTCCGCGATGACCAAATCTCAAACATCCTTATCACTCATCTCAAGCCCATCCCGGCCTCGCGAATTTGACCTGAATTCCGAATCATTTCCTCATGGGTCAACCATCCTCATTCTGAATTACGACAAAAACACGGGTTGCAACCGCATAACACATCGCTCACACGATTTCCTCGTCTACATGCTCCTTAGGTCCCTCGGGTCTCCTTTCGTTCCAGGTACTAATCTTGTGCTTCCAATAGTACGGGCCCTTGTACTACTTTTCACACCTATTCGTACTTGTTATGAAAATCGTCCCTGTTCCCTAAGTCGCCTCACTCTCTTCTAGAGGGCATTTGTATATCATTCATACGACCCTGCACCGAAGTGCCTATCACTCTTCCTAGGTCTACCTAGGATTTCAACATCTCACCCGCACCGTAAAAACTTACGCTCGTACCGTCAGGTCGTCTCGCGAATGCGTAATCGTATGCAATAAGACCAGATAGACAGTCGAATAAATGTCCCTACCTTAAAGTCACAACCAAACAAGGAATATCCAATAAGGATGGTACAAGAATTCTAAGTCTATCCGATCATATTGCATAAAATTCTAAAGCATTCCCTTAACTTCCTAACACTACAAGCATAGGTCCAGAAGGCACACACAAGCATCACATAGCAGCAAACTAGGCAAAAGGCATCCCTATGATCCAGGCCAATTATATCATGCAATTTCCTGAGTGGATCTTCAGCCTATTTCTAGCATACATCATATTATCAGCACATAATATCATGGATATTTTAGGAATTAAATCACTTACTTGAGCTCCGACCGACTACATGCATCACATCTCGTTCTTTTCAAAACCCATTTATCCGGTTAAAACCATAAGTCAGGTATCCATACAACACATTACTACACACAGTAATTGAGCTACCTATGCATGTAACTTCACCCATAGTATAGTGAGAAGACTCACCTGAATCGCGACCTCAAGCTAGACAGCACTCCATGCGAGTGCCCTTAGATCCCGATAATATGAACTCCCTAACAATGATAAACTTCACTTAGAACTTCTTAAACCCCAAACAAGATAAACCTCTAAGACCGGTACCCCTAACCCTCAAGTTTGACCAAAAGTCAAACCGGTCAAAAAGTCAACGGTCAAAGGTCAAAGTGAAAGTCAAAGGACAACAGGAAATTAACGCCGCTATCTTCCCTAGATAGCGTCGCTAACTATGAAAAATCTCAAACTTCATCGCGAACCATGACTGAGTTAGGGTCGCTAACTACAGAGTTAGCACCGCTAACTCCTCTGTTCAGCTGAAATCCTCCAAAATCTCTTAATCCAATAATTCATGGTCTTAAATCTTCCAGGGGCCTTCCAAACATTCCCTAGGTCTATAAGAATCCTAACTATACCATCCAAACATGACCATACAAGCTCATGAACAAGATCAAAGTCTAACAAGGTCCAAAACTCAACAAAACCACCAAAGAGAGTTTGACTTACTCTCTAAACCAACTTAATGGTTCTAAATTAGAACTTAAAAGCATATAGTTCTGAACTTTATCCTTTCCAACCATGGACCATACTAAAAAAGGGATTATTACTCCATTTCAATCCATAAAATCTCACTTAAATCACAAGAAGAACCTTAAAAATGTAGCAGGGTGGGAACTTTACTCATAATGGTCCAGAAAAATACAGATATTTGAAGATTCAACCAAGGGGAACAACTTCTAGTATCACCATCAACCTTCTAACACCATCCAAGCTTCAAAAATCCTTCCAAAGACGAAAAACACCAAAAATTTATCCAAGGTGACTTAGAGAGCAAAATAAACGATTTGGGGGCTGAGAGTGACAGAATGACGGCAATTAGCGCCGCTAACCTAAATCTATGGCCCATAGCTCAAAATCTATGGTTTTGGCCCAAAAACAGCAATTAGTGTAACGACCATTTAAAAAAAATTTATGAATAGTAACTCCGGCGTGAATAGTTCTCCGGCATGAATAGTACCGAGGAATGAAGTAAGCGCTTACCTCGTGATGACGTCGACGATGATGTCGTGATGACGTCGACGATGATGTCATGATGACGTCGTGATGACGTCGTGAATAGTGTTTTCAAGCCCTATAAATAGAGGCCTAACTTCTTCATTTCAAACCACAACAAACACCAAACAACCTTACGATATCGAGGAGTGTTCTGGTGAGGAAAATAGGTTGGGAGGAGTTAGGAGCGAGCGGTAGCTGGTAACGAGGTGCTCGGGAAGTGTTGGAAGAGCGGAACGGGAAACGTGTCAAGGCTTTGCGAAAACGCCAATCTTAAGTGAGTAATCACTATTGTATTTCTCTAGTAGTTTATAAGTGTTAAACTATAATATGTAGAGGTTATACTATTCGTAATTCCAAAAATAATACCGAGTGATTTACTTACGAGGATGGTGTCTAGGCCGATTACTTGGGATCTGGTTGTTGGATTTTCCGAAAGGCTAAAATGCTGAAAGGATCCTGCCACCCCAACTAATCTTCTACCTGGCTATCCTTTGATTGATAAATCACGAGGTATCATGTTGGAATTATGGGAGGGTTTAGTGATGCAACTATGGTATAGTTAAGGAGTAAAGAGTGATAAATGTCTTACTGTGTTAACAGTTAAAGAGGGAATACGAAGCAAAGATAAACGCTGTAGTCGACTATAATCAGGTGAGTTTCTCACTACATTGTGTGGACGTTATATGTCCTTTACTGTATTTTGTGTGCTTATAAGATGTTTATAATATGTTGGTGAATTGTACCAAGTTGTGTGTATATACATTCCTGTTATAATTGTATGGGTTGGGTTATGGTGTGTGTGGGCTCGACGTACTGAGTAATATAGAGATACGTGCAAAATACACTGAGCAGATACGCATGACTCGACGTACAGGGTATGCGCGGCTCTAAGTGCTGAGCCGGGGAATTAGATTTACTGAGCAGATACGTATAGGAGGATATGATCCAATATGCTGGGTAAAGCAGATTATGTGACGTGTGGTTGTATTTTTCCTGTTAGGGATAAAGTATGTGTTGCTGATATGCTGTGTAGTTGTTGGAACTCACTAAGCCGTGTGCTTATCCTTTCCCTTTTAAATTACCATTTCAGGTTGTACAGGTGAAAATGACGGACAGGCATGATGGGTACACACTGATGCTACTTATGTGGAGATTTATGCGGTGAATTGATGTTTAAATGATTTCAAAATATCTTCAAAATGTTAATTATTGAATAAATTGATATTTATTTAAATGAAGATGTTTTATTAAAAACCGGGTGTTACAAGTTGGTATCAGAGCCAAGGCTTGAGTGAATCAGACTCACTTGATGGGTTTTGATCTCAAGCTTGAGACTTAAAAGTTTTCTTTGAAAATATTTTTACAAGAAATTATAAGTTGTTTTTCGAGTAAGGGGTTAAATGAATGTTGTTGCAAAGACGCAGTGTGTACCGTCAGCCGACGTCAGTGGGGAAAAGGTTAAGTGCTTAGTCTTTGTTGCTATTTCTGTAATATATGTGTGCTTAAATGCCATTAAAGTGTAGGCAGTAGGAACTAAATAGTCCTAGAATATTTGAGTTGGCCAAGTTGCATGTTCCTTGATAAGTGATATCCATAAGGTAAATCCTTTTATGTGAAAGATTTTCTACGACTATGTTCGTAAAACAACCTGGGGTATAGGTGGTAAAATTATCGTGAGAAGTGAATTGGGGACTTCTGGACAAGTTCTGAAACGAACGAGGGTAGGTGTGGAAGATAGTAGTAGAGCTCCTACTATTGAAAGCATAGGATCTGCGTTCGAATCGGGAGTTGGTCGTAAGGAATCCAATACACTGAGGGTATAACTAATTGGTGTATATGCTGATAAAATGTATTTGTCCATTCTATTGATTGGCAATCATAGAGTTTATTGGGAACAATTAGGACGCTGGAGATTGAGAATCTAGTGACGTTTCATAATTAAATAATGAACAGTTGATGTGACTATAGTGGATGAGGTGTGCAAAAGTGACACATTAAGTCTCTTCGTTACTAAAAGCACGGATAGTGGATAATAAAAAGAAGATGTTGATCGCTAGAATAGTTGATTTTGATTGACTATAAATAGACGTTATGTTATTTAGAGACTAACATAAGTCACAGATTCCAGTTATGGAGATATATGTGAGGCTTCCAGGTCATCTGCAGTTGCTGGTTAACAAATTTTATCTACAAAGAGTGTCAGACGACTGGAGTATGATGATGACGAAGGCTGAGGATGTATGTGATCGTATTAGTAGAAATTGGAATCCCGTAGATGGAGGGAATAATTTGGAAGAAGACATACGTGAACTAAAGCAGTATATCGATGTGAAAGGTTTACGCACATATATACGTGTACATAGTAGAAATATAGGGTTTTATACATGGTGTCGTATGTTTGCAGAATTAGAGTCTTATCCATTCCAGTACAAGAGATGTACGTGTATACAGAATGGACATATAATAACAACTCGTGAAAGTAGGGATGATATAGTGGTGTGGCGTAAGGGTATTCACATAGGTAGTGAATACTACCAACGTGTGTATCAGAGTAAATTAGATGTAGCATACCAATGTATCATGTACTTGAAATCTATTAGTATATGAAAATGATGAGTTGAGGAAATATTGCTAACTGACCAAGATGATTGTCTTGTTAGCATATGTGTGTTAGGTGTATATGTTTCATAAATGACTAAGTGAATACCTCTTAAGTAGGTAACCCGTAGGCAAGTAACCATGGATAAACTGTGTCGGTAGCTGGTTGAATATCTAGTTGATATTAGCTGTGCGGACGAATACGTAAGTATTAAGTGGTGATAACCATGGATATGGTATCCTATGGTGGGTGGAGATTTTGTAGTTGTATGTGGAGGCTGAGCTGATATGAGGATTCTTGGTGTCATGTGGTTGGTTGCAGAGCTGTGCAGTCGTATGTGTGTTAACCGTTAAGCCTTTAGAGCGAAAAGCTGTTTATTCTGTGGGGCCACTTATACTTGTAGTTGGGACCACTTATTAGGTGGGGCTACTAGTATTGTGGTTGGGACCACTTATGCTATGGGGCTACTTGTACTTGTGGTTGGGACCACTTATTCCGTGGGGCCACTGGTAACTTGTAGTTGTGACCATTTATTTTGGGGGTTAATAGTACTTGTGGTTGTGACCACTTATTTAGTGGGGCCACATTTGGTAAGACCACATATGTGTTGTGGATCTTATGAGCAGTAATTGTGGTGGGACCACATACAAGTGTTATGATGGCTTTATTGGCTGGCAGTTCTAACACATATACAGTCGGGTGTCTGGTGAATAGCTGAGATGTTGAGGTTGTGAATAGCAGGGGTTGTGATATGATGTGGAGAACATGTGATTATGATTATACGGTGCATAACAAGTACCTTGCATCCATGATGTCAGTATTGTGAGTATATGAGATTACATAACGAGTACTTCGTAGTCTCAATAGGTTGGCCTAGTTGATTAGAGGTGGTTAATGTGTCAGTATTGTGGTAATACCCTTTGGGTTTACTAATACAACCGCATTGTGTTGAAATAGGGAATGATTGAGTGGAAGAATAAGTGTATGTCAACACTGGAGATTCCGGGGACGGAATCTTATAAAGGGGGGAGAACTTGTAACGACCGTTTTAAAAAAAAAAATTATGAATAGTAACTCCGGTGTGAATAGTAACTCCGGAATGAATAGTACTCCGGCATGAATAGTACCGAGAAATGAAGTAAGCGCTTACCTCGTGATGACGTCGACGATGATGTCGTGATGACGTCGACGATGATGTCATGATGACGTCGTGAATAGTGTTTTCAAGCCCTATAAATAGAGGTCTAACTTCTTCATTTCAAACCACAACAAACACCAAACAACCTTACGATATCGAGGAGTGTTCTGGTGAGGAAAATAGGTTGGGAGGAGTTAGGAGCGAGCGGTAGCTGGTAACGAGGTGCTCGGGAAGTGTTGGAAGAGCGGAACGGGAAACGTGTCAAGGCTTTGCGAAAACGCCAATCTTAAGTGAGTAATCACTATTGTATTTCTCTAGTAGTTTATAAGTGTTAAACTATAATATGTAGAGGTTATACTATTCGTAATTCCAAAAATAATACCGAGTGATTTACTTACGAGGATGGTGTCTAGGCCGATTACTTGGGATCTGGTTGTTGGATTTTCCGAAAGGCTAAAATGCTGAAAGGATCCTGCCACCCCAACTAATCTTCTACCTGGCTATCCTTTGATTGATAAATCACGAGGTATCATGTTGGAATTATGGGAGGGTTTAGTGATGCAACTATGGTATAGTTAAGGAGTAAAGAGTGATAAATGTCTTACTGTGTTAACAGTTAAAGAGGGAATACGAAGCAAAGATAAACGCTGTAGTCGACTATAATCAAGTGAGTTTCTCCCTACATTGTGTGGACGTTATATGTCCTTTACTGTATTTTTTGTGCTTATAAGATGTTTATAATATGTTGGTAAATTGTACCAAGTTGTGTGTATATACCTTCTGTTATAATTGTATGGGTTGGGTTATGGTGTGTGTGGGCTCGACGTACTGAGTAATATAGAGATACGTGCCAAATACACTGAGCAGATACGCATGACTCGACGTACAGGGTATGCGCGGCTCTAAGTGCTGAGCCGGGGAATTAGATTTACTGAGCAGATACGTATAGGAGGATATAATCCAATATGCTGGGTAGAGCAGATTATGTGACGTGTGGTTGTATTTTTCCTGTTAGGGGTAAAGTATGTGTAGCTGATATGCTGTGTAGTTGTTGGAACTCACTAAGCCGTGTGCTTATCCTTTCCCTTTTAAATTACCATTTCAGGTTGTACAGGTGAAAATGACGGACAGGCATGACGGGTACACACTGATGCCACTTATGTGGAGATTTATGCGGTGAATTGATGTTTAAATGATTTCTAAATATCTTCAAAATGTTAATTATTGAATAAATTGATATTTATTTAAATGAAGATGTTTTATTAAAAACCGGGTGTTACAATTAGCGCCGCTAACCTAAAGTTAGCATTGCTAACTACACATCGTGCAAACCCACCACCAGACCTAGACCTTAGCGACGCTAATACCTACACATAGCGTCGCTTATAGCTACACATAGCATCATTAATGCCTACACATGGCGTCGCTATGTACAACTCTCCCTAATTTCCAAAAACTTAAATCTTTTAACTTATGAGCTTGGATATTTCGGGTGTAGGGTCTTACATGATATCTCGTCATGGCATACCGGTTTCAATAGTTTCCGATCGAGATGTTATGTGGGGAATATATTGTACATATTTGATAATGCCATGATGTATTATAAAGTTAATTTTAGACTACTCATTGTTGACAGTCGGTATTGTCTAAATAATTGTAAATATTACACTTAGACAAGCTGAGCTGTTAGGCAGTATTTGTTTTTTACTGTAAATATCAGAGCTGTTAAGGATTGAAGCACTATCGATCAGTGTAAAGCTGAGTATGTCTCAGCTGCTGTCCTTGGAGCTTGTCTCAGCTGCTGTCCTTGGAGCTGAATAGAGTGGAGTGCCTGAAGCTAATCAGCTGATGATAATACTGAAGCTGATCAGCTGACGCTGATACTGAAGACGGTTAGCAGATGCTGATACGGATGACACACTGATCACGCATCAGCTGCCGCTAATGTTGTTGTTGATATTCATCATGCTGAAGTCGAAAGTTGATGCTGAAGCTGACTCTCATGCTAATTCGACAGAAGGTCAGATCTGGTCTTGTCTTGGAGATCAGATTTTTTATTATCCCCGAAGATTTGAATTCCTACAATCTTGGGGTATGGTTCAATTTGAAGATCTGCAGATAATATTGGTTTGATTTGAAGATCTGCATATAATATTTTGATTGAAGATTCTCCTAATTTTTAGGAGATTATCCTGGAGCATTTATGAATATATTAATCAACAACCTCTGTGTGAAAAAGGTTGGTGATTGATGAATTTCGTGAGTGACGAATTTAGACAGATTCAAAACTATGTGATTTAGTTTTTCTGTAATCTGTGTGCTTAAACTGAAAAACCTCAATAAATAAAGTGTGTGTTTTATTTGTTTAATACTTGTGTTTATTCCGCGATTCTGTAAGATTCATACGTAAGTGTTCAGATCGAGGGACCAATATGTTCGATTTACGTGTCAATTCTGGAAAAAGTTCCATGAGGAATTGGGCACGCAACTTCATTTGGCACAGCATATCATTCCTAGACCGATGGGCAGAGCGAGCAGACGATTCTGAATCCAGAGGATATGTTGCAAGCTTGCTTCATTAACTTTGGTGAGAGTTGGGATTCATACCTCCCGTTGGCTGAGTTTTCCTACAAAAATAGCTACCACACGAGTATTGGCATGCCACCTTTCGAGATGTTGTACTAGAGGAAATATAGAACCTGGATTTGTTGGGCCGAGGTGGGTCAGCGTGTTTTGGGAAGTACTGAAATCATACTTACGACGACAGAGCTTATCCAAAGGGTTCGGGAGAGATTGTGTATGGTGCAGAGTCGACAGAAGAGCTATGCAGATAGATGCCAATCTGACCTTGAATTCCAGGTTGGGCATTTTGTACTCCTCAAGGTGTCGCCATAGAAGGGAGTTATTCGATTTTGGCAAAGAGGCAAATTAGGTCCCCTGGTATATCAGACCCTATCATATCGTAGAACTGGTTGGCCGAGTGGCATATCGTCTGGAGTTTCCAAAGCAGCTCAGCCAGATCCACGATACCTTTCACGTATCCCAGTTGAGGAAGTGCATTATCGATGAGACCGTTGTGGTGTCTTTAGAAGATATTCAGGTCGACGAACATTTGAATTATGTGGAATGACACATTTTTATCCTAGAGAGAAAAACTAAGGCCTTGCACAACAAGGAAGTCGGATTGGTGAAGGTGCAGTGGCAGCACCGGAAAGGGTCCGAATGGACATGGGAATCAGAAGAAGGGATGAATAGGAATTGTCGTGAGATGTTTGTGGGTGCAGATTTCGGGGACGAAATCACAAAAAATGGGGAGAGTTGTAAGACCTGAATCCCAGGTTCGATTTTTGTGAACTTTACTTAGAGTTTCAAGGTGTTGGAGTTGGATGAAGGGACCATCACGACAAGATCAGGCTAAGGTTGCGGCGCGATGGGGCATTCTTGAATGCGGGGGGTTAATGATGGTCGTGACGTGACCATGTGTGCATCGTGATGTGACCGCGCCAGGGAACTTAACCCTAGATTTCGAGCTTTGAGCCATATATAATGCCCTTAAACCCTGAGGCCGACTCCCACCAGTCTCTCCTGCTCTGTAAAAAACCCTAACACAAAAACCCTAGCCTCCTTTGTCATCTAAAGCCCATTTTTGGACCTTGAAGGCTTGCTTGGAGAGGAAGAAGAAGTTTTGGTGCTCTAGGAAGGCTACGTCAAGGGAGCTCTGGCTGGTGTTGTGTTTCCAGACCTTTGTAAGTATCAAAGATCCTTTCTTTATGGCCTTCCACCTTAAGAACATGAGTATGTATGGGATTTAGTTGTTCTTTGGTGATTTGAGGAGGCTTAGGAATTTTAGAATGGATTCTTTCATTCTTAGAGCTCTCGAGCCTTAGTACAACCCTGACCGAGCCCTTGTGCCCTTGTAAGATCATGCATGTTTAGAACAACCATTGAAATTCCTATTTTGACCTAGATCTTTGCCATGGCCATGCGCTTATAAGATCATAAAGTTTGTATTTTTATAAATCTATGAATTGAATAAATGAGGTCTGGAAAGTATTAAGCCCTGTCTTAACGTATTAAGACCTACACGAAGAAGTTGGTTAGCCTAGAGATCGCAACGCAATCAGTAGCAGATGGGTATCGCGACCCTGGCTCGTACCCGATGGTAGGGATGAGCATGGGTCGGTTTTTGGCTTAAACCAAATCCAAACCGAATTCAGTCGGTTTTTCAATTTTCAAACCCACATGGTCGGTTTTGAAGTTTAACGGGAGTGAAGGGGAAGAGTATCGTTCCCGAACCAGCCCTCAATCCCTCACACGAGCTTTATTCCCCGACTACCGTTCTTCTCATGGCACCATCGTAACCTCCGATGGTGTGAACCAAACTCGCCCGATCTCTACTCCGACTTCCAAACACGCACACACACGGGAGTATAAACACTCGAGTTAGATGCTTCCCTCCTCCCCGAGGTTAACCCACGACTGCCCCTCTCTCACCTCCTTGAATTCTCTCCGCCTGCACTCCGCTACACTCGTTTCTCCAGGTTCAATGAAAGCTGACCATCTTAGAGATGGTCTCCAATACCGGAACCAACTTAACACCGACCATAGCCGGAGCTCGCTGCTTCTACCCAAGGACTCGCCGGAAACTCACCGGGAACGATACTCTTCCCCTTCACTCCCGTTAACTTTCTCTCTAGCATCCCTTCTCACTGTACATCCTGAAATCTTCCTCTCATAGTGATTGTGGCATGTCTGTTTATGCAGATGAATGCTTGAGCACGATTAAACTTGATTCCCCATTTGTCAATTTAGGCTGCATGACTTTCAAATAGTACAATTTAAGTCCTTCTAAAGCCTCATAATTCCATAACCACCCCATCACTCATGATGTTATTTAAATTAAATGACTAGTTATATTTAATAAATAAAATCAATTACTAGAATACATATTTTTTTTATTTATAAAATTACCAGATTTTCCCTTCTGAATAATACACATAAGAACTTATTGTATGTGTTCTCATTAAATCGTTTATTTATTTTTACACAAATGTCATTTTAAATGAAATGGCAACTAATCACTTTTAAAACAAATTCTATTTAAAACATTTGATTCATATTTATAGAATTATTAAATCATTCTTAAAACTTATAACAATACATCAATATGATACTTGTATACCTACTTATTTATAAATAGGTATGGGGAAAATGTGTATTTGCATTGAGTAGAAATCTCAAGAGAGAGACTTATGAAATATTGAAAATTTATAGTGAATAATTTATTTATTTACTTTCCAAAACAAATTTTATTTTGTCGATTTAAGTCCAAAACTCTTAGGCCCAAAACGCGGATGTTACAGATAATGAGAGTCATGAATTGCTAATTAATGAAGTATGTTTTGGGTTGTAAAATCCCTAATTTATCTCCCTTTGATCATATAGAAGTATATATAAAAGTTAGAAAGAAATGGACCCTTGTATTAGAATTTATGGCACATGAGCTTCCTTAGAGCTCTTGTGACATCATGTGGTCTTAACCATTAGGTCATGAACTAAATAAGACTTAATGGGATTAAAAATATGTTCTTAACATGTTAGAAGGTTAATAGAACCTATTGGTAAAGTTTTGTTAAGTTTGGAAACAAACGGAACCAAGAAATGGACTAAAACTACAAAAAACGAACAAAAACTTGGAGCTGAAAAATGGGGTCTGCAGGATCACACGACCCCGTGTGATCTTGACACCACCCGTGTGATATTAAGAAGAAAGTTTGGACATCCTGGAAGCCTCACACGACCCCGTGTGATTCCTACACGACCCGTGTGACCTGGACTCTTATAATTTACTTCCATTATGACCCTAATTGAGTAGTTTGATCCCCTAACCTTTAGTATATGTTTAATATAGTGTGAAAACATAAAAATGAGCATAATAGGACATGGGTTAAGTGGTCTTTACATGTTGTTAAGACCTAAATGTTTTAATAAAATGTCTATGATCTGCGCGATGCGGGTTTAAGGCGGTGGAACACATTCAAATGCCGAAGAAACAGGAAGAGATCAGTACGCGTGCCGCGGATTTCACTTCTGCGCGGCGCGGCTGCGGGAAATTTGCAAGTATAAATAGATGCATTTCCAGCCAAAAACCCTAGCAAAGACCGGGTGTAAAATCGACCTTGAAGCTCTTTGACTCCAGGATTTCGTTTCAGCAAGCTCACAATTGGTATTTTATGATTTTTGAATTTAATTTCCTTTTAGTAGCAAGTAGTTTTGTAGCTAAAGTCTTTGGGAGTGACAAACACTGACTTTGAGCACTTAGGTTTCTGTTTGAGTAACATTTGGTTACTGTTTGAATGTTTGGAATTTAGTTTTGGTGAATGAAATCATTTGGTTACATTTAATGTTGGTATTTCGATGTTTTAAATGCATGTGTTTGGTTTTGGCTATTGAATTGTGTTTGGACCTTGTTGGGACTGTTTTCCTTAGTTGAAATCAGTAGCTAATTAGGTTATTTTGTAAGCATTAAACCTTGGCTAATAACTGTTCAGTAGAACTTTAGTTAGTGCCTAGTTTATGCTTTTCTTGGTTTTGCTAGTTTGGATGCCTTTGATTGCTTCTGATTCAGAGATGTACTTCTGATTTCAGAAAGTGACTAGGTCATTTGAGCATAGCTTAGCTTGGCTTGAGAGTGTTTGATCATTGATTTTGTTTGCTAGTGATTAGGAAGATAGAAACCAGATCCTCCGACTGTAGCTGTGACACTATTAGTTGGTAATCTCTCATCTAGTCTAACCACGAAGCTCCTGTGGATCAACCCTGACTACCGCTATACTAGTGTGTGTGTTAGGTTTTCTCTTATTTTTGACCGCACGACGACCTAGGCGTGTCAGATACCGAGTACCAACCAAGCAGTCTACCGTCCAAAGGGGTACTGTTTCTCCCTTGTTCTAAGTATTTTTTTTGTACAACGGGGACATTGTACGGTTTTAAGTGTGGGGTGTGGACGGTCGAAAGAGTTTATTTTTGAAATTTTTGCGGGAAATGACCAATTTTCAAAATTTTAGCAACTTTTTCAAAATTTTTACTAAATTGTAATTTTGAAACGAATGATTTGTGATTGTGATAGCAATGGTATTTTTCAAGAGGTACTGTTTATTTGTGATCATGCTATTAGTTAGTCAAACAAGTTGAGTTTTAGGAGTTAGACGATTGGAATATTTTAGGATTGGAATTTAGGAAGGAAATGTCAATATGTGGCCTTTGTTGTTCGAGCCGGTAGGTCCGAAAAGGGTGGCCTCGAAGAGGCATTTATGCACCTTACCACCTAAGATCGTCTGGTCTGGGATGGTATTTTCGAAAGCTCGTTACACGGACAATATCGAAAGTCATGGACAATTCCTTAATGGCCTTTAGAATCTGAATAAGTAAGTACACTTTATTGTGGACAGAAAGTTTGTAATCAAGGGTTCTCTAGAAAGCCATGAATTCCAAAGAACATTCTGATTAGGTTCTCGCGAACTATTTCACTCTAACTCTTGGGGCAATAAGCTTTGAAACTAAACACAGTCAAAAATTGTTCGAGTCTTAGTTAGAATTTATTAAAAACTCTCTTGCTTGGGGACAAGCAAGGCACAAGTGTGGGGTGTTTGACAACGCCTAGTGATATTACATATTTTAGTCGTTGTTGAGCCCTATTCTTAGTGAAATTATATCATATATTTCGTGGTATTCTCACTTTTCGTGCCAGTACTTGTTTGGAAGAAAATAATGAAAACAGAGACCAAAAGCGTGCAAACTGGAGAAATTTTGGAAGAGAAGATAAAATCAGGAAAACACGTACGCGCGCCGCGGAATCAAGAAGACGCGACGCGGATTCAAGGCGGTGAACCAAATTCAAAGGCCGAAGAAAACGGGAGAAGATAAGTATGCGCGCTGCGGTTCACTTAAATGCGCGGCGCGGCTGCGGGAAATTTCAACTATAAATAGAGGAATTTACAGCCGAAACCCTGAGCAGAACCCTGGTGAAAAAATCGACCGTAGAGGCTCTTTGACTCCATGAATTCGTTTTCAGCAACTACCTTTTGGCATTTCAGGTTTTTATGTTTACTTTATTTTAGTTTAATAGTTAGCATTAGAGGCTAGGGTCTTTGGGTGTGACAACCACTGACCTTGAGCATTCTAGTTACTGTTTTTCGGATCTTTGTTACTGTATTGGATTATTGGAATTCAGTTTGGGTTTATAATAATCATTTGGTTACAAGTAACATTGGTTTTTCGGTGTTTTGATGCTTATGTTGGTTTTTCAATGCTTGGATTGTGTTTGTTTGTGTTTGGATGCTTGAATGACCTTGATTAGACTGACTTCCCTTGCTGATTTCAGTAGTCAACTAGGTGAGCTTTTAGGTTTGAGCTTTAGCCAGTGAGTGTCCCATTGGACCTTAGTTATTGGTTCAGTTCATACCTTGATTTGGTTCATGTTTGGATTGTTGAATGCCTTTGTTTACTTCTGAATTAGAGATGCACTTCTGATTTCAGAAAGTAACTAGGTTTGGGTTAGAGTTTAGCTTAGTATATGCTTGTTTTGGGATTGTCCAATATAGGTTTTCTGAGTTTTAGTGACAAGGGTTTGGAAACTAAAAGTCCTCCGACTATAACGTGACACTATAGTTTGTAATCTGTCACCTGGTCTGACCACGTAGCTCCTGCGGATCGACCCTGACTACCACTGTGCTAGTGTGTGTTAGGTTTTTCTTATTTTTGACCGCACGACGACCTAGGCGTGTCACGGATATGTTTGCACCCATCGAATATTGGCTAAGTACAGATATGGGTCTCATGATTTCCTCCTTTTATAACGTGACACTACATATATTAAGCCCGCTAGGCAGCATGACATACTTACCGCTTCGATCAAATCCTCCGGGGTGTGTTAATATTGCAATTGCAATTGTTGGCGGTTCTCATTACATAAAAGTTACATTGAATGAAGGATACCCGATGCCTCCAATTTATCCACTGTGGAATTATTTCAAGTATGACAATGCATCTGAATGGGCTACTCCTTATGAAAGACAACTACAGATGTACATGAATCATTTCCGCTCTAATCGTAGCACTGAAAGAGTTGTATTGGATGATTGATGATTATTTAAGTAATTTAATATTGTATTTTATTATCTTCATTTATGCAAAAAAAAAAGCTCGATTAGAATAATTAGAATGACACTATATTACAACATTTGATAATATAAACGAACAAAATATATAAAAGTGTATTCAAACAAAACGTCAAAAATTAGAAAATTAGTACGTCAAAAATTAGAAAAATAGTAAATTACAACGTTAAATAATGCAAACGAACAAAACATAAAAAAAAACATATTACAAAATATATTCGAATTAAACGTCAAAATGTTAAATAATTATTTAAATTATAAATACCTAAATGTAACACCCGGTTTCTCATACAAAGTACACCCAAAAATTTTCAGCAAATTATATATCAAAAATGGGTATACTTGTACTAAACCATAGAAAACAAGATGTTATCAAGCACTAATTACAACAAAAGGTCATCACATTACATACCAGGCATTACAAATAAACCTAACACAACTAAAGGACATGCCTTCCCCTATCACAGCTACAGATACCTGCAAAACAACAAAACACTCAAGTGTAAGCTTATAAAGCTTAGTGAGTAATCTCCAATATAATCCACATATGTTTCTCCATGAACATTCTCATTCTCCTCTCTTGCTATTCTCATTAGCAAGTAAGCACCTCCTTCTTTTAGCTGAAACCTGCAATTCACCTTTGCTTACAACGCCAGCTAATTATTAGTATACATCAACTCATCAATAAGTACCGTAACTGGTACTGCTTGTAAACTCAATCACATTCTCAACAGTTCTCATTTTCACAATTAACAATACATAATATGCAATTCTCATAACTATAACAATTTGACTCAAAGGCTCTTTAACTCAACCTCTACATCATATACTCTACTCTTATACTCAATTAGAACAACCATCATGATTGTAGTAATCAAATTCAAAGACTCTTTAACTCACTCATTCTAACATGTAGTCTACTTTTATACTCAATATAGATTATAACTCGTCTCTTGTTATCCACAGAGATAACAGAACTTCTCTAACTCTAGCTACCGCAATATCAAAATAAAACACATATTTGTACAACATACATATTACATACTACAAGATATAACTCTTATTTCTTAGTTTGTAAATTTGGTTATCTCAATCAATTAAAAATCAATAGCAACCTGTTAATTCACAATTCAATCATAAGAATGAATTATAGTTACTCACCTTATATTGGCTCAGTATGTGGAAACCCCAAATTTCGCGTACCGGGCTCTTGTTCGCTAGACTTGGTTATAACACCATAGTCTAAATCAATTCTCCAACATACACAATCATCTCAATAACATCTATCTCAAAGATGTATAAATCAAAAGAGGAAAAAGGAGTATAAACAGTAAATATCAACTCAATATTTACCGAAACCCCCAAATCCGCGGTTTTACTCAATCAACCCTAGAAACTCGACAATAAACACACCAATTACTCTAAAGGCATCTACTAACAATCTACTAGCAACATATATCACAATATATAGCAAAATCACAAGATATAAAGTTAGGGTTTCAAAACCCCAAAATCAAGAAATTACTCACCTCGACAAATTAGGAATCAAGAGCGCGTTTGCGGGGTTAGATTCGAGTCTGTCTATGCTTCCCTACGAATCTCCAGCTTTAATTTGACCCAAAATCGCCCAAAAATGCTCTGAAATCGATTTGGGTTTGTTTTTGCTCGAAATGAGGCTTTTCTGCACTTTAAAGAGGTCTGCACGCGTAACACGGCCGTGTAAAATTTAACACGCCCGTGTTATGCTACAGTGACCGTGTACAATTTAACACGCCCGTGTTTTGCTACAGTAACCAGCAAACACAAAATTACCGTGAGTTACACGACCGTGTAACATTTACACGACCCGTGTAAGCCATTTTTGGCGTTTTTAAGGCTCAAACTTCTTCCAAATGGGTTTCTAATCACCCAAACTCATACATTTACTTAACTAATCTTAATCACACCAAGATTAGTACATAATAAAGGTTTTAACCTCTTCTCCCAAATCAAACAACTCATCACTCAAAGGTAATCATAAAAGATTGCCACACAACTCATAATAACTCAAAGCTAGAACCATACTAATTATAAGGTAATAACTCTACTTACCTTAGTAAGCATCTCAAAATGAAAATGGGTCTTACAAGTTCTTCCCCCCTTCAAAAGATTCCATCCTCGGAATCTCTTGAAACAAAAAGGGATATCTTGACCGCAAAATCTTAACGCTCGCCATCATTCTCGTAAGATGATTTCTATAGCCATATTGGCTATCATCATTGCCATGTGGGAAAATACTCACTCTTTCAGGGCACACACTTTTCTATAGTATCATTGACATCAAGGTATCTCACCTCACTCCTCAAGTGATACTCCAATCACCAACTTGTCTCATATAGCCATCTGGAACTCAACTTTCATTTCAAATTTTCTCAAAATGATCTTACTCTAACTCAATAAGAAAAATGGTCTCACCGATCTCAAGCTCATTTTCTCTCTCCATTTATTCCTCCAATAACAACACGCTAGTTATTGATTTCTCCGACTTGCACATTCTCATTGTTTAGAGTAGGAGAAACACTCATACAACATAAAAGACACATATATTCAATTGTCTCACCCATGTTGCATAACTCATCAACACTAGGATGTAAATCCAACAATAATAAAAGATCAGAAACTATTTCGAGTTTCACTCACATCTCCTCTAATTTGGTTTTTAACCTTCGACCCTTTGATCACATGAGACCCCTTTCAGTTGTCTTATCACCACAACTGATTATTACTTCTCTGAAAGCTCATTTATCTCTACTCCCACCTCAGCACACATATTAGGTTTTTACCCAATATTCAACTAACAATCCTCCACAAAAATGGCTCCTCTTCATATCAGTTCAACAACATACCTCATGTTGTTTCTCTCGATTTACTCACTCATTATATCCTCTCTTATGTGGACAATCCACATCACATTCTCATTAAATCATTAGCTTTATCAAACTCAATAATTTATTAGCAAATAAATTCTCAACACAACCGCATATATTCCTCTTGACATACCATTAGTAAGGATTTTTCCTCTCGCCACATGTTCGTCATTATCACCTCAATCTCTAATTCATCCGAATGACATAAATAGGTCATACATACGGCTCACCGTAATCTCTACACACGACTCAAAATAATAGAATCAAACACCACAATTTCTACGGTGATATCATAGTTCATTATCCAACTAACTCATTATGCTCAAGAAAATAACTCAAGATTATTATAAAAAATATACTATTTATCATCTCATACGAGTAAATAATTTAATCTTCTTGACATTCACACTTTCTCAACACGACTACATGACAAATTCACATACTCACAGCAACAGTATTACTCACTGTATTATCTCACAGTACCCTCGTACTGTTAATCAGCCTCTAATCCGTCCTCTTCTCAATCCGCAAGGTTTCAAGCCACACAAGCTTACCGCTATGTTCATATATATCCACACGCAAGGATAGTACATGTCTCATTACTCCATATCATCATAAAGTACATGCCTGTCTATAGACAAGCACAACACTGCGACACCACCCTGCCTCAGCTCATGGTACTCCCGTACCCTCCTCCAGTTTCACCACTCAACGCTGTATCACGGTATCTCATACCGTCCTCTAATCAAATCATGGTACCTCGTACCATTCTCTAGTTTCAATCCATATTCTGTTTGACTCTGGCGGGTCTCCCCTACGATCTCAAGCCATAAAGATTCATCCTCACTCCTCTTTTTGTTTGAATCATAAAGATCCTCACTACTCTAACCACAAGGTACTCATTACGTGGTTCCATAGAAATATGTGGTCTCAACCTCAACTACTCAATATGTGACCCCACATAATATGTGGTCTCAATCACATTCACTCGTTATGTGGTCCCACAACATATGTGGTCTCAACCACTTTTACTCAATATGTGGCCCCACAATATATGTGGTCTCAACCACTTTTACTCAATATGTGGCCCCATAACATATGTGGTCTCAACCATATTTACTCAATATGTGGCCCCACAACATATGTGGTCTCAACCACTTTTACTCAATATGTGGCCCCACAACATATGTGGTCTCAACCACATTTACTCAATATGTGGCCCCACAACATATGTGGTCTCAACCACTTTTACTCAATATGTGGCCCCACAACATATGTGGTCTCAACCACATTTACTAAATATGTGGCCCCACAACATATATGGTCTCAACCATATTTATTCAATATGTGACCCCACCTAATATGTGGTCTCAATCACATTTACTAGGTAATTAACTTAATCTCTAGGTTAATTAGGCCTACATAAACCACTCTAGGTTCTCTCAATTATAACCACAAGGTACTCTTTATGTGGTTACTCGAGTGTCCTGTGACAACTCTGTCACTAATGTCTCATTATGTGACAACTCCAAACTACACAATTTAACTCTCGGCATATCAACTCATAATCAGTTATAGTGTGCAATCAACTACACACTCACCATCTTTCTCTCATACTCTTTTGGTTATCTCAGCCATTCATTGTGATCAATCATAAGTACTAGTTATGTGGTCCTACAAAATATGTGGTCTCAACCACAAAGTACTTGTATACAGAAATCTCGTCATATCTGTGAAATAACTAACAATATATATACAATATCAAAATGAAAGAAATCCACACATTAAAACAGATCTGTGTACGTAGCACGGCCCGTGTAGATTCAACACGACCCGTGTAAATCCATAATATTTCTTCTGTTTGCTTCTGTAAGTACAGCACGGCCCGTATTCATTGAACACGACCCGTGTTAATGCTACAGAAGCCAAAATTTGTTTCTACTACTCTTTTTTTTAACATTCAACTTCTCCTAGATGGGTTTCTATCCATCCTAACTCATATCAAGCACTCGTCATGTGATATGTAACCCTTATCTCAAGTGGACACGAGATTCTCATCTCAATGCCGGTTACTACACTTAATAACCACATATCTCTAACACATGTAATTTCAATTTCTCTTTTATGTGTCCAAACATTTCACATATATTCTACTACATATATTATCAACAATTAAACACATACAACTCGTTACAACTACCGTTTTAAGTAAATTACATACATACCTCATAGCAACAAAATCTTGTTTTCTCATTAGCTGAAACTCTCTTACTTCGGATCTCAACTCTTGAGTGTACTCGACTGCACTCATATGTCTCAACTCTTAGCTCATATTCATCTTAGGCTCATACTCTTTTTCATTATCAGTTAGAATTTCGTCTCATCTGGGATGTCATCTCATCATCAGCTGAAACTCATCATCAGCTGGAATCTCATCTCAATTAGTATCTCATATCGTATTCAGTTGATATCTCATCATCAACTGAGGTTCTTTTCTCCTCGTTAGCTGATATCTTATATCGGCCAAACTCTCGTCTCATCATCCACTATTGGTCCAACCGGCTCTGACCAATTTCTCAACTCATTATTCATCTAACTCCATATCTGATATCCACACATAAAACAACAATAGCAAATATAACATAAAAGTTATACTCAAATCATACACTAACATCAGCAGCAGTATCTTTTCCAAGCATGTGATAGGGGCTCTCTCTCTCATGAGTTTAAGTCTAGGACTCTACACTCAAGACCTAGTTCACTTAAACCACGCTCTGATACCAACTTGTAACACCCGGTTTCTCATACAAAGTACACCCAAAATTTTTCAACAAATTATTCATCAAAAATGGTATACTTGTACTAAAAAATAGAAAACAAGATGTTATCAAGCACTAATTACAACAAAAGGTCCTCACATTACATACCAGGCATTATAAATAAACCTAACACAACTAAAGGACATGCTTTAAACTTGTCCATCTCTCTTTATCACATGTCTTCCCCTATCACAGCTACAGATACCTGCAAAATAACAAAACACTCAAGTGTAAGCTTATAAAGCTTAGTGAGTAATCTCCAATATAATCCACATATGTTTCTCCATGAACATTCTCATTCTCCTCTCTTGCTATTCTCATTAGCAAGTAAGCACCTCCTTCTTTTAGCTGAAACCTGCAATTCACCTTTGCTTACAACGCCAGCTAATTATTAGTATACATCAACTCATCAATAAGTACCGTAACTGGTACTGCTTGTAAACTGAATCACATTCTCAACAGTACTCATTTTCACAATTAACAATACATAATATGCAATTCTCATAACTATAACAATTTGACTCAAAGGCTCTTTAACTCAACCTCTACATCATATACTCTACTCTTATACTCAATTAGAACAACCATCATGATTGTAGTAATCAAATTCAAAGACTCTTTAACTCACTCATTCTAACATGTAGTCTAGCTACCGTAATATCAAAATAAAACACATATATGTACAACATACATATTACATACTACAAGATATAACTCTTATTTCTTAGTTTGTAAATTTAGTTATCTCAACCAATTAAAAATCAATAGCAACCTGTTAATTCACAATTCAATCATAAGAATGAATTATAGTTACTCACCTTATATTGGCTCAGTATGTGGAAACCCCAAATTTTGCGTACCGGGCTCTTGTTCGCTAGACTTGGTTATAACACCATAGTCTAAATCAATTCTCCAACATACACAATCATCTCAATAAACATCTATCTCAAAGATGTATAAATCAAAAGAGGAAAAAGGAGTATAAACGGTAAATATCAACTCAATATTTACCAAAACCCCCAAATCCGCGGTTTTACTCAATCAACCGTAGAAACTCGACAATAATCACACCAATTACTCTAAAGGCATCTACTAACAATCTACTAACAACATATATCACAATATGTAGCAAAATCACAAGATATAAAGTTAGGGATTCAAAACCCCAAAATCAAGAAATTACTCACCTCGACGAATTAGGAATCAAGAGCGCGTTTGTGGGGTTAGATTCCAGTCTCTCTATGCTTCCCTACGAATCTCAAGCTTTAATTTGACCCAAAATCACCCAAAAATGCTCTGAAATCGATTTGGGTTTGTTTTTGCTCGAAATGAGGCTTTTCTGCACTTTAAAGAGGTCTGCACGAGTAACACGGCCGTGTAAAATTTAACACGCCCGTGTTATGCTACAATGCACGTGTAAAATTTAACACGCCCGTGTTTTGCTACAGTAACCAGCAAACACAAAATTACCGTGAGTTACACGACCGTGTAACATTTACACGACCCGTGTAAGCCATTTTTGGCGTTTTTAAGGCTCAAACTTCTTCTAAATGTGTTTCTAATCACCCAAAATCATACATTTACTTAACTAATCTTAATCACACCAAGATTAGTACATAATAAAGGTTTTAACCTCTTCTCCCAAATCAAACAACTCATCACTCAAAGGTAATCATAAAAGATTGCCACACAACTCTTAATAACTCAAAGCTAGAACCATACTAATTATAAGGTAATAACTCTACTTACCTTAGTAAGCATCTCAAAATGAAAATGGGTCTTACACTAAATAAGTAAATAAAATAAATAAGAATAATATATATATATATATATATATATATATATATATATATATATATATATATATATATATATATATATATATATATATATATATAAACTATTATAAAAAAAACTCCAAATTGATGAGACATCATATTTTCATAATTAGGGGGGTTTTTTTAAGATGACCATAAAATTAATTATAGTACAAGGGTGTAGTATTGTGTAGTGAAATTTTTTTATACCGATTAATTTTTTAGCTTGTGCATCTATGCTAACAAATTCAAGCATAAGAAATTGCAAAAGATTCTGATTTGAAGTTTGACTTTGACCAATTAGGTCGATGATATCCATGGTTGATGGATGGTACTTTGTTTCTACAAGAACTGGAGGCATTTTCGAAGAGTTTCTTGGATAACTTATTTTCACCACACCATTTCACTACAAATCAAAAAACATTAATCAACAACTTTTAAAATGGTACAGTTTTCTACAGCTTTTTTCCCGCCTAAAGTTTATTTCTCAGATAAATCACTCTCGAAAATCTTGAAATACCAATCACGAAAATTAATTGAAATCCTATCCAATTTTGAATTTCAAAAACATTCTTATCTTACAAATCGGTTACACTTTTAAAATGGTAAATATTAATGTTATCCCATAAATCATGGATAAAATAACAGAATCGATTTTATAATCTCAGAAATCGTTGACTGCAGACACGTACACAGAACCGGACACACATACGCACAACTTGAATTTATTCTTCAAATAGCATTCTACTTTTCCTAATTTCTTGATTACAGGAACATACTTTCAATTTTGGTCCATGTTTTGGTTTATATGTAGACCAAAATAACATTTTCCGTGTTTCTATGTATGTATTCTTTGTAAATTAAAAAGGTTGATTGATTAGAACCTTCAAATTTCATATGTGTAAACTCAGTCCTAATTCTACGGGTTCTTGATTGCTCTCATTGATTCGCTTGTGGGTTAAATGCAAGAAATAGCAATATTCAATATATTCTTTCATTGAATGTCTAATATAATATACCAACTTACAATAACCTTTTTATATTCTAATTTTTTTTTTCAATTTTAGTCCTTTTCTCTATTGGAATTGTGTGTGTGTGTGTATTTACAGTTCCTTACTCTTAATAGCAGCATATGTACATTTCTTCACTCATAATAGCAATATTTAACAAATAAAGTACGATGCCCATATTGAAATCAAATTTAAATAAGTTGATATAATTAAAAATCAAAGTACATTGTTATATTGGCAATGAAATGTGACATATTAAACAATTATTTAAAGAAATAATTAAAAGCTAACCTCATCACCTATACAATTACTATTTACCTGGAGCTTCGGAATACCACTATTATCCACCTGTATGTCAAAAAAACTGCATATAGAAGCACATATGTTATTCAGTTACTATAAACATCCAAAACCTGAGATATAAAACAATGGTGAAAATTAAAATACAACAATTAATTCACCTTAGCTCCTTTATCCGCAATGGTGTTTACTGATAGGTTAAGAATCTTTAGAGAAATCAGTTATTCCATTAACAACAAAAATCAGTTCTTCAGCAACATGGTTATAAGCTAAGCTCTATGCATGGAAAAATAGTCATTCCGGTTATAAGTGATTTTATTCAACTATTTGATGATCCATTTTCTTGTAGAGAGTATAAACGCCCCCTTAAAATAACCAAGTTTACGCAAATGTTAATCAACATTGTTATCTCCGGTGCCTGCAGTGAGAATAGGGTAAAACCTGGCTCCCAAAATAGGTATAAGCTTCAAGACAATCAAATATATTTCTAAATCTATGAGGTTTAAATATTCTTAGAATCATAATTCATACACAATGAATTTCAACCCGCATCGAAGCCAAATTTTCCCAACATTTGAAGTATGAAAAGAAACCAACAGTTGATCCAATCCAAGATCGGTCATATATAGGATAATTACCAATTGAGTCCAATAATATTTCAACTACGTAAACATTATCGCCCCTACATATGCACAATTTCTACCATAATCACAAAAGCACTCAACTATTCTCCAAAACAGCCCAACCCCCAATGTGAAATCCTTATCATCTCCGTCATACACATGTTATAAAAATTTTAAATGCATCTCCTTTGCTTAATTAAGAGAAACGGTCGTCCATGAATAAGACGACTCAAAAATTCTATTACCCCATAATAACGTGCTCCATTTGAAAACTTGACAAAGTTCCAAAGAAAAATTACAAATATACATATCACTAATCTTGTTCTAGTTTCTAGTTTTCAATGAGCATAACTCCACCTTGCTGTCATATCTGGCACCATATATGCAAAGAAAATATAACACGACAACTTTGTAATCATCGGTGGACCCATCGTACCCAAAACCATACAAGTCTTGCAAAACATATCATACTTTAAAGCCATAATAGTGTATCAGGTTTGAACTTCGAGTACTATAGTTCTATAGAGCCAAAGGATCCTCCTCGCTAGCCATGAGTTTCTATATCTTGCAAGAAGCGGTAATCCAAGTGACCTAAGATGATGTTTTAATGGATAATAACATTTTGCGGCCTTTAGAAGTCCCCATAATGAGGACAACTATGAACACATTTTCTTGGCACAATACTGACAATACGTGCATAGTGATTGTTTCTCGTCGACACACTATGATGAGGTTTGATGAAATGGGGATTAGATAGTACAGACACCATAACTTGCACATAGACGTATTCAGGAATAAGCTTAGGAACCAATTAAGGATCTTCGAACGCTTCGAAAAATTGCGACCTCTTGATTCACTTTTGTTGTTGTGACTTCTGTTTGTCGTGTTGGTCTTCGATTGCCAACGACAGCAAAAACAACCAAATAGAATCAATTAGTGACATTCTCCCAAAACATCGCTAGATCGTAAGCTCCGAGATCATTGTCGAAGTTATCTGATGGCTTCTCATGATCAATCTTAGAGTGTAGGTTTGTGTGGAAGTTATGGCGATCTATAATATCCAGTGATAGATTATTTCGGCAAATCTCATCCTAGTTTGCAACATTGACGATGCACGTCATTAATTAATTTTAGTAATGTGTGAAAAATAAGTCTCGAGTGTTGTCCTCTTTATGATGTGTTGTATGATGGCTCCGCTAATGTCTTAGGGACGTTATTATGCGTTGAAACATCCTTTATGTCTGTTTAGATCGCCGGTTCGTGCAATAGATTGTTATTTATATTTTACGAGGGTGATACAATGTATTTTGGAACCCTAATACTCGACGATCAACTAGATTACCTTGTTATGTTATTACTGTGGGATACTACTAGAATGAATTGTATGGTTATGGAAACCATGAGACTAGCAATGATTAACAAATGTTGTCGGGATATGTTGTTTTTTTCAAAGATGGAGCCAAGTATGCCAACAAGGCGCAGTTATACTCACCGGAAACCAGAAATTCGAACAAAATTAGTGATGTTAATGGTTTTCATTTGAATGTTTGGGTCAAGTTTTCAAATTGAGCCATTAATTGGGTGGCTATTTGATATTTTGGGTCTTCTCACTTGAGGACGATAGTTTCTCTTGATTTAGCAAATGAGACTTATGGCGAAACTTTGTAACCCGCAAAAGATGAAGGTGATAAGGATTGACATTAGGGGATTTAGGAGAATTGTTGTGGGTGCTTTATGATTATTGTATAAATTGTGCAATTGTATAGATGATGAATTGAAAATTTACCAGGTTAACGACTCTTGGTCTCGAAGCATAGCCGTTTGTTGGGGATGGAGATTGGTGATAGACGACCAGGGGTATGAGGACGAAACATACCTGCACAGTGGACCTGCAAGAAGTGATTACGACAAGAGAAAGTTAGTTATAGATACAGACTAGTCCCAGACGGAGTAGGATGTCGTGTTCCAGAAGGTTACCATCAATGCTTTTGTAAATTTCTATTCATATAATCTTGCAGCGTAATACATCTGCATTCCAAATTCTCTAATACTCTGTTTCAACAACAAATCTTCTTGAGTCGGTAACCCTATTGTAGTCTTGGTCTCGAAGTTGGTCTGTATCATCGGTAAGAAAGCCAGGCCATCCTCGGATTCTCACCATAGAGCGATCACCCGCAATTGACCAAACTAATGTCTGACGTCTTCAATCTGGAAACCGGATCTTGGAAAAATGGTTCACAACTGTCACATTGGTATCAATAATACCAAAGAGATCAGGATTTTCTCCAACGGAATGCTTCGAGGGGGAGTGAAAAGGATGTTTGGATGTGGTTTTTGGTGGTGATGAAAACTCATGATGAAGGTGCTGATAGTGGATTAAATTCAATATACCTGTGATTACATAGAAAACTTTGTTGTCATGGCTTTGGAATCATCCTACCTGCGTACGATTCAAGTTATCAGCAAACAAAAACGATCGCCCCCGACTTTGTCTCCACGCATACTTGGACCATCTTCTATGGTTTACGTATCACATTATTTATTATTATTATTTTTTTGTTTAAAACACGTAAAAATGTCAATTTATTTTTTGACGAATAGATTTTATATAAAATCATTAAACTTGGTATTATATAAAATACATCTAATACAGACCATTTACATAAAATATTCAGGAATTTACAAATAGCATTGATATTATACATGATATTTGATATTTTGATATACTTTTTTAAAGTGTTTGTATTTTAACATGATCGCCTTATATAACAATGGTTACTATTTTTAATAAAATACAGTATTTCATTGTTATGATATCAAAAATATTTTGTACATGATGATTGTAATGTTTGGTTTTCTGTTTTAAAGGATTTAGTACTTGGATTTGAAACTAAAATCATATCGATTTTTTTCGTGGTTTAAAGCTTTAAAATTTATAGATCTCATCTCAGTTTGCAACATTCATGACGGTAGTCATCAATTAATTCTCAGTAATGTGTTAAAAATAAGTCTTGAGAGTTATCCTCTTTATGATATGTTGTATGATGGATCTGCTAATGTGTTATATCACTTAATTTTGCACCGAAACATCCTCTTTTGTCGGTTTAGGTCGCCAGTTCATGCAATAGATTGTTATTTATATTTTACGAGGGTGATACACTGTAATTATGAACCCTGATACTCAAACATCAAGTAGATTGTTTAGTAAACGTGACAAATTCTTTTTTTCACCCAAAACATTTAGTTGAGGAATAAAAAGAGAAGATGTTTCATGTTTGATTTCATTCTCTTCACAGAATATGTTAAAATCAGGAATGAAGTATTTTCTAGGTCTGTCCAAGAAAAGAACTTCTGATAATCTATTTTTATATCGTATTATTTACGCATTATTTGGTGTCTTTTAGTTAAATTATTGTTATAAATAGACTGAATACACTCACTTTCAATGGAAGTTGTCTTGGATAGAAAATGTGTTAGAATACAAGGACTAGAATTGAAAAAGGAAGAAAGATTAGTTGGAACGTAGAAGATAAAAATCGAGCAATTCACGGTGCTCAGGATTAGAGATGGCGAGGCTAAGAAGAGATGACACTGTAATACATAATTCAATTCAATTTTCAAATAAACGAGATTCATGAATCTAAAGTTGGGGTAAGATTGTTGTGTTTTTCATATTGTCAAACAATCAATCCAATATTTGGTATTATGAACTAATATGAAGCTGTTACTAATACAAAAAATAGACATATAAAATTACACAGAATTAAATGTCGATTCATTACAAATAATAAGTCAAATTATCATTTAATTAACAAATTTAATCCAAAAATCAAATTGATCATTCACAATCATATCTAATTATAAGAAATATACAAGAAGACTGTCCTATTGACCAATGAATTAAAAGACTATAAAGAAAAATAAAAACCAACCCGAAGATAGCAAATTCTTGACCATAAAAAACTACACTAACTGACTATTTTCCATAAAGGAATTTATGCGCTCCTACATTTGTAAGAATGAGTGTAGAACACCATGATTTAATACATATTATTGTTTGATGCAACAGCTACATAAGAATCGATAAATACAAAGCCATTACTTAGAAACCGGAAGAATGCTTTGTCGTAAAGGGAGTGAGGGGAGCAAAGAAAATTCTCGAATTTGGTGTGTGGAATATAGTCCTAGGAGGTCTGTGTTTATAGTTTTGTAGACCCTAACAGACTCAAAAACTAAAAAACTTTTGGAGTCTGTGATGGCAGCAGTCTTATCACGACTCGCCACGTGTCATGCGTACTCATTTCATTTGTGTTACAGCTTGCTATCTAGTAACGAGTTTTGGAGGCTTTTAGAAGCTTCCCCGAACTTATCCACAAAAAGTCAATATGATTGGGTCGGTCCAACGTGCATGATTCGAACCGAAGGGTGCTAAAAATAAAAGCTCATCATCTCCTAGCAACAATGTAAAATCAAAAGTGTGTCTAAATTGCACAATTTTCGTGAAACATGTGGGCTTGGTCCACCCATTAACATTTATTATTGCTTATGAAGGTTAAAGGCAAGGAAATTCTCATAAACCCTTCCAAGGTTCTTCCCCAACTTAAATAAGACAAGAAAACTAACAAATGTGCTAGTTCTTTTATTATTTCCAACATAATGGTCAACATCTTTGTGAGCCATCTTTGGTTACGAACGTGGATGGTGGTATGTTCACTCACATACATACATTATTGAGCATTCATGTTCATTCAATCTTCCGGTCACTATTCACCTACGTTTCGATATAAACATGTGGGCTTGGTCCACCCATTAACATTTATTATTGCTTATAAAGGTTAAAGGCAAGGAAATTCTCATAAACCCTTCCAAGGTTCTTCCCCAACTTAAATAATACAAGAAAACTAACCAAGGTGCTAGTTCTTTTATTATTTCCAACATAATGGTCAACATCTTTGTGAGCCATCTTTGGTTGCGAACATGGATAGTGGTATGTTCACTCACATACATACATTATTGAGCATTCATGTTCATTCAATCTTCCAGTCACTATTCATGTACGTTTCGACATCTAAAAGTGAATCACAAAGCCTGGTCAAACTCCTAGTATAACAATGGTGGTTGCACAAAGGCTGCTCTACATTTCTTATACAATGTGATGTCTTGTAGATCGTTGTATCTCTGTGTTGGAACGGGGAAAATCACATTGGCTGCTCAATTATATGGATGGAGGTTTCTTTCTTTTTGTTGAAATCGGGTAAACCACACTGGTTGCTCAAGTATATTGGCATCACAATTAGCTAATATTTATCCTTTTAAACAATGTTCGATAGGATACACAAACATTAATCAATGATTATGGCACAATATGTTGGGTAGGATACATGGTGACCATAACTCACAACATCGTTATAGAGAAGTGAATTAGATATGGATGAATTTCGGGAGCTGAACCTAAGACCAAACTATAATCTACATGTATATTTCTGTTGCAGCCGGAGGTTAGCAATAGAGTAGGCTTGACATCTAATTAATTAGTTGGAAGTTGATCCTCTTGTAAGGATGGTGTTGATGGCGGTAAAGTGGGTGGTCTCTTTGTAGAAATACAAAAAGAAACTAATATATATATGAAGGGTTTCTATGCAATCAATGAACACAAAAATTACCTAAGGTTCACATGCAACCCTAATGTTGATCTATGTTTTCTTCTATGAAGATTAGAACTAAGAACCTAAAGGATACAATTCAATTCTAAAGAAGAATTAAGAAAAACCAACCTTTGATCTTATGATCCTTTTAAGCAGCAGCAAAAGTATCCTGCCTCAGATGAAAGTCACACCCAAGGGATGGAAGAATCAGTCCAGCAGAGTGAATCCAGAGAGAAGATGGCGTGAATATGAGGTGCCAGGGGGTTCCTTTTATAGCCTCCAAGGGTTACACCTGAAACCCTAAGGAGCCTCCAATTGGACAAGGCTTTTGACCACTTGGACCAGGCTTACCAAAACCCTAATTAGGGTTTCAAAAACCCTTGGAGAAACCTCCAAGGTGGCGCCACTTTTGGTCCCTGGTTTTCCTGGCCAGTTATTCAACTATTGAATAAATGCCAAACCAGTCCCTGCACCTTTTAATTAATTAATTTAATCTTCAAATTAAATCCAATTAATTCTAGATTAAATCTCAATTAATTAATATGGTTTCTAATTAATATATTAACACTTAAATATATTAATAAACCATATAATTAATTTCTTTTGATTTATTATACAATTAATAAATAAACTATTCTCTCTACTGAACTATCTATCCTCCACCCATGAGGGCAACCCAAATGGACTTTGCTTTTAATCACAAGATAAAAGGTCAATTACAAGTCATGGCTTAGACACCTAATCCAACAGTCTCCCACTTGGATAAGTCTATGACTTTAATTGTCTGAACTCTGACCCAGTCAGTTCTGTCCAAAGATAAGTGATCTGATGATCCTCCGTCCAACAAGATATTTTCAGACTCAAGACATGGACTAACATCAATCTTGGTCTGACACTCTGTTCCTCGATTTCTGATTTGCATATGACTTTAGAGACTACTAATTGAACACATCAATCAAGTCCCGGTTGGCCAACACTTTCAGTCAACTTCTAAATCATCGAGAGGCCTACAAATATCTGTTTCCCATCGGGTCATGGGACGGATAAGTTTCGACTCATATGTCCATAACTTTTGCGGGTCCAAATACATACAACAATGCGTTTTATAGCACCGAGTTACTGGCGCGATTTTGCATTGTCAATAAGTACTTGTATCACAAATAACAGATCATATCTCTCCACTTAAAGATCACCGGATATTATCGTCTTAACATTGCTCGTGATGTAATCCATGAAGCAATCTGTTAAGCGCGGGTTTATCCAATACTCAAATCTCTATTTCTAAGTACTCATGAACGTTGCAGCAGTCTTACTGCAATGCCTAACTCTTTAGACAGTCTGCAACCAATTCATGACAGTCTTAATTCATACTTACTTCCTAACAGTATGATCGACTGTGGAGTTTTAAATAATCCAATTATTAAGGAAGTTAAACATGCAAATATAGAAACACAGAAATAAACAATTGACAAAGGCAGTAACAATACTCATTTATAAATCTCTATTATAAAATCACCGAGTCAATTACATTTATACTGTTACAAGTTTCTAATCTATCTAATTACTAAAACTAACATCATCCTTCAATCCAATGCTCCGAGCATGCTGATTGTGCTTGACCCTATTCAGAGCCTTAGTCAAAGGATCTGCAGGATTGTCCTCGGATGATACTCGCTTAACCAGTAAGTGCCCTTCTTCTATCTGATGTCGAATGTAGTGGTACTTTCTTTTGATATGCCTGGACTTTCCATGGTCTCGCGGTTCCTTTGCCAAGGCGACCGCTCCTTCATTATCGCAGAAAAGTTCCACCGGCTCCTGAATGCTCGGGACAACTCCAAGATCCCCGATGAAATTCTTTAGCCAAGCCGCCTCCTTAGACGCTTCACTCGCTGCGATGTACTCTGATTCGCACGTTGAATCAGCCACCGTTTCCTGCTTGGAACTTTTCCAAGTGACCGCTCCACCGTTCAAAAGAAATACCCAGCCCGACTAGGACCGTCCACTGTCCCTATCTGTCTGGAAACTGGCATCTGTAAATCCACTCACTTTTAACTCATCACTACCACCAAGGACTAATACCATATTCTTTGTCCTTCGTAGATATTTGAGTATATTCTTGACTGCAATCCAATGTGCTTTTCCAGGATTACCCTGGTACCGACTAACCATTCTTAGTGCATAGGATACGTCTGACAACGCCTAGTGATATCAAGTATTTTAGGCGTTGTTGAGCCCTGTTCTTGATTAAATTATATCAAATATGACTGGGTATTCTCACTTTTCGTGCCAGGACTTGTTTGGAGAAAAAGGATAGAAACAGGGACTAAAAGTGTACAAAAGGAAAAAGTATGGAAAGAATGAAAAATCAAGAGAACTCGTACGCGCGCCGAGGGAATAAACTATGTGCGACGCGGGCTTAAGGCGGTGGAACACATTTGAATTCCGAAGAAACGGGGAAAGATAAGTACGGGCGCCGCGGATTTCATTTCTGTGCGGCGCGGTTGCGGGAAATTTGCAAGTATAAATAGATGCATTTCCAGCCGAAAACCCTAGCAAAGACCGGGTGTAAACATCGACCTTGAAGCTCTTTGACTCCAGGATTTCATTTCAGCAAGCTCATAATTGGTATTTTATGTTTTTTGACTTCAATTTCATTTTAATAGTAAGTAGTTTTGTAGCTAAAGTCTTTGGGAGTGACAACCACTGACTTTGAGCACTTAGGTTTCTGTTTTAGAAACATTTTGGTTACTGTTTTGTGATTGGAATTCAGTTTGGTGAATGAAAAGCATTTGGTTACATTTAATCTTAGCTTTTCGGTGTTTTGGATGTTTGTGTTTGGTTTGTTTGATTGATTGTGTTTTTGGATATTGTTTTGGACCTTGTTAGGACTGTTTTTCTTAGCTGAAATCAGTAGCTAATTAGGTTATTTGGTAAGCATTAAACCTTGGCTAGTAACTGTTCCATAGGACTTTAACTAGTGGTAGTTTATGCTTTGCTTGGTTTGGCTAGTTTGGATGTCTTTGATTGCTTCTGATTCAGAGATGTACTTCTGATTTCAGAAAGTGACTAGGTCATTTGGACATAGCTTAGCTTGGCTTGAGTGTTGAGCATTGTCTCATTTGCTAGTGATAGGAAAATAGAAACCAGATCCTCTGACTATAGCTGTGACACTATTAGTTGGTAATCTCTCATCTAGTCTAACCACGAAGCTCCTGTGGATCGACCCTGACTACCGCTATACTAGTGTGTGTGTTAGGTTTTCTCTTATTTTTGACCGCACGACGACCTCTGCACGTGTCAAATTTTGGCGCCGTTGCCGGGGAGCGGTGAGCTTAGGTTAGGTGAGTAGTACGAACTGTTTCTTGCTTTTTGAAACTTCATTTTGGTTTTTGATTTTTTGATTTTTGTAGGTGTGTTGCACTAGTGCATGCGTACCCGCAGGGGAAAGCAATTATCCCCATTGCAGTTTGATTCTGAAATTGAGCGTACTGCGCGCAAACTCCGTGCCCGTAGGCGTTTAAGCATCATGAATTATAGTCAAGTTAGCAGTAGTCCGGTTAGTGTTGCCCAGGATCCGTCAGGAGAGGCAACGGGGATGTTCTCTATTCCCCCATTATCAGAGTTTCAATTTGGGAGCACGAGTGCTTCTGGTGGTGCAGTTTCAGCCCCTGCACCCATACCATCATGCACTCCACCATCTATCCCACCATTTACACCCGCTTCTCAACCACAATCCACCAATCCCTTTACTTCTGCTATGACTTGGGGAGATCCGACCCGAGATGGCACCCCAGCTCCTAGACAGCATACACCAACATCCCAACCACAACCAGCCCTCTTTAAACCTCAACCCACATACCAAACAACACAACCTATACACTTTCAACCACCGCCTCAGCCGCGATACCATCACCCAGAGACGGAGGAAGTGTATGACGAGGAAGATGTAGGATGGGTGCCACCAGCACCAGAACCTCAATGGAACCGAGGTCGGGGACCTCTGAGAAGAACACCACAATATCCACCACCAGGTCAGCGGGAGTACAATGATCATCTTTACGGTAACCCCGCCCAACCTTTACATTTTGCACAACCGAGACGGCAATCGGTTGCATCACATTTCCAACCGCGGGAATATGATGACTCATTGCCGATCTATATTCCTGATAACATAGATTCGCAAGTAGAGATTAGACCTCAGTTATTAGGAATATTACCAGAATTCAGAGGGTATAAGCAGGATGATCCCTATAATTATTTATATGAATTCTTAGCGATCGCTAATGCTAACAACCCCAGAAACACAAATAGAAATATTTTTAGGCTTAGACTGTTTCCGTTCACTCTTAAGGATAAAGCCAAATATTGGTTCACATCGTTGCCACCAAACAGTATCACTACGTGGGATCAGCTCAAGGCAAAGTTCCTTCAGGAATTTTATCCAGCGAGCAAAACAACTGAAATCAGAAGAGTTATCTAGGATTTCCAGCAGAAGCCTGGAGAAGCTTTTCATGAAGCCTTTGATAGACTGAAGGAGTTGTTGCGATCTTGTCCACATCATGAGATTCCCAGGTGGCAGTTGGTCAAGCTGTTCTTCGAAGGAGTCAGCGAGACACACCAGGCCATGATAAATGCCTCATCCAGTGGGACATTTATGTGGCAGGACCCAGAAGAAGCCTGGCAATTTTTGGAGCAGTTGAGCAATGGCTCCAAAGCAAACTTTTCCACCAGGAAAACTGTAAGTACGGCGGCAGCAGTAGGAGTCGATGCTGATTGGAAAAAGGAAGTGAAAAAGGAAATCAGTGAACTAAACAAGAAGTTTGACAGACTTATGTCAACATTACAGAATGGACCGCCAAGTGCATCACAAGCAGGTCAAGGAGGACCTAAGACTCACTAGGCAAATCAAGTTTATGGCCAGGGTCAAGGCCAGTACAACAATGGACGACCGTACAGGCCATACAACCAGGGACAGCAACAAAACTTTAGGCAAAACAATTATCAGGGTCAGTCGACTAGCCAGCCTAGAAACAATCAGCCTGCGAACAATGGAAATGGAAACAACAACAACAACAGGAGTCCCAATAATGCCAATAATAACGCTCCAGGGACCCAAGAAGAGATGATAGCAAAGATGTATGATATGGTCACAGCGACACAACAACAATCTCAAGCGAACGCAAAGGCCATCGCAAATATAGAGAGACAAATAGGTCAAATGGCTACAGACCAGCAAAAGAGAGATAGTGGCAAGTTACCAAGTGCTACTGAAGTCAATCCTACGCATAATCAGTGTCCAGGAAAGGAACAAGTCAACACGGTTGAATCAGGATGGCGAAAGGTCACTCTGGAGGACTTGTTCGAAGTTGGGAGTGAAATGAGACCAGGGGAAGAAGTAAAGGCTTTAGAAAGCGAGGAAAGCAAAGAAGGAGGAGTTCCGGTTAAGAATGGCACTCAACCAGAAATAGATAAAGAAGTCCAAAAGGAAGAACAACCAACAATAGCAGGGATCAACCAGAAGAAGAAGAATAAGAAAGAAAAGAAGAAGCAGGAAGCAACCAGATCAACGGGACCCTTAATGAATCAGCCCCTATGGGACGAGCTTAAGGATGCCCCTGAAGACACCAGGACTCTGCAAAAGATGTGTGAACAAAATGGGAAGAGCAAGGCACCTACACCAAAAACGGTGAGATTGACTGTGAGAGCCAGCGAGGCATTATTGGGAACATTACCCAAAAAGGAAAAGGATCCCGGATCACCATTGATCACTACAACTGTAGGGGACGTGGTTATTCGGAACACCCTATTAGATTTGGGAGCAAGTGTTAACATCTTGCCAGGATACCTCTACGACAAGTACAAAAACGAAGAAATTGAGCCAGCAGAGGTTGTACTGCAGCTGGCTGACCAATCAACTAATGTATCTAGGGGAAAGTTAACAAACGTCACAGTCAAAGTAGGGGACTTTTTCTATCCCGTAGATTTTCTAGTCATGGAATATGAGAGTCCGGACGATGCGCCTGCGCTCATCTTAGGGCGTCCATTTTTAGCTACTGCTGGGTCAGTGATCGATTGCAAGACTGGAGATATGGATATTTTCTTCGGGATCAGGAAAAGAAGATTGAATATGTTTGGGAACCCGATATCACTACCTTCAGAGGAAAATGGCAAACCGGCAGACAGGAAAACATTAACAGAGCCACATCAGGAGGACCTGGCAGCCCGAGTTGCCAGGATTGAGGACCAGTTGGCATGGATCGGGGAGGTACTTTTGGAGTTGGCCACTCAGCAGGGCCACCGTCCCCGACCATTCCCAGCTCGGTCCCACGATCATGAGGCCGGACCCTCCAGGCCGCCTGGCAGTGATTGATGTACCTTTTTTTCTTTCTTTCTTTTTATTCTTTTTGGGATATATGTACAAACTTATGACACATCTTTCTGTATATTTTTCTGTTTATATCTCTGTCATATGTGTTTTTAATTTATTTGTTGAGTGATGCATGATATACCAATTTGAGAAGGAGTTGTCTCAGACAAGTGTGGGGTCACCGTACCCCCTCCACTTGTCTCGACCACCGGCGTGTTCACTGTAGCGCTACAACTCCAGAATACGAAATCAAGGATCCATGTGTACGCATTATACCTGTGATATTGAGCACCAAGCAGTCTATAGTCCAAAAAAGGGGTAACTCTTTCTCCCTTGTTTTGAAATAATTTTTGTACAACGGGGACGTTGTACGATTTTAAGTGTGGGGTGTGGACGGTCGAAAGAGAATTTTTGAAATTTTAGCAGAAATGATCAATTTTTCAAATTTTTAGCAAACTTTTTCAAAATTTTTAATAAATTGCAATTTTGAAATGAATGGTTTGTGATTGTGATAGCATTAGTATTTTTCAAGAAATACTGCTTAGTTGTGATCATGCTATTAGTTAGTCAAATAAGTTGAGTTTTATGAGTTAGAAGATTGAGCTGTTTTAGGATTGGAATTTAGGAAGGAAAAGTCAATCTGTGGCCTTTGTTGTTCGAGCCGGTAGGTCTAAAATGGGTGGGCCTTATGCACTTTATCACCTAAGATCGTCTGGTCTAGGATGGTATTTCTGAAAGCTCGCTACACGGACAACATCGAAAGTCATGGACAATTCCTTAATGGCCTTTAGAATCTGAATGAGTAAGTACACTTCATTGTGGACAGAAAGTTTGTAATCAAGGGTTCTCTAGAAAGCCATGAATTCCAAAGAACATGTCAATTATGTTTTTGCGAACTATTCCACTCTAACTCAAAGAGCAATAAACTTTGAAACTGAACACAGTCAGAAATTGTTTGATTCTTTATTATAATTTGTTAAAAACTCTCTTGCTTGGGGACAAGCAAGGCACAAGTGTGGGGTGTTTGACAACGCCTAGTGATATCAAGTATTTTAGGCGTTGTTGAGCCCTGTTCTTGATTAAATTATATCAAATATGTCTGGGTATTCTCACTTTTCGTGCCAGGACTTGTTTGGAGAAAAAGGATAGAAACAGGGACTAAAAGTGTACAAAAGGAAAAAGTATGGAAAGAATGAAAAATCAAGAGAACTCGTACGCGCGCCGCGGGAATAAACTATGCGCGACGCGGGCTTAAGGCGGTGGAACACATTTAAATTCCGAAGAAACGGGGAAAGATAAGTACGCGCGCCGCGGATTTCATTTCTGCGCGGCGCGGTTGCGGGAAATTTGCAAGTATAAATAGATGCATTTCCAGCTGAAAACCCTAGCAAAGACCGGGTGTAAACATCGACCTTGAAGCTCTTTGACTCCAGGATTTCATTTCAGCAAGCTCATAATTGGTATTTTATGTTTTTTGACTTCAATTTCATTTTAATAGTAAGTAGTTTTGTAGCTAAAGTCTTTGGGAGTGACAACCACTGACTTTGAGCACTTAGGTTTCTGTTTTAGAAACATTTTGGTTACTGTTTTGTGATTGGAATTCAGTTTGGTGAATGAAAAGCATTTGGTTACATTTAATCTTAGCTTTTCGGTGTTTTGGATGTTTGTGTTTGGTTTGTTTGATTGATTGTGTTTTTGGATATTGTTTTGGACCTTGTTAGGACTGTTTTTCTTAGCTGAAATCAGTAGCTAATTAGGTTATTTGGTAAGCATTAAACCTTGGCTAGTAACTGTTCCATAGGACTTTAACTAGTGGTAGTTTATGCTTTGCTTGGTTTGGCTAGTTTGGATGTCTTTGATTGCTTCTGATTCAGAGATGTACTTCTGATTTCAGAAAGTGACTAGGTCATTTGGACATAGCTTAGCTTGGCTTGAGTGTTGAGCATTGTCTCATTTGCTAGTGATAGGAAAATAGAAACCAGATCCTCCGACTATAGCTGTGACACTATTAGTTGGTAATCTCTCATCTAGTCTAACCACGAAGCTCCTGTGGATCGACCCTGACTACCGCTATACTAGTGTGTGTGTTAGGTTTTCTCTTATTTTTGACCGCACGACGACCTCTGCGCGTGTCAACGTCGGGACGAGTACATGTTATAGCATACATGATCGACCCTACTGCTGAAGCATAAGGTACCTGACTCATTTCAGCTATTTCCTTATCGGTAATTGGACTTTGAGTCTTACTCAATTTAACACCACTTAGGATTGGTAACTCTCCCTTTTTGGAATTTTCCATGTTAAACCTCTTTAACACCTTTTCCAAATATGTACACTGGCTTAGGTCTATCAATTTTCTCTTTCGATCTCTAAGTATTCTTATCCCGAGAATATAAGCAGCTTCCCCTAGGTCTTTCATGGCGAAACACTTCCCGAGCCAAGCCTTAACATTCTGCAAGGTCGGAATGTCGTTTCCCATGAGCAGTATGTCATCAACATACAGCACCAGGAAAGTGACTATACTCCCACTAGCCTTGACATATACACAGGACTCATCCTCACTCCTAGAGAAGCCAAACTCTTTGACTTTCTCATGGAATCAAAGATTCCAACTGCGAGATGCTTGCTTCAACCCGTAGATTGATCTTTCAAGCTTACATACTTTATCAGGGTGCTTAGTGTCTACAAAACCTTCTGGCTTACTCATGTAAACATCTTCAGTCAGTTTCCCGTTAAGGAAAGCGGTTTTGACATCCATCTGCCAGATTTCATAATCATGAAATGCAGCTATGGCAAGCATTATCCTGATTGACTTAATCTTGGCTACCGGTGAGAAGGTTTCATCATAGTCAACCCCCGGGGTTTGAGTGAATCCCTTCGCAACCAGCCGAGCTTTATAAGTATGCACTTTTCCGTCCATGTCGGTCTTCTTTTTGAAGATCCACTTGCATCCGACTGTCTTTCGACCCGGTACATTGTCAACCAAGTTCCAAACTTGATTGTCGTACATGGACTTTATCTCGTTGTCCATTGCCTCTTTCCATTTTGCAGACTCGGGGCCTGCCACTGCTTCACAGTAGCTAGCTGGCTCATCCAAATTAGTCAATGTACGATCACTGACTAACGTGTCTCCGTCCGAGGTAATATGGAAACCATAGAACTCGGGCGGCATACTAACTCTACCTGAACGCCTAAGGGGCAACGAAATGTCGGTAGGTCCAACAGGAACTTCTTCCTCATGTTGGTTCTAGTTTCTTCTAAGGTTGTTTCATCGGGCGTCTCCTGAATTTCTTCGAGATCGATCGTACTCCCACTGTCCTCTTTGGATATGAGTTCTCTCTCTCGAAAGAACCCCCGTCTTGCTACAAAGACCATGTCCTCGCTCGGTCTGTAGAACAAGTATCCAAAAGACTGTTTCAGGTATCCGATGAAGTAACACCTCTCACTTCTTTCTGAGAGCTTATCTGAAGTATCTCGTCTCACGAATGCTTCACAGCCCCAGACTTTGATGTGTGCCAACGAAGGAACTTTCCCCGTCCACATCTCGTGCGGTGTTTTCGCAACCTTCTTGGTTGGGACAAGATTTAGGATATGGGCGGCAGTCTCTAAGGCATACCCCCAGAAATGGATTGGAAGTGAGGCTCGACTCATCATGGAACGAACCATGTCCAACAAGGTTCGGTTGCGTCTCTCTGCAACACCATTCAGCTGAGGTGTTCTTGGAGGCGACAACTGTGAAACAATTCCACATTTCTTGAGGTAATCGAGAAACTCGATACTAAGATACTCACCGCCTCTGTCGGATCTAAGCATCTATATCTTTCTGCCCAATTGATTTTCCGCTTCATTCTTAAACTCTTTGAACTTTTCAAAGGTATCCGACTTATTCTTGATCAAGTAGACATATCCATATCTATTAAAATCGTCGGTAAAGGTCACATAGAACCGCATGCCATCTCTAGTGGTTGTTCTGAAGGGACCACACACATCAGTGTGTATGATATCCAACAGACCTTCACCTCTTTCAAAGGAACCTTTGAATGGTGATTTTGTCATCTTGCCAAGTAAGCAAGATTCGCATACATCATTTGACCCGAGGTCGAATGATTCCAACACTCCATCCTTTTGGAGTTGGGCGATGCGTTTCTTGTTTATATGGCCAAGGAGACAATGCCACAGACATGCCTTTTCTACACCGCTTGAAGCATCAATAGTCAACACATTTTTACCATGATTATCAACACACATAATAGATTCATAAACACCATCATAAGGCATAGCATTAAATATAAAAACATCATTTTTGAAAATCGAAATTGAACCATTCAATTTATTAAACTCATAATAAAAGCCTTGTCTAAATAGTGCATGAAAAGAAATTATGTTCTTTTCCATGTCTGGCGCATAGCAACAATTATGTAAATCTAATCTAACTCCACTGCTCAGCATCAGTCCATAAACACCAATCTTGGTAACAGGTGACGTTCGCCTATTTCCCATGACCAGGTTCAGTCTGCCATGCTCCAGTTCCCTACTTTCCTCTAGGCCCTGCAAATCAGAACAGATGTGAAAACCACATCCTGTGTCAAGGACCCATGAACGGGAAAAAGATGAGTTATTAGATATAGAATACGTACCTGCCTGTGACGGTTTCACTTTACCGTCCTTGACATCCTGCAGATACGTTGGGCAGCTCCTCTTCCAATGACCCTTTTGCTTGCAGTAAAAGCAATCGGCCTCTTAGGGGTTCCGAACATGTGGAATTCCGGAAGACTTACCTTTCCGGGCACCGCTAGATGACTCGACGTGAGTCTTTTCCCTCCAGTTCTGCTTAATAGGGCCTTTCCGTTTCTTTCCCTTTCCGGAGCTAATAGCCAGGACAGGCGGGTTGACAGGGAGCACAGCTTTTCCCTTCATCCCGTCCTCAGCCGTACGCAGCATGCGGTGTAACTCAGCTAGGTTTGCCTGATTGTTGTTCAAATGCTACGCTAGTGTGAACTGGTCATAAGAACTGGGTAAGGAGTTCAGCACTATGTCAACTGCTAAATCCTCATGAACCGGCATTTCCAGCTTTCTAAGCCTTTCCACGTAACCATGCATCCTCTGCACATGTGCACAAATGGACTCGCCCTCTTTGGGCTTGCTGTTAGTGAAAGCTTTTACAACCTCACGCCTCTCGATGCGCTCTTGCTTGCGGAACCTTTCCGCGAGCTCTTTGTGCATCTCGTAAAGCCAATAGTCCTCATAGATACGCTGCAGTTCAGGGTTCATGGTAGCGATCATGATGCAGGCCACTTTTGTCGCATCATCAGAGTGTTTAGTGTACGCAGCGATTTCCTCGAGAGTAGCGGTTTCAGTGTCCACATCAACAAGCTCGGTTTCTAGAACATACTCTTTATGTTCAAACCTTAGAGCCATTTTGATGTTGCGGATCCAGTCATTGTAGTTGGTGCCGTCTAACGTCACCTTTGAGCATAATGACAGAATCGAGGTGACATTACCGGGATTTGAGTGGGGAACGGATTGGTCAGAAGACATCTGAACAAGAAGAAGGTAGTTTTAATTAGATAGAGTAATAATAATAATCCTCATATTCACCCAAGAATAAATATGAGGCTAGGATCCTACAACAACAATCTACAATACCGAAAAGGGATGCCGTAATCAGTATTGCAAATTTTACAAGGTAGGCGAATGACGATTCAGCCAATTCCACCGTGGAAACATAATCATATTATAATGGAATTCCTAGTTGCTTTGAGATTTACCGAACTGTTCGATAGCATGTTTTAATCTCGGGAATGCCCCACTGTTTGTGACTGGGATACCGAGGATCACAAACCGGGTGTGAATAACCATGCGAATTGCTTGGTACTCTTGAAGTCAATTGTCATCTCTAATTAACGTGCCGGTAAACCACACACCCTCCGTTAATAATGACAAAATCAAGAAACCCATTGCGACTCTTTGTGGACCCCAGTTGGCGTGCCGGTAAACCACACACGCTCCACCAACGTTCCACAAAGTGCAATGTGCAATTTCATGGATTAGCACCAATTCACATTTTTAACCTAAAGTAACTAGATTGGGATTTGTTTTAGGGTTCTAGTACTTTCAATTATAGCATTATACTTTTAAGAGGCTTAGCGGTTCTATCATACCCGTTCAGCTAACGACACTCGACTGACCAGGAGAGCGGTGGGTAAGAGTAGATACCCATTAGACTAACATTTTATAGTTAGTCGCCTTATACCCTCTTTATAGGACAGTTTTGTGAATGAGGCTTACTAGCGGTAGACTAACCAATTTTCTTATACATATTAAATTAACTTTTGATTTTAAATATATATAAGATATATTTTAATCTCATTAAAATATTTTAGAATTAATTAAGTTCTAATTTTCGCAAATTATACAATTTTATTGAAAATTTTAATTAATTCTTTAAACTGGTTTAATTGGTCTTTTAATTAATCAATTAATTAAACTAATTAAATCTAGGTTACAGATTACCAATTAATCAAATTAATTAACCTGTAATGGTCCTATGAATTTCGAATTACACATGCCAAAGAATTAGGGTCAAGTTATTTTAGTTGATTTAGTTACCAAAAATAACAACACACAAATATGGCAAGCAAATCAAGCATTCAAGGGGGACCAATAGGGCATGGCGGCTAGGGTTAGGAAACCCTAGCCAAGCCGTCGACTTCAAGGCCTCCCAAGGGTGGATTTTCGCAAAAAACACCAAGGCCAAGGATCATGCAAGCAGTTATAATCAAATCACAAGAAAACAAAATGGCTCTGATACCACTGAAGGGTTTCTATGCAATCAATGAACACAAAAATTACCTAAGGTTCACATGCAACCCTAATGTTGATCTATGTTTTCTTCTATGAAGATTAGAACTAAGAACCTAAAGGATACAATTCAATTCTAAAGAAGAATTAAGAAAAACCAACCTTTGATCTTATGATCCTTTTAAGCAGCAGCAAAAGTATCCTGCCTCAGATGAAAGTCACACCCAAGGGATGGAAGAATCAGTCCAGCAGAGTGAATCCAGAGAGAAGATGGCGTGAATATGAGGTGCCAGGGGGTTCCTTTTATAGCCTCCAAGGGTTACACCTGAAACCCTAAGGAGCCTCCAATTGGACAAGGCTTTTGACCACTTGGACCAGGCTTACCAAAACCCTAATTAGGGTTTCGCCAAACCCTTGGAGAAGCCTCCAAGGTGGCGCCACTTTTGGTCCCTGGTTTTCCTGGCCAGTTATTCAACTATTGAATAAATGCCAAACCAGTCCCTGCACCTTTTAATTAATTAATTTAATCTTCAAATTAAATCCAATTAATTCTAGATTAAATCTCAATTAATTAATATGGTTTCTAATTAATATATTAACACTTAAATATATTAATAAACCATATACTTAATTTCTATTGATTTATTATACAATTAATAAATCAACTATTCTCTCTACTGAACTATCTATCCTCCACCCATGAGGGCAACCCAAATGGACTTTGCTTTTAATCACAAGATAAAAGGTCAATTACAAGTCATGGCTTAGACACCTAATCCAACAATATATATATATATATATATATATATATATATATATATATATATATATATATATATATATATATATATATATATATATATCTATATATATATATATATAACCCAAGGTACAAGTGTAAAGCATTCAACACAAAAGTTACAACACCTCTTATGCACAAAATCAATGACGGTTTTTTCCTGTAACACCCCACGATCTCCACATCTCTCAACCTCTCATGTTCCTCTTTGACCGAATCAAAGTGGAACCGTCAAAAAACTCCCCACCTCCCACCTCTTCTCCCACTCCATCTTCAACCTCCCACTTCATCTTCCACCTCCGCTCTCCTCTCAACTCCCCCTTTTTCTCAGATGTCTGCCATATATAAAGAGTGGGAGACTACTTCAGCCGCTGCAGTCGCTATTGTTGCTTTGCTTCCTATGTCATGAATACCAGTTCTGCTCCACCGTCACCACCATCAGATCAGATGCCGGCACCAAGAAACCAGCCGTTGAATTGTTAACCAGGGCAATCCGAAGCTGGTGTGAACAACCCCTCCATCGATGCAATCCTAATCGCTACCAAACCCCTTGAATCATCACCCACAAAGAAGTAATCCGAACCAGGTATGTGTAATGACTCTGATTCACCTATTTCTTCTTCCTGTTCTAATTGAATCCGAAGTTCGAATCAAAAAATTGTTCATGTTTGTGACATGTAGGTGTGTGAACACCAAGTGTTCGACAAATTGTTTGAGATAGATAACCAGTTTACCACAAGTTGTTTGAGGTTTGCAATTGTTGCATTTTATGTTATACTTTCCTTGATTAAGCGATGAACTGTGCATCTCTTTCATGAACATATTTTGATTTTAAGTTTCTGGTTTGATTTCAGGTTTGATTTCATCAAGTTTCATCAGGTTTTTGGTTTTGAGTTTTCTGGTTAAGGTATGTGATCTATTTTTTTCTTCCTGATTTCTAGGGTTCTTTATTTCCCTAATTCCATTTTCTCAACTCAAATATTGTGTTTATGTTGCTCAAAATAAAGATGTAAGATGGTGTTGTTTAAAATGTAGGTTTTTTGCTATAATTACAGGAACTAATATTTGGAACTTGTAATCCTTGAACCTGAAAGTGGTTGGGAATCCAGCTTGAACATTAGTAGGTAAATTATGTATATCACAGTAATTTCTTTTTCCGATTAATCACAACTATTTGTTGGGCTTTAATTGTTTTCTCTTTCTTTATATTCTCCTCCTTCACTTTCAAGGTTTTTTTATTTGTATATATGAAACAATGGATGTGACAGTGGGTGTTGTGATATGGATGATGGTGATGGTGTGAGCGTTGGTTGAAAGGTCTTTTCTATCCTCTTTTACCTTCTTTCTCCTTGTGTCATGTGTGTGTTAACTGTTGACAACCGACTAGATGTTTATGTTGTAGTGGTAAAGTCCCACTTGAAGTTTTAATGGAGAAAAAGAAACCCAAAAGACTAGAATATGCTTCCGGTTCAGTTTTTTAGCTTTTGTCGAGTTTCACTAAAAAATTAATTATAGCGTTAAACATTGAAAAATCAACCCAATATATGTACATGACTATGTGGCTGCCTGTGTATTATGTTAACTTGTGTGTATGTATACTGTTAGTGTGTGTGTATGTATCAATACAGAATTCTATTTTTGGTAATTTTGAATGCAGTAACTTGATAAATCTTTACGTGAGGTGTACAGGTGAGCCCTATACCATTGCAATTTGTTACAGAGAAGAAGTTGATAAGGAACAATGGTGCTAGAAGGAGATTTCAAGTGCGTTGTGTTTTAAAATTTACCATCCCCATCTTTCTGGTTAGGTCGGTGTCTCAATCTGACCGTGTAAAGTCTCTACAGGTGAGGCTTAATCACACACAACTTGTGTTTGTTGTACCAGACAGTTGAGGTTCATCTATGCTTCCAACTTCCAAAGATTTAGTTAGGTCATACATTATTTCAAATATTAATCAGGTGACAGATTTCCATTTCTTGATATTTATTAAAAGTTGCTACTAAAAGTTTCTTATCAGGTATTTTCTGTTATCTTATCTGGCATTTGAGGTTTCATTTATAGTTCTGATACCTAACCTTGAATTAAGGTTATATTGGGTAAAGTTTTGCTGCTTGCTTGATATGGTGTTATGGACATCATGTAAGTTTTCAAAATATTATTCTATTTACATTAAGCATCTCTAAAAGAACTCAAGTGGTGTTCCTTTAGTTATTAATAATAATCATATGTGTAAGTACATTGTAAATTCTAATATTGCTATCTGATTGGAATGGTTATAGTTGCCTAATGCTCTCCAATTTGGGGTGGTTTCAATAAACAAGCTTTCAATTTTAATAATTGTTTTCTACTGACACCTCATATTGATACATAATGTGTTGAAACTTTTAGATAAATTTGTACCTTTTATCTTATTGCCACAAGTTAATAAAATAATTTCCAAAACTTGAGGTGTGATTTTTTTTTCTGTATATGGTACCTTGTGACTCCTGCAATAAGAAAGACATCTTTTGATGGACCGGTATGCATAAATGATGTATGCTATTAGCATGTTCTGTTTATACATTCAAATTTGTTTGGTTGGTTTTGAAAATTGCAATATATGGATAGAAAAGGAAAAAAAACTTTCATTTGTGTTTTTTAATTGGTTGGCACCGAAAGAAAAGGAAAAGAAGCTTTCATTTTGAGAAGTATTTTTATTATTAATAATTATAGTTTGACGAAACAGATAAACTTAATAATATGAATTAATAAAATAGATCTAACAAATAGTAAAAATGTTTTTGTTTTTTCTTTGAAGAGTTTGTTTTGTGTAAACCAAATAAAAGTGACTTATACAAATTAAATCCAATTATATAAAAAAACATACGACACATAAATTTACCATTATTATAAAATCATTAATCGAACTTAGAAGGTCAAATGATAATCAAGTAAAGAAAAAGTTATTGATTTACCAAGATAATGAGCTTTTTATATCTTATTTGAGGACGTAAATGAGTTTTTTAGTGGACCATACTTACGGACACAAATGTGTTTCTATCAAGTGACGTTGAAATTAGAATGCTATGGCTGGATACATTTTTGAAGTATAACGTCTTAAATTGGATTTGATTGAACTAGAAAAATGATTAAAACAGAAAATTATTTAAAACGTAGAAAGTTTTTTAGATATCAAATACAGAAACACTAAATGATTGCTATCAAATTAAAATTTTATTCTTTCACGTTTTGATTCTTTTGTGATCCAAGTTTTTTCGTTTTTTTAAGATTACATTAAAATTATGTTTTGCATGTTTTATAAATATATTAGAATGTAAAGCTGTACAAAATGAAATAAGAAACCGTTAATGTTAATTTAATAAAATGTAGACGAAATCATCATTGTATTGATGGTTCGAAAATACATACAAAACATTAAATTCTGGTAATATTACAATATTAATTCAAATATGAAAACTTTTATTATACTTTTTGTGTAATTATTAATATTTTGAAATTCACAATTCAAACAAATTATTGAGAATTTTGTGACGCTTAATAAAGAAATTGCTTAAAATTGATCCAATATTAATTTTGCAAATTAATAGAAGGAAAACTATTTTTATTTTTGACTAAAAAGTAAATTTTATTATTTAATTTTTTATTTTTAACCAAAACTCATTAAAAACATATTTTCATTTTTAACAATATCAATATTTATTTCTTTTTAATATAAGACAAAAATATACTTTAATTTTAAGCAACTTACGTTTGAAAAAATAGTTTTTTTAGCAACCTACTTTAATAAATGGTTTTTTAAGTAGTCTACTTTAAAGGAAATGGTTTCAAAATATTACGGACGTAAAACCAACTTTAAATGGTTGCTAAATTAAGCAACATAGATTTTTTTGAAAAAACCGTTTTTTTTTTAGCAACCTATTTTAATATATGGGTTTTAAAGTAGCGTACTTTAAATAAAATAATTTGAAAATATTCCGGACGTAAAACCAACTTTAAAATGGTTGCTAATATAAGCAACGTATTTTTGAAAAAAACGGTTTTTTGGCAACGTACTTTAATATATGGTTTTTAAAGTAATGTACTTTAAAGGAAATAGTTTGAAACTATTCCGGACGTAAAACCAACTTTAAATTGTTGCTAATTTAAGCAATGTACTTTTGAAAAAAACAGTTTTTTTAGCAACCTACTTTAATATATGGTTTCTTTAAGTATCAAAATTTTGAAAACACAATTTTTTAGCAACCTACTTTAATGGTAATTGGTTCATACATAAACACTTTTGAAATCGTTGCTATTTTAAGCAACGTGCTTTCCAAAATATGTTTGTTTTAGCAACTTACTTTTGAAAAAAATAGTTTTTTTAGCAACCTACTTTGATATATGGGCTTTTAAGCATCGAACTTTTGAAAACACGATTTTGTTAGCAACCTACTTTAACCATAATCGGTTCATGTCATTCCTGACATAATCACTTTTGAAATATTTGCTATTTTAAGCAACATACTTTTTAAAATGTTTGTTTTTTGCAACGTACTTTTGAAAAAACAGCTTTTTGCAACATACTTTTTAATCCGCCGTTAAAAAAAAGCAACCTACTTTAATATATGATTTTTTGAAGTAACGTGCTTTAAAGGAAATAGTTTAAACATATTCCGGACATAAAACCAACTTTAAATGGTGCTAATTTAAGCAACGTACTTTTGAAAAAACAGTTTTTTTAGCAACCTACTTTAATATATGGTTTTTTGAAGTAACCAACTTTTGAAAACACGGTTTTTTACCAACCTACTTTAATAGTAATTGGTTCATTGTTATTTTATTTGTTTTTAGCAACATACTTTTGAAAAACAGTTTTTTTAGCAACGTACTTTAATTTATGGTTTTTTTAAGTAACGTACTTTAAAGGAAATAGTTTGAAAACATTCCGGGCGTAAAACCAACTTTAAATGATAGCTGTCTTTTGCAATTTTGGTCCCAAATATATATCGGAACAGGGACTGAAAACGTTACAAAAACCACAAATGCAGGCCAAAATTGCAAAAAGAAAAAAAAATTTCTAGGATGAAAATTGAAAAAGTCTGTTTTGCTCAGGGACCAAAAATATAAATAAATTCTACCAGCTGGTTTTGTGACACTTGGTTGGACTGTTCAAGCTTCCTGACTCTTTTTTCGAATTTGAAGATGAAGTACAGTTACTTTTCATTTTCCAATAAGTTGTGAAAATTTTGTTAAACAGTGTCGTCATCATCTAGAAAGAATCCAACTATGTTTTAGAACAATAAAACATCAGATTCAGCTTTGATGCTAGGATCGAGGTACTAACTTTATGTTTATTTAATAATAGAGTAAATTACATTTTTGTCCCAAAAAGCTATTTTGGTTCTTATTTGAGGTTCTTGTAATGTATCTGGTCCTGTTTTAAGTGAAATGACTAATATTGGTCCTAAAGTATGGCTGATTTTTGCAATTTTGATCCCAGATGTAGTCATTTTACTTGGAACTGGGAGTAAGGACCAAAATTGCAAGAGAAAACTTTTTGGGACCACAATTGTTAAAAACCTGTTATACTCAAGGACTAAAAATGTAATGCACGCTTATAATATTAATTTCATCACTGAAAAGGATTACAAGGTTTCACTTGTGTATTACTCAGACTGCTTTTATGGCAATGAATAGCACTGGAGGCAAACTTTTGGTATTCTAATTAGGCAAGCTCTTGAATTTTCCCATTATAAAGCATATATGTATATTTATTTCTATAAAATTCCATATTTTGAGTAATTATTATTCTATTTCAGTCCTGCCTTCTGTTGGTATTGCTGCACTTTCTGCCAGCAAAGCTGAAAGAAGAACTAATATATCTGCAGGCGAGTACAAACTACAAAATACAAAGTGTCGATTGCTATCATTTATGTAGTCTGTTTTTTAACACAAAGTCCTGTTTTCTTCTTGTTAAAAACCACTAGAATCATCTAGAAGAGTTTTTTTTGCCATGGTCAACTTCACTAACCCTGGGATTTTGGGTGATGTTGCATTTTTTCGGCGTTATTATGAGGCCAGCTAACTTATCAAGCTTTTAAATGTTACTTACCATATCCATATATATTGTCATATTAATCAATCTCAAAATTGTCTTATATATGATTTTATGTTATGTATACATTTAATTGATACATAAGTCTCTATTAGTATTACTATTTGTCTATATTCAAATTATAGTAACCCAATGAATAGTACTATATCTAATTATACAGGCTCTGTTTTTCATCTTACCAGGAAAAGGAAAATGAAAATAGAAAGACAAAGAGATATGATAACGGTCCATCAAGAAAACGTAAAGATAAAAGGGTATGCAAAATTTTCTTCGTGTTTCAACTGTTTTTGTATATAAAAAGAGAAAGAGTGATGATTTTGTTCGTTTTGATGTATGAAAACATTAAAGAGTATATGCAAGAATTCTTGTTCGAGTCTTAGAAAAAAGTGACTTTTTGTCAAACTGATATAAAGGTTGACACTTTTTAAATCTTATCATTGTTCATGTTTTTTTTTCAGTCCATGAGAAAATTGCAGAACAACCGGCTACAAGTCTTGCCAATGGTCTTCCGTATGCTCAAACAACCGCCTGTATGGACAGTGATGATGGCATCTCTTACAAAGGTTGGTAGCATAATTCGTTTGTGAATTAAATATTTTTGTTGTCTTTTATCGTGTTCGTGAATATATAAACATGGGTATTTGTTAAGACTTAAGATACAATATTTTCTTCTTCTTGGTGAACCAGGGGAGTACGATGGTGTTATTGGATCTAGGGTTTAGTTGTTTCTTTCAGGCCGTGATTTGAGATATAAATTGGGTTTATTTGGGTCTGAATTGGGCTTCATCAGTCTATCAAATAAAGAATCACGGATCATGTTGTTGGTGGCAATATTAAGACTGGGAGGAAAATTGGGAGTGTAGCTTTCGGTGAAGTTTATTAAGGTATTCCCTGATTTTAATGTTTGTTTATGTATATCATTTTTTCAATAGTTATTTAGTTTCTTTATTTGATGATATGCAGGAGTTAATATTCAAAGTGAGGAAAAAGTAGTTACTAAGCTGGTAATGATTTCAATCTCTATTTGTTTGATTAGGTTATTGTTAGATTTATTGATACAGTGATCTTCAAACAAGATGTATGAAAATTTTTATCTGGCACTACTCAGATGAAGATAACATGACAAGACCCTTATTAATGGTTACTACATCTCTTGACAAAATGGTCCTCAAAGAAACAATTACTGTTGGTCTTTGTGCATATTTGGTTTAATTGTTCATTCCATTGAAAATTATGTCTTTTTGTCCCATTTAATCATATACCCTTTGGGTCACCATTTTTTAACATTTTGTTAAACCCTAACAGGAATATGTTCCTGAGCATTAAAGTTCCTTATATTGAACTTTTTAATTTTGTTCCTGAGCATTAAAGTTCCATTTTTTAGGAAACAATTTCAACTCTTTAATTTTGTTCCTGAGCATTAAAGTTCCTTATATTGAACTTTTTGAGAACCCTTGGTAAGCTTCCCTTCGCTTCCTGTTTTCTTTGTCTACTCTTCACAACCATCACCACCTTATGCCGCCATCTTAGCCACCAGAAAACACCACCGCCACCCATGGTGGTGGCTATTTATGAACTCAAGGAAAAGACATACAGGTGTGTGTCTATGTGTACGTGTTGTAAGATCAAGCCATGAGTTTGTTAAGAACAAATGACAGCCCTAGATTCTTTTGAGTTTCTATGATTTCATGTGAAGTTTCAATTATATTTAGTTTTGATTTTGTCATGGGAATTGAATTATTTCGTATAGGACCTGTTAAGGGATGTTAAGAGACCATTATCAAGCCGTGAAGTCGTTTCTCTAAATCACTTGATGGATTAAGAGACTTGTTATCCTTATAAGAGTCAAATGAGATTTTATGTGTTTTTCTGCAATCTGCCACTGGATTGTAAAAATCATATAAAAGCTTATAAAAATCGTAAAAATGCAAGACCAGTGCCCATAGTTCAAATTTGAGTCTATAATCTTCCTGTAAAATCCCATAACCTAATTCCTTCTGTAGCTATTTTATTCTGGTACGTTTTAAGGGTTGATTAGAAAACTGTAATTCTGGATAGCCTGTACCATTTCAGTCATAAAAGTGAATTGGTAAATGATCTAGACTTGGGGCTTATGTCCTTGGAATCCTAAGACAATATAGTTTACCCTGTAAAGTAGCTTGTATTAATTCCTTTATTTGATTATATAAATTTGGTCACAATCAGAACACAAAATCTGGGAAAAAGTTGAATCTGAAGTTGTTAATCTTTTAGTGTAGTAATTGTACACTGCTATTATATTGATTATGGGAATTGCTATTTTAGGCAAGAAGTAGTGAAGTGGAATACCTTTGTGACTCAGTGACTTTGTGTGTGGACTTATACTTTTACGGTGAGTTATTTCACTCCGTTTGACTTCATTACGTATTTGCTATTCTGTGTGGTTGTGTTACTTACTATTTCGAGTAGGTTTTTATTTTAGTATCATAAGTATGTACATGCACTACATTTGGGCAGAGAGAATTATTTCTCTCGGGCCGGGGGCAGAGAGGCTTGTTTCTCTCAGGCCGGGGGCAAAGAGACTTGTTTCTCTTGGGCCGGGGGCAGAAGGACTTGTTTCCTTTGGGCCGGTTATCTTATCGGAGCTAGCTACTCCTACTTTCCATTTATAGCTAGTACTGATCTGTTCATTGGTTAGCGGGTAATTGGGATATATGTATATATATATATATATATATATATATATATATATATATATATATATATATATATATATATATATATATATATATATATATATATATATATATATATATATATATATATATATATATATATATATATATATATACTTGTGTATTGTTTGGATTTGGGGTAGTAAATGCTAATGTGGTTGGATGTTAGTGTTAGAATTCACTAAGCTTTGTGCTTACCCTTTCCCTTAACATTTTTTTAGGTACTGATGGGTCGAGGAGTTGACTGTACACACACCGAGGATCATTTGAGTCATCTTTCTATTTTGGGAAAGTTTTAATTTGGGACCTATTTGGCTTTTACGACTTCCGCAATATTTTGAGATTATTATTTACTTGGTTTGAAGTTAAGTAGTATTTGGACACGTTGAATTATTTAGTTAAATTGGAATTTTTCTTAAATTATAAGTTTTCATTTAAAAAAAACAATCGGGTTTTACAGATGGCTACTCCAGATCCTGGTTTTGCCTCTTCTAGCGTATCTAAGCATCGAACTCGATCTCCCTCGACGCAGCAGCAGACTCCATCTCAGCAAAAGTCTGACGTCGAGCAGCAGCCATAGACCTGTTGATCTCCTTCTTCTTCATAGCATGGCACTGAGCCATCATCGCCTCCTCCTTCGTAGAGAACCGCTGCTTAAACAGCGCTAGCATCTCCGTCTTGACCGAATTAATCACCAAAGGGAGCATCTCGAGCACAGCCCTAGTCGCCTCCGCGATGACTAAATCTCAAATCCTTATCACTCATCTCAAGCCCATCCCGGCCTCGTGAATTCGACCTGAATTCCGAATCATTTCCTCATGGGTCAACCATCCTCATTCTGAATTACGACAAAAACACGGGTTACAACCGCATAACACATCGCTCACATGATTTCCTCGTCTACATGCTCCTTAGGTCCCTCAAGTCTCCTTTCGTTCCAGCTACTAATCTTGTGCTTCCAATAGTACGGGCCCTTGTACTACTTTTCACACCTATTCGTACTTGTTATGAAAATCGTCCCTGTTCCTTAAGTCGCCTCACTCTCTTCTAGACGGCATTTGTATATCATTCATACGACCCTGCACCGAAGTGCCTATCACTCTTCCTAGGTCTACCTAGGATTTCAACATCTCACCCGCACCGTAAAAACTTACGCTCGTACCGTCAGGTCGTCTCGTGAATGCGTAATCGTATGCAATAAGAACAGATAGACAGTCGAATAAATGTCCCTACCTTAACGTCACAACCAAACAAGGAATATCCAGTAAGGATGGTACAAGAATTCTAAGTCTATCCGATCATATTGCCTAAAATTCTAAAGCATTCCCTTAACTTCCTAACACTACAAGCATAGGTCCAGAAGGCACACACAAGCATCACATAGCAAGAAGCAAACTAGGCAAAAGGCATCCCTATGATCCAGGCCAATTATATCATGCAATTTCCTAAGTGGATCTTCAGCCTATTTCTAGCATACATCATATTATCAGCACATAATATCATGGATATTTTGGGAATTAAATCACTTACTTGAGCTCCGACCGACTACATGTATCACATCTCGTTCTTTTCAAAACCCATTTATCCGGTTAAAACCATAAGTCAGGTATCCATACAACACATTACTACACATAGTAATTGAGCTACCTACGCATGTAACTTCACCTATAGTATAGTGAGAAAACTAACCTGATCCGCGACCTCAAGCTAGACAGCACTCCACGTGAGTGCCCTTAGATCCCGAAAATATGAACTCCCTAACAATGATAAACTTCACTTAGAACTTCTTAAACCCCAAACAGGATAAACCTCTAAGACCGGTACCCCTAACCCTCAAGTTTGACCAAAAGTCAAACCGGTCAAAAAGTATACGGTCAAAGGTCAAAGTGAAAGTCAAAGGTCAACAGGAAATTAATGTCGCTATCTTCCCTAGATAGCGTCACTTACTATGAAAAATCTCAAACTTCATCGCGAACCATGACTGAGTTAGGGTCGCTAACTATAGAGTTAGCGCCGCTAACTCCTGTGTTCAACCGAAATCCTCCAAAATCTCTTAATCCAATAATTCATGGTCTTAAATCTTCCAGGGGCCTTCCAAACATTCCCTAGGTCCATAAGAATCCTAACTATACCATCCAAACATGACCATACAAGCTCATGAACAAGATCAAAGTCCAACATGGTCCAAAACTCAACAAAACCACCAAAGAGAGTTTGACTTACTCTCTAAACCAACTTAATGGTTCTAAATCAGAACTTAAAAGCATATAGTTCTGAACTTTATCCTTTCCAACCATGGACCATACCAAAAAAGGGATCATTACTCCATTTCAATCCATAAAATCTCACTTAAATCACAAGAAGAACCTTAAAAATGTAAAAGGGTGGGAACTTTACTCACAATGGTCTAGAAAAATGCAGATATTTGAAGATTCAACCAAGGGGAACAACTTCTAGTATAACCATCACCTTCTAACACCATCAAAGCTTCAAAAATCCTTCCAAAGACCAAAAACACCAAAAATTCATCCATGGTGACTTAGAGACCAAAAAAGACGATTTGGGCGCTGAGAGTGAGTGAATGACGGCAATTAGCGCCGCTAACCTAAATCTATGGCCCAAAGCTCAAAATTTATGGTTTTTGCCAAAAAACAGCAATTAGGGCCGCTAACCTAAAGTTAGCATCGCTAACTACACATCATACAAACCCACTACCAGACTTAGACCTTAGCGACGCTAATACCTACACATAGCGTCGCTTATAGCTACACATAGCATCATTAATGCCTACACATGGCGTCACTATGTACAACTCTCCCTAATTTCCAAAAACTTAAATCTTTTAACTTATGAGCTTGGATATTTCGGGTTTAGGGTCTTACATGATATCTCGTCATGGCATACCGGTTTCAATAGTTTCCGATCGAGATGTTATGTGGGGAATATATTGTACAGATTTGATGATGCCATTATGTGTTATAAAGTTAATTTTAGACTGCTCATTGTTGACAGTCGGTATTGTCTAAATAATTGTAAATATTACACTTAGACAAGCTGAGCTGTCAGCCAGTATTTGTTTTTTACTGTAAATATCGGAGCTGTTAAAGATTGAAGCACTGTCGATCAGTGTAAAGCTGAGTATGTCTCAACTGCTATCCTTAGAGCTGAATAGAGTGGAGTACCTGAAGCTGATCAGCTGATGATAATACTGAAGCTGATCAGCTGACACTGATACTGAAGACGGTTAGTAGATGCTGATATGGATGACACGCTGATCACGCATCAGCTGCTGCTAATGTTGGTGTTGATATTCATCATGCTGAAGTCGAAGTTGATGCTGAAGCTGACTCTCGTGCTAATTCGACTGAAGGTCAGATCTGGTCTTGTCTTGGAGATCAGATTTTTTATTATCCCCGAAGATTTAAATTCCTACAATCTTGGGGTATGGTTCAATTTGAAGATCTACAGATAATATTGGTTTGATTTGAAGATCTGCAGATAATATTTTGACTGAAGATTCTCCTAATTTTTAGGAGATTATCCTGGAGCATTTATGAATATATTAATCAACAACCTCTGTGTGAAAAAGGTTGGTGATTGATGAATTTCGTGAGTGACGAATTTAGACAGATTCAAAACTATGTGATTTAGTTTTTTTGTAATCTGTGTGCTTAAACTGAAAAACCTCAATAAATAAAGTTGTGTTTTATTTGTTGAATACTTGTGTTTATTCCGCGATTCTGTAGGATTCATACGCAAGTGTTCAGATCGAGGGACCAATATGTTTGATTTACGTCTCAATTCTGGAAAAAGTTCCATGAGGAATTGGGCACGCAAGTTCATTTAGCACAACATATCATTCCCAGACCGATGGGCAGAGCGAGTGGACGATTCTGAATCCAGAGGATATGTTGCAAGCTTGCTTCATTAACTTTGGTGGGGGTTGGGATTCATACCTCCCGTTGGTTGAGTTTTCCTACAAAAATAGCTACCACACGAGTATTGGCGTGCCACCTTTCGAGATGTTGTACGGGAGGAAATGTTGAACCCGGATTTGTTGGGGCGAGGTAGGAAGCGTGTTTTGGGAAGTACTGAAATCATACTTACGACGACGGAGCTTATCCAAAGGGTTCGGGAGAGATTGTGTATGGTGTAGAGTCGACAGAAGAGCTATGCAGATAGATGCCAATCTGACCTTGAATTCCAGGTTGGGGATTTTGTACTCCTCAAGGTGTCGCCATGGAACGGAGTTATTCGATTTCGGCAAAGAGGCAAATTAGGTCCCCCGGTATATCAGACCCTATCATATTGTAGCACTGGTTGGCCGAGTGGCATATTGTCTGGAGTTTCTAAAGCAGCTAAGCCTGATCCACGATACCTTTCACGTATCCCAGTTGAGGAAGTGCATTATCGATGAGACCGCTGTGGTGTCTTTAGGAGATATTCAGGTCGACGAACGTTTGAATTATGTGGAATGACGTATTTTTATCCTAGAGAGAAAAACTAAGGCCTTGCACAACAAGGAAGTCGGATTGGTGAAGGTGTAGTGGCAGCACCGGAAAGGGTCCGAATGGACGTGGGAATCGGAAGAAAGGATGAATAGGAATTACCGTGAGATGTTTGTGGGTGCAGATTTCGGGGACGAAATCACAACAAATGGGGGAGAGTCATAAGACCTGAATCCCGGGTTTAATTTTTGTGAACTTTACTTAGAGTTTCAAGGTGTTGGAGTTGGATGAAGGGACCATCGCGACATGATCAGGCTAAGGTTGCGACGCGATGGGGCATTCTTGAATGCGGGGGTTAATGATGGTCGTGACGCGACCATGTGTGCATCGCAATGTGACGGCGCCAGGGCACTAAACCCTAGATTTCAAGCTTTGAGCCATATATAATGCCCTTAAACCCTGAGGCTGACTCCCACCAGTCTCTCCTGCTTTGTAAAAAACCCTAACACAAAAACCCTAGCCTCCTTTGTCATCTAAAGCCCATTTTTGGACCTTGAAGGCTTGCTTGGAGAGGAAGAAGAAGTTTTGGTGCTCTAGGAAGGCTACGTCAAGGGAGCTCCAGCTGACCTTTGTAAGTATAAAAGATCCTTTCTTTATGGCCTTCCACCTTAAGAATATGAGTATGTATGGGATTTAGTTGTTCTTTGGTGATTTGAGGAGGCTTAGGAATTTTAGAATGGATTCTTTCATTCTTGGAGCTCTCGAGCCTTAGTACAACCCTGACCGAGCCCTTGTAAGATCATGCATGTTTAGAACAACCATTGAAATTCCTATTTTGACCTAGATCTTTGCCATGGCCATGCGCTTATAAGATCATAAAGTTCGTATTTTTATAAGTCTAGGGATTGAATAAATGAGGTCTGGTAAGTATTAAGCCCTGTCTTAACGTATTAAGACCTACATGAAGAAGTTGGTTAGCCTAGAGATCGCAACATAATCAGTAGCAGATGGGAATCGCGACCCTGGCTCGTACCCAATGGTAGGGATGAGCATGGGTCGGTTTGGGTCGGTTTTTGGCTTAAACCAAATCCAAACCGAATTCAGTCGGTTTTTCAGTTTTCAAACCCACATGGTCGGTTTTGAAGTTTAACAGGAGTGAAGGGGAAGAGTATCGTTCCCGAACCAGCCCTCAGTCCCTCACACGAGCTTTATTCCCCGACTACCGTTCTTCTCATGGCACCATCGTAACCTCTGATTGTGTGAACCAAACTCGCCCGATCTCTACTCCAACTGCCAAACACGCACACACACGGGAGTATAAACTCTCGAGTTAGAAGCTTCCTTCCTCCCCGAGGTTAACCCACTACTGCCCCTCTCTCACCTCCTTGAATTCTCTCTGCCTGCACCCCGCTACACTCATTTCTACAGGTTCAATGAAAGCTGACCATCTTAGAGATGGTATCCAATACCGGAAACAACTTAACAACGACCATAGCCGGAGCTCGCTGCTTCCACCCAAGGACTCGCCAGAAACTCACCGGGAACGATACTCTTCCCCTTCACTCCCGTTAGCTTTCTCTCTAGCATCCCTTCTCACAGTACAGCCTGAAATCTTCCTCTCATCGTGGTCGTGGCGTGTCTGTTTATGTAGATAAACGCTTGAGCACGATTAAACTTGATTCCCTATTTGTCACTTTAGGCTGCATGACTTTCAAATAGTACAATTTAAGTCCTTCTAAAGCCTCATAATTCCACAACCGCCCCATCACTCATGATGTTATTTAAATTAAATGACTAGTTATATTTAATAAATAACATCAATTACTAGAATAGATATTTTTTTTATTTATAAAATTACCAGATTTGCCCTGAATATTACACAAAAGAACTTATTGTATGTGTTCTCATTAAATCGTTTAATTATTTTTACACAAATGTCATTTTAAATGAAATTGCAACTAATCACTTTTAAAACAAATTCTATTTAAAACAATTGATTCATATTTATAGAATTATTAAATCATTCTTAAAACTTATAACAAAACATCAATATGATACTTGTATACCTACTTATTTATAAATAGGTATGGGGAAAATGTGTATTTGCATTGAGTAGAAATCTCAAGAGAGAGACTTATGAAATATTGAAAATTTCTAGTAAATAATTTATTTATTTACTTTCCAAAACAAATTTTATTTTGTCGATTTAAGTCCAAAACTCTTAGGCCCAAAACGCGGATGTTACAGATAATGAGAGTCATGAATTGGTAATTAATGAAGTATGTTTTGGGTTGTAAAATCCCTAATTTATCTCCCTTTGATCATATAGAAGTATATATAAAAGTTAGAAAGAAATGGACCCTTGTATTAGAATTTATGGCACATGAGCTTCCTTAGAGCTCTTGTGACATCATGTGGTCTTAACCATTAAGTCATGAACTAAATAAGACTTAATGGGATTAAAAATATGTTCTTAACATGTTAGAAGGTTAATAGAACCTATTGGTAAAGTTTTGTTAAGTTTGGAAACAAACGGAACCAAGAAATGGACTAAAACTACAAAAAACGAACAAAAACTTGGAGCTGAAAAATGGGGTCTGCAGGATCACACGACCCCGTGTGATCCTGACACGACCCGTGTGATATTGAGAAGAAAGTTTGGACATCCTGGAAGCCTCACACGACCCCGTGTGATTCCTACACGACCCGTGTGACCTGGACTCTTATAATTCACTTCCATTATGACCCTAATTGAGTAGTTTGGTCCCCTAACCTTTAGTATATGTTTAATATAGTGTGAAAACATAAAAATGAGCATAATAGGACATGGGTTAAGTGGTCTTTACATGTTGTTAAGACTTAAATGTTTTAATAAAATGTTAATGAACTCCTTAGGTAATTAAGGAGTAAAGTTTATGGAATGGAAGGGACAACGAAATGCAGTAACCCTAGTTAGACCTCTCTAACTAGCCAAGGTGAGTATATGTAGCTTTTACCCACTTTGAGATACATGGAAAGTATTATGAAATATTTATTTATGTTTTCTACATGTAGAGATGAATATGTGTTAATACTTATGTTATGTTGATATGTATTATGTAGGATAATGATATTGGTGTTCTAACGAGAATACCATATTATGAATAATATATGATTGATAAGTGAGATATAAGTAACGATATAAGAATTAGTATTTGGCTTATAGCCTTAAAATACATAGAAGTAATGATGATATGGTAGGAAGAGTATATGAAAATGAGCCAAAAATGTTATGAAAGATAATAAGTTAGATGGGGATATAACTCTCCATGAATAATGAATAATACAGTAAAGTATATGTGTTGGCACATATTCTTAAAAAGGAATATAAAGTGATATAAATGAAGAAATAAAACATTAGGGACATAACTCCCCACAAATAATGAGTAATGTGGTAAAGTATATGTGTTGTCATATAGCCTTGAAAATAGTATGAATGATATAGATGAAAGCGTAGAACACTGGGGACATAACTCCAATCAAGAAATGAGATGCGATGAATTGCTGTAATTTGGGACTTAACTCCTCGTAGTAATAGTATAGTGAAATAAAGTGATTATCTTGGTTATGTATATACATGTTAAGTAATTAGTATATAATAAAAGATATGAAAGTAATGTACGCATGCAAAGAATAAATGAGAGTTTGGTGAAATGTATTGACATGGAATACATTAGTTATGAGATTAATGTAATAAAGGTGAATTGTGTAAATAGCAAGCATAGACTATTTTATGTAATTGAAATGTTATGAGTTATGAAAGTTGAGTCTGTTAGCTAAAGAAGAAAGTAAAAGTAATATAGTCCGAACCAGGATCTTACCCGCAAGAAGGGGGATCAATCAGAATCTTACCCGCTTGAAGGGGGATTAACTAGGACTTTACCCGTTCGAAGGGGGGTCAGAATACACTACTGGGATGTTATTTCCCTTCGCAAAGCAGTGGTCTTTAGCACGCCCTTATGGTTGGATTTGTTCTATATCATGAAGGGAGATGAAATTAGCACGCCCTTATGGATATATATGTTCTATTCCATGAAGGGAGAGGAAACTGAGCACACACTCACGCATGGATTATTTTCGTTCCGAGGAGGGAAAAGAATACAAAGTTGCTTGTAAATAAACATGAATAGAATGAAATTATGATACAGAATTGGTTAAGTTATATATATATATATATATATATATATATATATATATATATATATATATATATATATACATATATATATATATATATATATATATATATATATATATATATATATATATATATATATATATATATATATATATATATATATATATATATATATATATATATATATATATATATGATATTCAGTTATACGAGTTGTGTTGTAAGTACGGGGGTACACGTAATGGCATAAGAATCTTTAAAGGAATAAATATATTGATACTAAGTATATGCATATATATTAAAGATATATGTATGTTTGAAGAAGTCATCTACATAACTTAATAGATCATGTATGATTTATCGGTATATATATATATATATATATATATATATATATATATATATATATATATATATATATATATATATATATATATATATATATATATATATATATATATATATATATATATATATATATATATATATATATAAACTATATATATGTGGAGGGTATGAGCGTTAGTAATTAAAGAGTCATTATAAAGACTCAATAGGTAAGGGTTGTTTGTGTAGCATATGTGATAACGGTTGTGTATTCAACCAGTAATTAATGAGTTAATAATCTATGAGTTTTGTGACAACTAGAGTATGATGTATAATATATATATATATATATATATATATATATATATATATATATATATATATATATATATATATATATATATATATATATATATATATATGTTCTAAGTAATATAGATTATTAGAAAAAGTGATAATAATTAAAAAAAATCACGGGTGCCACATCACAACTATCGTGGTAGTCAATAGTGATCACTGACCCAGAGTTTCGATGTTTCATTAATGCGAGGTAAAGCCACATTGAATCATGTACATCTTTATTAGAAGAATATTAGGGATAAGAACGGTATGAGCGTGTAATACATCTCGGTACGAGATATACCCATCGGCTAGAATTGTAAATTGTCATCAATGTATGGTATAGTAAACTGAATCATCCAATTCTAAATTAGAAATTTGTAGGCAAGAGATGTTGTTGATGCCTCAATTTTACTACTGGTGTTGTAGCAAAGATCATAGGCATAGACTTTCGAAATATCATCAACATTTGGTTTAAAATGGTGAATCATCTATTTCTTGCATCAGAATATAGAGTGGGTAAGAATGGATTTTTGAATTTTATAATTTTTGTTTGATTTTAATTCTCCCCCTAAATTTGTGCATAGAGAAGTGGTAACAAGAAATATGAACAAATTTAAAAAAAAAAATATTTTTCAGTCATCGAAACGAATCATCTCAAGAAACCCTATAAGCACGTCAAAACGAATAAAATAGGAGTGTCAAGAGAATTCAAACCGTAATCCAGCAATTTGGGTTGAAAAACCTCGTTAGTGACGGTCCCCCTTTAAGTGATCTTTCCTTTCTCTCTTCCCGTAAAAGACATATACTCTCCATTAAAATTCTGAATGGCGTGCAGTTGAGAGATGTCTCCTGTCATATGCCTGTAACAGCCACTATCAACATACCAAGGTCTGATGATATTCCTCTATAGCTGCTCCTGCACATGATGCAGGATTAATTAGATTTGGGAACCAGTCCATTTTGAAACTGGGTTGACCATTTCTATCGACACATGAAACTTGTTCCAAAATCATATCTCGTTTATCAAATAAAGGACATGACGAGTTTACAGTACTCTTTGGTGATATGGAAGTGAGGCCTTTGGGAACCCATCTGTAATTTGGTTTAAGTTTTTTATTGTTCAAATAGATGGGAACTTCAACACTTGATTTTGGTTTGGCAAAACCATCTCTCGAATCAGTCTTTTTGTCCTTGGGGCCCTGATTCTTGGCTCTGTTAGCATTCAATCACTATTTGGTGACCTCAAGGGTTTTCTTTTGTAAGATCTCCCTCTTGGTATGTTCTTCCCACTTTGTGCATATTAGGGAACGTAAGTATGCTGTGGACAATTTCTGGCTATGTGACCTGGAGTTCCATAGTTAAAACATGTTTGTCTTTTCAAGAGAGTATGATTGGGACTTGGTCGTGGTCTAGATAAATAATTTCCACAAGTACACACAAAAACATCAAATCATTTCACAAATTTACGAGACTTAAATTTTTCAAAAGAAACATCACCACAAGTTTCTGAGTGATTAACATTTTTAGTGTCTTGTTTCACACGATTATTTGAAATAACAGAAAAATGTTAGTTTTTGAAGAATTTGTAACAAAAATAGGATCCTTTTTGTGTGCCTCGTTCCCATCTTCCACGACTACTTTATCTGCACATGAGGTAGAAGCATTAGTATCGTCCACCTTAACCCCCTCAGTTGGGCCGGATTGTTCAGTCTTAACTGAAACTGAAGCAACTAGCTCATCACAACGTACATGTTTCTTTATTTCTTTGGTTTCAAGAACTGGATTATAGTTATCGTTGAAAGGGGGTGGAACACTACTATACCCTAGACCCTCGCCCTGTTTGGTCTGCCACTTTAACTGTTGCTCAATTATTGATTCAACTACCGTACTTGACACATCATATTTTTTAAAAGTAAAATCAGCATCATTAAATTTTTCTTTCAATGCATCAAGTTCGACAGTCAGATTAGCAATTTTCTCTTTGGCAAACTGATAGTGACAACTTTTTCACTATATTATTCTTTAATTCTTTTTAAATCTTTTGTTTGAGCTTCTAGTTTTTCTTTAAGAGGTTTTTGTCCCTTTATAAGGTTATAAATTGCATTTTTAAGATCAAAAAATTCTCTAACTAAAAGGTCATTTTGCTCACGGTGTTTATTAATTTTATCTACACAAGATTGAGAGCATGAAGTTTCACTAACCTCTTTGGTGTTGGGAGTGGTAGAGACCATGAAAGCGAACTACAGATCCATCATCTCTTCCTCGGCCTTGTTTATTTCTTCACCATCTTTAATCTGTGCCAGATTAGCTCTTCCATCCTCAGTGAGATTTAATGCCTGCATCTGATCATCCCAAGAGAATTGTTGAGCCACCATAGCTCTCTCAGTGTTCTAAGGAGCCTCTCTGTTGATTCTAGTAGGCACCAATGTCCTCCCAACGTTGTTTTCCACCTTTGGCTTAGTGCACTCACGAGAAAAGTGTCCTGGCTCGTGACAGTTGTAGTACCTCAGCTTACTCTTGTTGAAACCCACCTTCTTATCCACGTTCACTCCCTAGTTGTTCTTCCCAGTTCGTTGAGTGAATTTCTTTGCCCTGAACACAGCCATGGTGATTTCCCATGAGATGTCCATTTCTTCAACATCTTCTAGATGAATTTGGTCAAGTTCATTAATCATGACCGGAGGAACTAGTTCAGCAGCCACAAAAGCGTTATAACAGTTCATGAAACCAGCCATTAGGGGCATGTTCTCTTCAGTTCCCTTGGCAACAGCTGGAGTTTGCGAGGTTGACTTTGTGGCAGAACTCAAACCAGAACAGCTTTGAGATGTCATCGGTAAACCAGATGATGGTGAAGCATGATGTGTTGGCATAGCAGAGAATGCACTTGTTGTGGATGCTCCTAAGTTGGCAGTCGAGTATGAATTGACATGGATGGTTTCTCGCTGCTTGTCATCCATGTCATAGGCTTTGATGACCGCCATCACTTCAGCAAGAGAAAGCTTGCTCAGGTCCTTGGTTTTCTTGATTACTGAAACATTCATGTCCCAGTTCCTAGGTAGAGAGTTAAACAGCTTCTTGTTTATCTCAGAGCGAGATAACACGATTCCAGCAGTACTCATTTCAGTGTTGAGTGTAATGAATTGTTGCAATTGAACTTCAAGAGCCTCCCCGAGCACATGATTGAACATGTTGAATTTCTGACGAAGCAGATCATTCCTGCTCTGTTTCATGTCTTCATTACCTTCATACACTTCAACCAGAGCTTCCCACAAAGCCTTTATAGATTTGTATTCTCTGAAACCTTGATCAATATCCAGAGACAAGGCCATAGTGAGAGTGGCAAGTGCCTTTTCATCATCCTTTACCTTATTAAAGTCTTCATCGGTGTATTCCTCTATTGGTTTTTCAACCACAGTCTTAGCCTCATCATTTAAAGTGGTTGTAATTTTGACCGGACCTCTCAGAATGCTTCTCCACACCTTAATATCCTTCATCTTTACGTATTCTTCAAATTAGAATTTCCACTCAGGAAACCCGTCTGCAAATAACAAACGAGGAATTCGAGTGGTTGTCCCCATGATGGAATCCAAGTCAGAATGCGTTGTTGTGATTGGCATGTTATATGAGTCCATTATTAACTTTATTAACTGAATAACTGGGAAATGAGAGTTAACCGAAAACCCTTAAAAGCTGACTGAAAACACCAAGAGTTGACCGAAAACTCTGATAGTCAGCACTTTAGACTGAAAACTCCTTGACCGAAAACCCTAAAGAACCGAGAACTCTGATGGAATAGATATTTTGACCGACAACATCGAAGTTTGACCTAGTGAATTACCAAAAACAAGTCTGCCGCTGAGAACTTCAAAAAACCTAGCCGAAAACTTCAAGGTAGCCGCCGAAAATGCCAAGACATAGCCGAGAACCCTTAACTTGCCGCCGAAAACTTCAAGATTAGGCTAAAAACACATTTTTGATCAAGTTTGTAGATCCCAAGAATCAAAACAGTCAAATTTTCCGTCCAAAACCACCAATTCCACAAAAACACGAAGAACACTAACAGTGATTTTGGGTCCAACTAACCCAAAAACGCACCAAACACCTCAAAAATCAACTAAATTGCTTCGAAATCGATTGATACCAACAGCTAAAAATCGAGATTCAATGCTCTGATACCAATTGTAAGTCCCGAAAACTATGATCTACCATGTATCAATCCAATCAGTCGATTGTGCGGAATCCAATCGAGTAATGAATCCAAAACAATTTAGAATACGAATTAAGAACACGGTATTAATCTTCAATGCACTCAAATTGAATAATCAAGATGACAGGTACATAAGATGCTCTATGATCTCTCTCTCTCTCTCTCTCTCTCTCTCTCTCTTAATGTTAACGTTTTGTGCAATGAATCGACCAACATACTAAAACTCTCGGCCCAAACATTATATACATGACCTAATTATAAAATCCCACCTAAACATAAGTCCACCGAAAACTATAACCCACAGAAACAAGCCCACCGAAATCACAGGTGATTTCGGTCCAAGTCAACCGAGAACTAAGGGTATTCGGTCCAGAACCGAAAACGCCATTTTGTCTCTAAAATGCGAATAAAGCCTTTTCCAAAGCAAAGCATAAACCATCAAAATATGTCCCAACATTAACAAAAACATTTACAAGCATTATCTAGCGGAAGACTTGACTATAAAAACCTCAGATGCGGTACAGTCGCTTCGTGCTCCAAGCTCAAGCGAACACTTACCTGAAAAATAGTAAGGGTGAAAGAGTAAGCACAAAGCTTAGTGAGTTCCCCAGAATACCACACGATCCATCACATAAACACAATCACAAAAGGTCATCGAGCTTGCCCCGATCGACCTGGCTCTCGGGCTCGCCTCTATCCGGCTAGGCTAAGGACTCACGAGCTCGCCCCGTTCCGTCTGTCACCGAATCAACTCATTCTTTGACTCACGGGCGTGCCCCGATCTTGTCTAGACTCACGAGCTTGCCCCGATCTTGTCTAATCAACTCATTCTTTGACTCACGGGCTCGCCCGATCTTGTCGGTAAACACGTAAGGCACATACATCATATTACTGCACAAAGTAATAAAGCTACCTACGCATGTAACATCACCCATAGTATAGTGAGAAGACTCATCTGGTCCGTAGAGCCAAACAACACCCCTCACGCGCGTACACGGATCTGACAACACAAACGTCCTAACAAGATAAACTCTACTCAGAACTTCCTAAATCCCAAACAGGATAATTATATACGACCGGTGTCCAAAACTCTCAAGTTTGACCAAAAGTCAAACTGGTCAAAAAGTCAACGGTCAAAGGCCAAAGTCAACAAAAGTCAACGGACACCGTTAGTGCCGCTAACTATGAACAGATCCAAAAGACCATTAAGTTCTTAATCCATTCATCCAAGGTCTTAATCCTTCCAAGGACCTTCCAAATAGTCCAAAATCCATAAAGATCCTAACATCACTAAACAAGATGATAAACAAGATTCAAGTCCGAAGTGGTCCAAAACTAATCATAATCACCATAGGGAGTTTGGCTTACTCTCTAAACCATCCCAAAGGTTCTAAAAAGGACTTTAAGGCATAAAGTTCCTGACTTTATCCTTTCCAAACATAAACAACACTAAAAATGGAGTAACACACCAATTAAATCCATAAAATTCCATCAAGAACACAAGGATGATCTAAAAAAACATAGAAAGGCGAAAACTTTACTAACAATGGTCTAGAAAATGCAACTCCTTGAAGACCCAACCAAGAGAAGCAACTTCTAGCATCACCAACAGTCTTTTAACATCACCCAAGCATCAAGAATCCTTCCCAATAGGCCAAAACACCAAAAGTCCATTCACAAGACCTATAGAGAGGAAATGATGAGTTTGGAGGCTGAAAGGGAGCAAATGGTTGTTGCCCTAGTGTTCCCAACCTTCAAATATGGCTCAAGCATGATAATTTAGGGTTTTGGCCCAAAATCAGACATTAACGCCGCTAACCCTAAGGTTAGCGCCGCTAATATCGGTCGTGGAAAACCACACAGACAGTTGGCAAGCTAATGATACAAAAATGCGGGAAAACACCCCTCAGCACATTAGTGTCTCTAATGGCCCTTATACACTCTCTTCCATAATTTTGCTTCCGATTTGACCCGCGAACCTGGACTATTTGAAACTCGGAACTTGACTTCTCGGAATAAGGGTCTTACAACTCTCCCCCACTTAACGAGATTTAGTCCTCGAAATCCTTTCCATACATGCCGTAATCGCACACTAGAAACCCAACCATTCCATGGTCCATACGACCCCCTTCAAATTCGAACCGAAGAATCTTACCGATAACTTCGACAGGCTCATGATCGACATCAACCTTACATGTCTGGAATTTCCAATTCGGAATAATCCGCCACAATACTCCAAAACACAAACACCCGAAGACGACTCCTTCAATGCCAAAGTCCATATACTGCTGACCAAAAACCACATTGACCGCCACGCGCCTAATTTATGCTAACCCACAAACTTTAGATACTCACCATCAGCGTATTCTACCAAGCCCCATGGCTAGCAATTTAACTTGCATAATCTCTGAAGACGCCCAACATATAACGCCAGCTAACTACACGCACGTCAATAACCACCGTCCTACAGACCCACAAGAACTCTGTCCAAGAGTATCCAAAAACTAATATCCAACACAGTATACCACTCACGCACAGCTCCTCAACTATTGTCGCATTCATCAATAACATATATGGAATCACAGGTTCCTCGTTCCGTTCAACTTGCAACCGAACTCGCATGCTTTTACATGTTTCATCCTTTCAGGTTCTCCACTCTGCCCAGTCGATGACCGGAATCACAGTCCTTCCCTGACTCATTCTGATTTCCCTCAGTTGCAAGAACAGATCAGGCGACTGAGAATAACGTCTAACACTCGCTAATCCTCCTGCAGGGCTACACGCTTAACAATCCCTCCAGGTTCCCGACCTAAGATCAACTACTTAACCAACTGCAACAAACCCAACCAGCGAGTCAATTGATTATCTAATAGAGGGTTGCAACACCCGACTCTTCCTACATCCCAAAACGAACCGATCAAGCCAAAACCACCATCCTAAATCAAAAATATCATAGACCCAACCACACTCAGAAGCATATGGTCTTCCTATTATTAAGAACGAACTCAAGATACACCCAACCGGAGTCACCATCACTCTTCTTAACCAAGGCACCCAAAATTCCAACTGACAAAACTTCTCAGAGAAGTTACCTAACCACCTTGATACTCATAACTCAATCCGGAACGTGAAACCTTAAAACGTCCAACCAATTCCAAGATCGGTTATCTACTCGATTCTTAACGTACTGCCAAGAAACCATAAAAGTAGAACGACTCCAATACCACCGCTCCACAAATCTGAAAGAACTGAAGAACTCGGGCTCGCCCCGGTCCGCCTCGGCTAAGAACTCACGAGCTCGCCCCGTTCCGTCCGTCACCGAATCAACTCATTCTTTGACTCACGGGCTTGTCCCGATCTTGTCTAGACTCATAAGCTTGCCCCGATCTTGTCTAATCAACTCATTCATTGACTCACGAGCTCGCCCCGATCTTGTCGGTTAACACGTAAGGCACATACATCATATTATTACACAAAGTAATAAAGCTACCTACGCATGCATTATCACTCATAGTATAGTGAGAAGACTCACCTGGTCCGCAGAGCCAAACTACACTACTCACGCGCGTCCATGGATCTGACAAGACGAACGTCCTAACAAGATAGACTCTACTCAGAACTTTCTAAATCCCAAACAGGATAATTCTACACGACCGGTGTCCAAAACTCTCAAGTTTGACCAAAAGTCAAACCGGTCAAAAAATAAACGGTCAAAGGCCAAAGTCAACAAAAGTCAACAGACACAGTTGGCACCGCTAACTCCCCAACCTTCAAATATGGCCCAAGCATGATAATCTAGGGTTTTTGCCCAAAATCAAACATTAGCGCCGCTAACCCTAAGGTTAGCGCTGCTAATATCGATCGTGCAAAACCACACAGACAACTGGCAAGCTAGTGATGCGAAAACGTGGGAAAACATCCCTCAGCACATTAGCGGTGCTAATAACCCATATACACCCTTTTCTATAATTTTGCTTCCGATTTGACCCGCGAACCTTGACTCTTTGAAACCCGGAACTTAACTTCTCGGGATTAGGGTCTTACACCCCACTTCTCCAAACAACTGTAAACTCATTTCCTGATTGTTTCACCCTGATCGTTTGGTATTTGAAAAAAGTTAAGATTTTGCATGGATGTCTATGTGTCACTGTTAACAGATATTGTTTGATTTTTAAAAGATTCTTGAGATTTAACATATCTTTTTTGTATAATTGCAAATAATCTCGTGCAACCGTCCATCTCGACAATATTTTAAATAATGGTTGCAAATTCCATGAGTAATCTCTAAACCCCTCATCATCAACTATTCTAAATGGTTTATTATCTTTGATAAACATATGCGCCAAAGACTTCCTACATTTTTCTTGGCTAAAGCTATGAGCTTCCAAAGTAGAATCCGCAGATTCAACTGATTTTTTGAAACTCAATGTAGATTGCTTTTTTAGATTGGCTCCCATTTGCTTATAAAGAGGCAAGGTTCTGCATACGTTTTGTAAATGGTTGGACATTGCACTTGTCCCATTCCTTTTAGAATTTCCTTGCATCTTCTTTTTACAATATTTTCATTTTACGTCGTCCCTACTCGCCAATTCTACGAAACGTTGCCTAACAAATGACACATTCTGACCACTAGTACCACCCTTCTTTGGTTCAGTCTTCTCATTATTATCATCAACATCCACATCAATAACCGGGAACTCTGTTTAGCCCTACTCTGAGCTTCATTACAGGTTCCTTGACTCGCGTCCATCTACAAATAAACATATAACATATATCAAATATCAATACAAGAAAATCATTTTCTGTTTATGTTTTACATAATTAGTCATTACACAATAATCATATTTTGTCTCTTATCTACATCATTACAATAAAACTGAAACAACATGATATTAAATCACTACCATTTCAAAAGAAAAATAGTTTCAGATTTTTATGGGAGTATTACAACAATCAACCCCACAATTATTTATTCCAAATGAGGCAAACTGGTTAATCTTGGTTATATCATTGTCATTAAAAGAAGCAAAACTAGATTGAATGGGGTCCTGTCCACAATCATATTTAAATGTGATCGCGGTGGTATATACCAAAGTACTAAAATTTCTAGTAAAAATACGGGTACCAAAAAGATAAATTGTCCTTTCAGTTTAAAAGGAAACCATTCGTTAGTATATGACTATTGGACACTGAAGGTGATATGTTGTACACATAATCACGATCCTGTACTACATATGGAGGGTCATCCATATGCAATGCGATTGTCTAAAAATGAAAATCGGTTAGTAGAAGTTTTGGCAATGAATAATGTCCAACCACGAGATATTTTATCAACCCTGAGAAGAAAAATCCTGATAATGTGTCCACATCTCAAACAATATACAATGCACTCTATAAATTTCGAATGACTAACAATGCAGGCAAAAACAATATTCAAGTGCTAATGGAGTTTTTACAACAAAAGACTATATTCATTACACTTGCACAAATGTCAGGACGAATCACTTAGAAGATTTATTCTTTACTCATCCAAAATCATTGGAGTTGTGGCAGGCATTTCCACACGTTCTGTTGATGGATGCAACATATAGTACAAATAAGTACAAAATGCCTCTTCTTGAAATTGTTGGTGTAACATCTACTAACAAGACATTTTGTATAGCGTTTGTTTATATGCATAAAGAAAAAGAACAGAATTATACGTGGGCATTAAATTGCCTAAAATTAACGTGGGATGGAATCATTTCTCCACGAGTCATCGTGACAGACAGGGAACTAGCTTTAATGAACTCATGCAAAGTAGTATTTCCGGATACCAAACAATTATTGTGTAGATGGCATATTTCTCAAAGTATTCTAAGAAAGTGTGAACCATCGATGAAACCAAAACACTTGTGGCATTTATTCACGAAATCATGGGCGTCATTGGTTGAATCTCAGACCGAAGAAATATATTTGTACAGAATGGCAGAAATTGAATCATTATTGATCGGATATCCAGGTATTTTTGCTATATATTTGGAATATTAATACTTTTCCAAACATTTTAATACATTGAGAGTAACTATGTTTTTAATTTTCAGGTGTTCTTACTTATCTGAATCTCACATGGTTGAAACCATATAAGGAAATGTTTGTATCAGCCTGGACTGACAAATTTCAAAATTTTGGCAATCATACAACCAATAGGGTTGAAAGCCAGCATGCTTTGCTAAAAAAATATCTGCCATCGTCACAATCAGATTTAGACAAATTGTTGACATATATTCATAATCTCATCCACACCCAAGAAACATCAATAAAAGCAAGTTTTGAACAAAGCAGAACTACCGTTAAACATCAATTTAACATAAAACTCTTCGAAAAATTGCATTATTTTATTTCGGTACATGCTTTGGAAATTATCTATCAAGAATTTGAGAGGTCAAAATTTGTTGGCCTGTTCTCTGAGAATTGTGGTTGTCACGTGCGCACTTGTTATGGGTTACCATGTGCACACGAACAAGCAAACTATTCAAAAAATGGACAATTTATTCCACTGAATTCAGTTGATATATTTTGGAGAAAACTTGAAATATCGCCGGGTATTCCTATCGTAGATGAAGATAATTTTTGTGAAGACGAACTCCAAGAGATCCATCAAATATACAAAAACCAGTCAAAACGTAGTAAGCATGGTCTTTATAATAGGGTAAAGGAGTTTTTTGCATCGTCAAAAACTCCAATTTGTGAACCCGCTGTTCACAAGTCCACTCGCGGACGTCCCTCTTTGAAGGATAAACTGTTCAATAAAACTACCGTTGATCCACCTCCCCAACAACCCCTTAGAAGAAGTTGTTCAAACGTGTCTAATTCAATTGATTCAAGGGGTTTTGGTTTTAAAGAATCGTCAAGGCATAGTTCCTACGTTGAGAATAAATCAAATTGTTCAATCCCCTTCATCAATGAATTGCCAATTTTATTTCATCCTTACGGCAGTCAAATACAAGATGTGAAACCTTATGGAAATTGTGGTTTTAGAGCGATATCTGGTTGTCTCGATAACGATGAAGAAGACTGGGCGATAGTTCGATATAATTTGATGCGAGAGTTACACAATTACAAGGAAGAATATGAAAACATGTTTGGAGTTGGATTGTTGGGTGGCATATATAACTCGATAAACTTTTTTCGGACGGATTGACAACGCCTAGTAATATTACATATTTTAGTCGTTGTTGAGCCCTATTCTTAGTGAAATTATATCATATATTTCGTGGTATTCTCACTTTTCGTGCCAGTACTTGTTTGGAAGAAAATAATGAAAACAGGGACCAAAAGCGTGCAAATTGGAGAAACTTTGGAAGAGAAGATAAAATCAGGAAAACACGTACTCGCGCCGCGGAATCAAGAAGACGCGACGCGGATTCAAGGCAGTGAACCAAATTCAAAGGCCGAAGAAAACGGGAGAAGATAAGTACGCGCGCCACGGTTCACTTAAATGCGCCGCGCGGCTGCGGGAAATTTCAACTATAAAGAGAGGCATTTACAGCCGAAACCCTGAGCAAAACCCTGGTGAAAAATCGACCGTAGAGGCTTTTTGACTCCAAGAATTCGTTTTTAGCAACTACCTTTTGGCATTTCAGGTTTTTATGTTTACTTTCTTTTAGTTTAATAGTTAGCATTAGTGGCTAGGATCTTTGGGAGTGACAACCACTGACCTTGAGCATTCTAGTTACTATTTTTTGGATCTTTGTTACTGTATTGGATTATTGGAATTCAGTTTGGGTTTATAATAATCATTCGGTTACAAGTAACATTGGTTTTTCGGTGTTTTGATGCTTGTGTTGGTTTTTGAATGCTTGGATTGTGTTTGTTTGTGTTTGGATGCTTGAATGAACTTGATTGGACTGACTTCCCATACTGATTTTAGTAGCCAACTAGGTTAGATTTTAGGTTTGAGCTTTAGCCAGTGAGTGTCCCATTGGACCTTAGTTATTGGTTCAGTTCATACCTTGATTTGGTTTATGTTTGGATTGTTGAATGCCTTTGTTTACTTCTGAATTAGAGATGCACTTCTGATTTCAGAAAGTAACTAGGTTTGGGTTAGAGTTTAGCTTAGTCTATGCTTGTTTTGGGATTGTCCAATATAGATTTTCTGAGTTTTAGTGACAAGGGTTTGGAAACTAAAAGTCCTCCGACTATAGCGTGACACTATAGTTGGTAATCTGTCACCTGGTCTGACCACGTAGCTCCTGCGGATCGACCCTGACTACCACTGTGCTAGTGTGTGTGTTAGGTTTTTCTTATTTTTGACCGCACGACGACCTAGGCGTGTCAAATTTTGGCACCGTTGCCGGGGAGCTGTGATCTTAGATTAGGTGATTTGTAGGACTTAGCTTCTGATTTTTTATGTTGGATTTTAGTTTTTTGACTTTTGGTATGTGTACGCCTTCATAATGGGCGATTACATGTACCCGGATCAATGTTTTGAGTATTATGAAAATCCAGCCGACACCTATTACGAGGATGATTGCTACAATGGATCACCCGATGACAATGGATGTCGGACTGATGAGTCATCTCAGTCTGAAAATTCTGCAACTTGGGCCCAACTTTGGGTACTCTGGTATAACACTCACCAAGAGCAGAAGAACCAGGATGATGCTCTTGAAAGATTGCAAGTTTCATTAGATAATTTAGAGGAAGGTTGGAAATGTTCACCACCCTCGCTAGAACCTGAGGCGAGGGATTTTTATACCAATAATATGGTGTGTGAACCTGCATCACCTGAATATGTGATGGAAGGGCATATACCTTGGGAAAGTCAAGAGACCACTGAGATGGTCGAAACGGTTGTTGAGGAAGAGGTTGTAGGTGACAATGCTACCTCCGACTCAACAGCCTTTGATGTTTTTGATGTTTTTGAAAATGTTGATCTGGTGATGTGTGAATCTGTACCATCACCAGACAATTTGGTTGATGAGGATGTTGATGAGGAGTCTGTAAATGACAGTACAGACCCCAGCCCAACATCTCCCGAAATTGCTGAAAGTACCAATGTTTTTGGGGAAGGGGGTGTAGATGACAATATTACCCCTTACCCTGTAATTTTTGAAAATTTTGAGAAATTTGAAAGCAAGGATCTGGTGATGGGTGACTTTATACCACCACCAGATAAAACCAGTCACTCGCTCTTGGTTCCGATCCACGTGTTGGACGATGATCAAGAAGTTGATACTGACGAATTAATATTTGAAAATAATAAACATGATTTTATCACCACTCATGATCCATTCATGAATGGAAAATTAGATGTGATCAATACCATCAATGAGGACATATGGAAGCATCCCGAAATGTTGCCTTTCGATCCCATTCGATTGGAAAATCTTTATTGGTACTGCAAGCCAAAATTACAAGCTAAAAATAACATGCAAGATGAGAGCAATAAACGAGGCACAACACAACTACTGGAAGCGGCACTGGGCGCGCTTCATGTCAAGCCTTTGACCTTGAAGAGATGCAGAAGGAAGGACCGAGCTTGGAGGTTCAAAGCTACCTCCAAGCACTCACGGGAATTAATCAGAAGACGGCAACTGGGCAGCAGCAGGAGAATTAGCAAGCCATTCGACCCAGGAAAGTTTGAAAGGCAGTGGGTCAGCGAAAGGATGGTGGAAGCAGAAAAGCAGCAAGGAAAGAAGGAATACGATCCACCGTAGCTGTAGTAGGAATAGTACGTCGGCTGAAGACGTTAAACTTAGCGCTTGTTGGGAGGCAACCCATCGTGTCATAGGTTAGGTTCTGTATTTCTTAGAAATAATTAGGAAAAATCTTATCAGTAATTGCAGGTACCAGTGGTCCAAGGCAAGTGTGGGGTCGTGTGAAGAATTTGAAATTTTAATGACCGCGCCGCGGTTTTCTTACTTGCGCGACGCGGGGTCGTAAACCAACCCGATGCGCAGGGGTTGTTTTGGTGACACGCGCGCCGCGGGTCTTGCAATTGCGTGGCGTGGGAATCGATCGGTCGGTTTTCTCCTATATTAAGGTAAGCCGCAACACTATTCACACACACCACGACTCGGAGCTCTGATCAACCAAAAATTCTCGCGTTTTTTCTTGCTCATTTCCTTGCCACTACTACGGTATGTCATTCTAACTAGCTATTACTCGTTTAAACTAGTGATTAGGTAGTTAATTTGAGTGATTGGTTCAAAAAGTTCAAAACTTAGAAATCGCCAATGCTGACTTATAGGGTGTTTGTTTTGCCAAATAGATACCCTAGATGAGTTAGTCGGCACTTAGGCTACCTTGTGGTGTATTTGGATTGAGTTTAAACAGGTTAAAACACGATTTGGGATTGGTTTTTGGAAACAGCCGCTCGCCACGCCGCGCCATTACTCTTGGGCCGTGCCGCGGTGCGGTGGAGAAGATAAAGGACTTATTTTGACAAAAATTTTCGTTTGTGCAGATCATGTTCAGACTAAACCATGACTTCCTTCAGTTTCCAGAGCGGCCAGAGGCCTCTGTCGAGTACAGATCACGGAGAGACGCATTGACGAGTCGCCGGGTTCATGAGGCGACCGATCTTGATAGGGCCATCCTCGGGGAGGCCGGGTTATGGGGCGAGATAGAGCCGTTTCTACACCGCACCTGGACCCATGGGGATGCATCCTTCACATGTCGGGGCTGGGACAGGATCATGGCCACCGACGAGGATGTCGTGTACACGTAGCTCCTCCTGGAGTTCCTTTCTACCATTGAGTACGCGCCGAGGGCGACAGAACCGCAGGCGAGGTTGATTAGATTCATATTGGGAGGCGTGCACCGGGAGTGCAGCCTTCGGGAGTTCGCTAGACGCACGGGGATATATGTGGAGGCGGATTTCCAGCACCGTCATTTTCCCCAGTTCTTTGAGGCATGTATTCAGGGGCATCCAGAGCGGGCTGCCAATATGGAGGTTTCGGCACCATTGTCCAACGTCATCTACGAGGCAGGGACCTCCTGGGAGAGCCACCTCCGCAACCCACTTCACCGCCTCATGCACCGCATCGTCTCCACCTCCATCATGCAGCGGGAGGGGGGCGAGACGGTGTCCGGGGAGGACATGACATTTTTCTGGGTTCTCCTCGACCCCTCCAGGTTCATCCACCTTCCCTTTGCCCTAGCAGTCGCCCTATCCACCCGTGCGACGGGTGCCTCCGCTAGCAGTCCTTTGGGCCAGGGATACTTCATCACCCGCCTGGCCCGATCATACCGGATCCTCACCGCCTGGACTTTTGCCACCTTGACCGCTTTACCTCCATCTTGCACTACTGCGCGAGCTCTAGAAAAGATGGTGCTGATTGAGCAGCAGCGCCCAGGACAGTTTGTGCGGGTACCGAAAAAGCCACCCCAGGACCCCCAGCCAGCGTATGCCCAGCCTGGCAGGAGACGCCGGAGAGCACCAGCACCAGCACCAGCACCAGCACCAGCACCAGCACCAGCACCAGCACCAGCACCAGCACCAGCACCAGCACCAGCACCAGCACCAGCACCAGCACCAGCACCAGCACCAGCACCAGCACCAGCACCAGCACCAGCACCAGCACCAGCACCAGCACCAGCACCAGCACCAGCACCAGCACCAGCACCAGCACCAGCACCAGCACCAGCACCAGCACCAGCACCAGCACCAGCACCCATCCACCGACTGGAGGTCAGAGTCACGAGGATTGAGGACCAGCTTGAGTGGATTGGGGAGGTACTTTTACAGATCGCATCAGCGCAGGGTCAGCGCCCCCGACCATTCCCAGCCAGAGCCCACGATCACGAGGCTGGATCTTTCAGGCCACCAGGTGGCAGTTGATGTATTTTCTTTTTCTTTTATATTTTTTGGGATATATGTACTAAATCTATTACACACTTTTATATTTTGTCTGTTTATATTTGTTACGTTTGCTTTTAATGTTTTGTTGAGTCATGCATGATATGCCAAAATGGGAAGGAGTTGTCTCAGACAAGTATGGGGTCACCGTGCCCCCTCCACTTTTCTTGACTACCGAGCATGTTCACTGTTGCGCCACAACTCCAGAATGCGAAAATCAAGAATTCTGTTTGTTCGAATTTGTACATGTGATACCGAGTACCAACCAAGCAGTCTACCGTCCAAAGGGGTACTGTTTCTCCCTTGTTCTAAATATTTTTTTTGTACAACGGGGACATTGTACGGTTTTAAGTGTGGGGTGTGGACGGTCGAAAGAGTTTATTTTTGAAATTTTTGCGGGAAATGACCAATTTTCAAATTTTTAGCAACTTTTTCAAAATTTTTACTAAATTGTAATTTTGAAACGAATGATTTGTGATTGTGATAGCACTGGTATTTTTCAAGAGATACTGTTTATTTGTGATCATGCTATTAGTTAGTCAAACAAGTTGAGTTTTAGGAGTTAGACGATTGGAATATTTTAGGATTGGAATTTAGGAAGGAAATATCAATCTGTGGCCTTTGTTGTTCGAGCCGGTAGGTCCGAAAAGGGTGACCTCAAAGAGGCATTTATGCACCTTACCACATAAGATCGTCTGGTCTGGGATGGTATTTTCGAAAGCTCGTTACACGGACAACATCGAAAGTCATGGACAATTCCTTAATGGCCATTAGAATCTGAATGAGTAAGTACACTTTATTGTGGACAGAAAGTTTGTAATCAAGGGTTCTCTAGAAAGCCATGAATTCCAAAGAACATTCTAATTAGGTTCTCGCGAACTATTTCACTCTAACTCTTGGGGCAATAAGCTTTGAAACTAAACACAGTCAAAAATTGTTTGAGTCTTAGTTAGAATTTATTAAAAACTCTCTTGCTTGGGGACAAGCAAGGCACAAGTGTAGGGTGTTTGACAACGCCTAGTGATATTACATATTTTAGTCGTTGTTGAGCCCTATTCTTAGTGAAATTATATCATATATTTCGTGGTATTCTCACTTTTCGTGCCAGTACTTGTTTGGAAGAAAATAATGAAAACAGGGACCAAAAGCGTGCAAATTGGAGAAATTTTGGAAGAGAAGATAAAATCAGGAAAACATGTACGCGCGCCGCGGAATCAAGAAGACGCGACGCGGATTCAAGGCGGTGAACCAAATTCAAAGGCCGAAGAAAACGGGAGAAGATAAGTATGCGCGCTGCGGTTCACTTAAATGCGCGGCGCGGCTGCGGGAAATTTCAACTATAAATAGAGGAATTTACAGCCGAAACCCTGAGCAGAACCCTGGTGAAAAATCGACCGTGGAGGCTCTTTGACTCCATGAATTCGTTTTCAGCAACTACCTTTTGGCATTTCAGGTTTTTATGTTTACTTTATTTTAGTTTAATAGTTAGCATTAGTGGCTAGGGTCTTTGGAAGTGACAACCACTGACCTTGAGCATTCTAGTTACTGTTTTTTGGATCTCTGTTACTGTATTGGATTATTGGAATTCAATTTGGGTTTATAATAATCATTTGGTTACAAGTAACATTGGTTTTTCGGTGTTTTAATGCTTGTGTTGGTTTTTCAATGCTTGGATTGTGTTTGTTTGTGTTTGGATGCTTGAATGACCTTGATTAGACTGAATTCCCTTGCTGATTTCAGTAGCCAACTAGGTTAGCTTTTAGGTTTGAGCTTTAGCCAGTGAGTGTCCCATTGGACCTTAGTTATTGGTTCAGTTCATACCTTGATTTGGTTCATGTTTGGATTGTTGAATGCCTTTGTTTACTTCTGAATTAGAGATGCACTTCTGATTTCAGAAAGTAACTAGGTTTGGGTTAGAGTTTAGCTTAGTATATGCTTGTTTTGGGATTGTCCAATATAGGTTTTCTGAGTTTTAGTGACAAGGGTTTGGAAACTAAAAGTCCTCCGACTATAGCGTGACACTATAGTTGGTAATCTGTCACCTGGTCTGACCACGTAGCTCCTGCGGATCGACCCTGACTATCACTGTGCTAGTGTGTGTTAGGTTTTTCTTATTTTTGACCGCACGACGACCTAGGCGTGTCACGGATATGTTTGCACCCATCGAATATTGGCTAAGTATAGATATGGGTCTCATGATTTCCTCCTTTTATAACGTGACACTACACATATTAAGCCCGGTAGGCAGCATGACATACTTACCGCTTCGATCAAATCCTCCAGGGTGCGTTAATATTGCAATTGCAATTGTTGGCGGTTCTCATTACGTAACAGTTACATTGAATGAAGGATACCCGATGCCTCCAATTTATCCACTGTGGAATTATTTCAAGTATGACAATGCATCTGAATGGGCTACTCCTTATGAAAGACAACTACAGATGTACATGAATCATTTCCGCTCTAATCATAGCACTGAAAGAGTTGTATTGGATGATTGATGATTATTTAAGTAATTTAATATTGTATTTTATTATCTTCATTTATGCAAAAAAAAAAAAAGCTCGAACAAAACATAAAAAAACATATTACAATATATATTCGAATTAAACGTCAAAATGTTAAATAATTATTTAAATTATAAATACCTAAATGTAACACCCGGTTTCTCATACAAAGTACACCCAAAAATTTTCAACAAATTATACATAAAAAATGGGTATACTTGTACTAAACCATAGAAAACATGATGTTATCAAGCACTAATTACAACAAAAGGTCCTCACATTACATACCAGGCATTACAAATAAACCTAACACAACTAAAGGACATGCTCTAAACTTGTCCATCTCTCTTTATCACATGTCTTCCCCTAACATAGCTACAGATACCTGCAAAACAACAAAACACTCAAGTGTAAGCTTATAAAGCTTAGTGAATAATCTCCAATATAATCCACATATGTTTCTCCATGAACATTCTCATTCTCCTCTCTTGCTATTCTCATTAGCAAGTAAGCACCTCCTTCTTTTAGTTGAAACCTGCAATTCACCTTTGCTTACAACGCCAGCTAATTATTAGTATACATCAGCTCATCAATAAGTACCGTAACTGGTACTTCTTGTAAACTCAATCACATTCTCAACAGTACTCATTATCACAATTAACAATACATAATATGCAATTCTCATAACTATAACAATTTGACTCAAAGGCTCTTTAACTCAACCTCTACATCATATACTCTACTCTCATACTCAATTAGAACAACCATCATGATTGTAGTAATCAAATTCAAAGACTCTTTAACTCACTCATTCTAACATGTAGTCTACTTTTATACTCAATATAGATTATAACTCGTCTCTTGTTATCCACAGATAACAGAACTTCTCTAACTCTAGCTACCGCAATATCAAAATAAAACATATATATGTACAACATACATATTACATACTACAAGATATAACTCTTATTTCTTAGTTTGTAAATTTGGTTATCTCAACCAATTAAAAATCAATAGCAACCTGTTAATTCACAATTCAATCATAAGAATGAATTATAGTTACTCACCTTATATTGGCTCAGTATGTGGAAACCCCAAATTTCGCGTACCGGGCTCCTGTTCGCTAGACTTGGTTATAACACCATAGTCTAAATCAATTCTCCAACATACACAATCATCTCAATAACATCTATCTCAAAGATGTATAAATCAAAAGAGGAAAAAGGATTATAAACGGTAAATATCAACTCAATATTTACTGAAACCCCCAAATCCGCGGTTTTACTCAATCAACAGTAGAAACTCAACAATAATCACACCAATTACTCTAGAGGCATCTACTAACAATCTACTAGCAACATATATCACAATATATAGCAAAATCACAAGATATAAAGTTAGGGTTTCAAAACCCCAAAATCAAGAAATTACTCACCTCGACGAATTAGGAATCAAGAGCGTGTTTGCGAGGTTAGATTCGAGTCTCTCTATGCTTCCCTACGAATCTCCAGCTTTAATTTGACCCAAAATCGCCCAAAAATGCTTTGAAATCGATTTGGGTTTGTTTTTGCTCGAAATGAGGCTTTTCTGCACTTTAAATAGGTCTGCACGCGTAACACGGCCTTGTAAAATTTAACACGCCCGTGTTATGCTACAGTGCCCGTGTAAAATTTAACACGCCCGTGTTTTGCTACAGTAACCAGCAAACACAAAATTACCGTGGGTTACACGACCGTGTAACATTTACACGACCCGCGTAAGCCATTTTTGGCGTTTTTAAGGCTCAAACTTCTTCCAAATGGGTTTCTAATCACCCAAACTCATACGTTTACTTAACTAATCTTAAGCACACCAAGATTAGTACATAATAAAGGTTTTAACCTCTTTTCCCAAATCAAACAACTCATCACTCAAAGGTAATCATAAAAGATTGCCACACAACTCTTAATAACTCAAAGCTAGAACCATACTAATTATAAGGTAATAACTCTACTTACCTTAGTAAGCATTTCAAAATGAAAATGGGTCTTACAAGTTCTTACCCCCTTCAAAAGATTCCGTCCTCAGAATCTCTTGAAACAAAAAGGGATATCTTGACCGCAAAATCTTAACGCTCGCCATCATTCTCGTAAGATGATTTCTATAGCCATATTGGCTATCATCATTGTCATGTGGGAAAATACTCACTCTTTCAGGGCACACACTTTTCTATAGCATCATTGACATCAAGGTATCTCACCTCACTCCTCAAGTGATACTCCAATCACCAACTTGTCTCATATAGCCATCTGGAACTCAACTTTCATTTCAAATTTTCTCAAAATGATCATACTCTAACTGAATAAGAAAAATGGTCTCACCGATCTCAAGCTCATTTTCTCTCTCCATTTATTCCTCCAATAACAACACGCTAGTTATTGATTTCTCCGACTTGCACATGCTCATTGTTTAGAGTAGGAGAAACACTCATACAACATAAAAGACACATATATTCAATTGTCTCACCCATGTTGCATAACTCATCAACACTAGGATGTAAATCCAACAATAATAAAATATCAGAAAGTATTTCGAGTTTCACTCACATCTCCTCTAATTTGGTTTTTAACCTTCGACCCTTTGATCACATGAGACCCCTTTCAGTTGTCTTATCACCACAACTGATTATTACTTCTCTGAAAGCTCATTTATCTCTACTCCCACCTCAGCACACATATTAGGTTTTTACCCAATATTCAACTAACAATCCTCCAAAAAATGGCTCCTCTTCATATCAGTTCAACAACATACCTCATGTTGTTTCTCTCGATTTACTCACTCATTATATCCTCTCTTATATGGACAATCAACATCACATTCTCATTAAATCATTAGCTTTATCAAACTCAATAATTTATTATCAAATAAATTCTGAACACAACCGCATATATTCCTCTTGACATACCATTAGTAAGGATTTTTCCTCTCGCCACCTCTTCGTCATTATCACCTCAATCTCTAATTCATCTGAATGACACAAATAGGTCATACATACGGCTCACCGTAATCTCTACACACGACTCAAAATAATAAAATCAAACACCATAATTTCTACGGTGATATCATAGTTCATTATCCAACTAACTCATTATGCTCAAGAAAATAACTCAAAATCATTATAAAAAAATCTACTATTCATCGTCTCATACGAGTAAATAATTTAATCATCTCGACATTCACACTTTCTCAACACGACTACATGACAAATTCACATACTCACAGCAACAGTATTACTCACTGTATTATCTCACAGTACCCTCGTACTGTTAATCAGCCTCTAATCCGTCCTCTTCTCAACACGCAAGGTTTCAAGCCACACAAGCTTACCGCTATGTTCATATATATCCATACGCAAGGATAGTACATGTCTCATTACTCCATATCATCATAAAGTACATGCATGTCTATAGACAAGCACAACACTGCGACACCACCCTGCCTCAGTTCATGGTACTCCCGTACCCTCCTCCAGTTTCACCACTCAACGCTGTATCACGGTATCTCATACCGTCCTTTAATCAAATCATGGTACCTCGTACCATTCTCTAGTTTCAATCCATCTTTTGTTTGACTCTGGCGGGTCTCCCCTACGATCTCAAGCCATAAAGATTCATCCCCACTCCTCTTTTTGTTTGAATCATAAAGATCCTCACTACTCTAACCACAAGGTACTCATTATGTGGTTCCACAGAAATATGTGGTCTCAACCTCAACTACTCAATATGTGACCCCACAGAATATGTGGTCTCAATCACATTTACTCGTTGTGTGGTCCCACAACATATGTGGTCTCAACCATTTTTACTCAATATGTGGCCCCACAACATATGTGGTCTCAACTACTTTTACTCAATATGTGGCCCCACAACATATGTGGTCTCAACCATATTTACTCAATATATGGCCCCACAACATATGTGGTCTCAACCACTTTTACTCAATATGTGGCCCCACAACATATGTGGTCTCAACCACATTTACTCAATATGTGGCCCCACAACATATGTGGTCTCAACCACTTTTACTCAATATGTGGCCCCACAACATATGTGGTCTTAACCACATTTACTAAATATATGGCCCTACAACATATGTGGTCTCAACCATATTTATTCAATATGTGACCCCACCTAATATGTGGTCTCAATCACATTTACTAGGTAATTAACCCAATCTCTAGGTTAATTAGGCCTACATAAACCACTCTAGGTTCTCTCAATTATAACCACAAGGCACTCTTTATGTGGTTACTTGAGTGTCCTGTGACAACTCTGTCACTTATGTCTCATTATGTGACAACTCCAAACTACACAATTTAACTCTCGGCATATCAACTCATAATCAGTTATAAAGTGCAATCAACTACACACTCACCATCTTTCTCTCATACTCTTTTGGTTATCTCAGCCATTCATTGTGATCAATCATAAGTACTAGTTATGTGGTCCTACAAAATATGTGGTCTCAACCACAAAGTACTTGTATACAGAAATCTCGTCATATCTGTGAAATAACTAGCAATATATATACAATATCCAAATGAAAGAAATCCACACATTAAAACAGATATTTGTACGTAGCACGGCCCGTGTAGATTCAACACGACCCGTGTAATCCTCAGTATTTCTTCTGTTTGCTTCTGTAAGTACAGCACGACCCGTATTCATTGAACACGACCCGTGTTAATGCTACAGAAGCCAAAATTTGTTTCTACTACGCTTTTTTTTAACATTCAACTTCTCCTAGATGGGTTTCTATCCATCCTAACTCATATCAAGCACTCGTCATGTGATATGTAACCCTTATCTCAAGTGGACACGAGATTCTCATCTCAATGCCGGTTACTACACTTAATAACCACATTTCTCTAACACATGTAATTTCAATTTATCTTTTATGTGTCCAAACATTTCACACATATTCTACTACATATATTATCAATAATTAAACACATACAACTCGTTACAACTACCGTTTTAAGTAAATTACTTACATACCTCATAGCAACAAAATCTTGTTTTCTCATTAGCTGAAACTCTCTTACTTCAGATCTCAACTCTTGAGTGTACTCGGCTGCACTCACATGTCTCAACTCTTAGCTCATACTCATCTTAGGCTCATACTCTTTTTCATTATCAGTTAGAATTTCGTCTCATCTGGGATCTCATCTCATCATCAGCTGAAACTCATCATCAGCTGGAATCTCATCTCAATTAGTATCTCATCTCGTATTCAGTTGATATCTCATCATCAACTGAGGTTCTTTTCTCCTCGTTAGCTGATATCTTATATCGGCCAAACTCTCGTCTCATCATCCACTATTGGTCCAACCGGCTCTGACCAATTTCTCAACTCATTCCTCATCTAACTCCATATCTGATATCCACACATAAAACAACAATAGCAAATATTGTCGGATTAGGTGTCTAAGCCATGACTAATAATTAGTATTTACCTAATTAATAGTAGCACAGTCCATTTGGGTTGCCCTCATGGCTGGAGGTTTGTTGGAAAGTGAAGTAGAGAGAAAGGGTTGATTTATTATATGACTAATAAATCAAGATATTGTTTGTTAATATATTATGGAGATAATATATTAATTAGAAATAATATTGTTTGATTAATAATTAATCAGAAATTAATTGGATTAATTTCTGTGACATTAATTGGATTAATCAGGAGGTTAGGGATTAAAGTCGTACGAATTCAATAGTTGAATTGCGGCGCGCGGCACGCAAATGTAAAGGTTGCGACGCGCGTACATATCCGTACGAATTCAATAGTTGAATTGCAGCGCGCGGCGCGCCAATGTAATGGCCGCGGCGCGCGTACACATAATCCGGAAAATGGGCTGCGGCTAGGGTTTCTAGCTTTACCCTTTGGTTCCCTATAAATAGGGAACCCTAGGCCTCATTATCAGTTGCTCATTCTATTGTTTCTCTCTGGAATCTCGATCCATAATCCTCTCGGCTTGGGTGTGATCTCATTTGAGGCAGGATACTTTTGCTGCTCAACTTCCAGAAAATTCTAAAAGGTTGGTTTCTCTAATTTTATTCTTTTAGTTAATTTTCTTATGGCCTTTAGGTTTTGTTATATATTCAATTAGAAGAAACATAGATCCTTATAGGTTGCATGTGAACTTAGGTTATTTAGTTCATGGTTGCAGAAAACCTTTCAGTGGTATCAGAGCCTGTTTTGTTTTCTTGTTGAATTGCTATAACTGTTTTAGGGTTTAAAGCCTATCAGGATCGATTTCTTGGATTAGGGTTTTGGAAACCCTAAACCCCCCCCCCCCCCCCCCAATTGCCTATTTCGAAAATCTCAATTAGGGTTTTAGAAGGTTTTCTATTTTTGTTAACTTTATTTGTTAATTAAATGGATAACCTTAAACCCCATTATTTGAATTTGATTTTTAGGGGGTTTAGGATAGGTTTTAATTAATTTGATTAATTTGGATAAACCTATCTTCAACTGAATTAATTTAATTAATTGTTAATTAAAAGATAATTCAAAAGGATTTAATTAATTTTAAATGGTCGAAAATTAATAGAAAAATCCAGAAAAATATTTTGAAATGTTTAAAATATTTAGATTTAATTAATTTAATTAATTGGTAATTAAAATTGATTAAATCGAATTTAAGGTTTAATTTAATTCAAAATTTAATTGTTAAATTTGGTAAAATTAAAAGATAAACCTTGAATATTTTAAAGGTTTTTAAAATACATCTTATATATGTTATTAATTGTTAATACTACATGTATAAGATAAAATTGGTCAGTCAATTCAATAGTAGGCCTCATTCACGAAGTTGGTCTATAAAATGGGTATAAGGAGGCTACCTGTAAAATGGCAGTCTAATGGGTGAACACTCTCACCCACCGCTCGCCTGATCAGTGGAGGGTCGTTAGCCGAACAGTTTTGATAGGACCACATAATCATTAAAAGTATAATGATCAAAGTACTAGAACCTTTACACAAAATCCCAATCTAGTTACTTTAAGAAAAATGTGAATTTGATGCTACCCCATGAAATTGCACATTGCACTTTATGAAACGTTGGTGGAGCGTGTGTGGTTTACCGGCACACCAATGGGGGTTCATAAAGAGTGGCAATGGGTGTCTCGGGTGTTATCGTTATTGATGGAGCGTGTGTGGTTTACCGGCACATCAATTTGAGATGATAACGGACCCCGAGAGTACCAAGCTAATTTGCATGGTTATTCACACCCGGTTTGTGATCCTCGGCATCCCAGTCACAAACGGTGGGGCATATCCAAGATTAAACATGCTATTGAACAGTTCAATAAATCTCAAAAGAAACTAGGAATTCCATTTATAATAAGATTATTTTTCCGCGGTGGAATTGGCTGAATCGTCATTCGCCTACCTTTATAAAATTTGCTTATAGATTACGGCATCCCTCTTCTATGTTGCAAATTGTTATAGTTGGATCCTAGCCTTATTTTATATTGGGTTATTATAAGGACCGACAAGTATCTAATTAAACTTACCTTCTTTTATAGATGTCTTCTGCTGATCAATCCGCTCCTCACTCAAACTCCAGTGTTCCCTCAATCCTCTCATTATGTTCCAAGGTTCAATTGAACGGGACAAACTACAATGACTGGATTAGAAATATCAAGATGGCTCTGAGGTACGAGAACAAAGAGTATGTCCTCGAGACCGAGCTTGTCGATATTGACCCTGAAACTGCTACTCCCGAGGAAATTTCTTTGTACCAAAAACATTCTGATGATGCGACCAAAGTGGCCTGCATCATGATCGCCACAATGAACCCCGAATTGCAAAGAATATACGAAGACTACTGGCCCTTTGAGATGCACAAGGAGCTTGCGGAAAAGTTCCGCAAGCAAGAGCGCATCGAGAGGTGCGAGGTGGTCAAGGACTTCACGAACAGCAAACCTAAAGATGGAGAGTCCATCTGCACTCATGTGCAAAGAATGCAAGGTTACGTGGAGCGGCTTAGAAAGCTTGCGATGCCTGTACCGGAGCAGTTGGCCGTTGACATAGTGCTTAACTCATTACCGAGTTCTTATGACCAGTTCAGGCTGGCTTATCATTTGAACAACAATCAGGCTAATATGACTGAGTTGCATCGCATGCTTCGAGTAGCTGAGGACGGGATGAAGGGTAAAAGTGTACCCTCGGTTAATCAGCCCGTCCTAGCCATCGGAAGTGGCAAAGGAAAGAAAAGGAAGGGCCCTCCTAAGCAAAATTGGAGGGAAAAGGTTCAGGTCGGGTCATCCAGTAATGGCTCGAGAACCAAGACTTCCCACATTCCTTGTGTGGCCAACCCTAATGAAGCCAACTGTTTTTATTGCAAAGAGAAGGGCCATTGGAAGAGAAGCTGCCCCAAATACTTGCAGGATGTCATGGATGGGAAAGTAAAGCCATCGACAGCAGGTATGTACACTATCTCTAAAAACTCACCATCTTCTAATTCTTGGGTCCTTGATACAGGATGTGGTTTTCACATTTGTTCTGATCTGCAGGGCCTAAAGGAAAACAGGGAGGTGGAGCACGGTAGACTGAACTTGATCATGGGCAATAGGAGATCGTCCCCTGTTACCAAGATCGGCGTTTACAGTTTAGTGCTTAGTAGTGATGTTAGTATAGAGTTATTTAATTGTTGCTATTCACCAGAAATGGCAAGAAACATTATTTCATTTCACGCATTATTCAGACAAGGATTTCAATTTTCTTTTGATAATAAAATTGGTTCGATTTCTGTTTTCAAAAATGGTATTTTGATTTTTACTGCTTATCCTTGTGAAGGTGTGTATGAAGCTGTTGAATGTGTTGACAATTTAGGACATAGTGTAAATTATATTGATTCTACTAGTGGTGTAGAAAAGGCATGTCTGTGGCATAGTCGGCTCGGGCACATCAGCAAGAAACGCATCGCCCAACTCCAAAAGGATGGAGTGTTGGAATCATTCGACCTCAGGTCGGATGATGTATGCGAATCTTGTCTATTGGGCAAGATGACTAAATCACCCTTCAAAGGATCTTTTGAAAGAGGTGAGGGTCTGCTGGACATCATTCACACGGATGTGTGTGGTCCATTCAGATCAACCACAAAGGATGGCATGCGGTTCTACGTGACCTTTACCGACGATTTTAGTAGATACGGTTATATCTACTTGATCAAGCACAAGTCGGACACCTTTGAAAAGTTCAATTAGGCAGCAAGATAAAGATGCTCAGGTCTGACAGAGGCGGAGAGTATCTAAGTATCGAGTTCCTAGACTATCTAAAGGAATGCGGAATAGTTTCGCAGTTGACACCTCCCAGGACACCACAGTTAAACGGTGTTGCAGAGAGGCGCAACCGAACCCTGTTGGACATGGTCCGTTCCATGATGAGTCGAGCTTCACTTCCCATTCACTTCTGGGGGTATGCCTTAGAGACTGCCGCCCATATCCTCAATCTTGTCCCTACTAAAAAGGTTGCTAAAACACCTCATGAAATGTGGACGGGGAAAGTTCCCTCGTTGGCACATATCAAAGTCTGGGGTTGTGAGGCTTTCGTTAGACGAGAGACTCAAGACAAACTCGCAGAAAGAAGCGTAAGGTGTTTCTTCCTTGGTTATCCCAAACAGTCATTTGGATATCTATTCTACAGTCCGAGCGAGGACGTGGTCTTTGTAGCTAGACGAGCGGTCTTTCGAGAGAGAGAGCTCATATTCAAAGAGGACAGTGGGAGTACCATTGATCTGGAAGAAATTCAAGAGTCATCAGATGACACAACCTTAGGAGAAACTAGCAACCAACATGAGGAAGAAGTTCCTGTTGGTCCGACAGATGTATCCTTACCTCTTAGGCGTTCCGGTAGGGTTAGCATGCCACCCGAGTTTTATGGTTTCCATATAACTTCGGATGGGGACACGTTTGTCAGTGATAGGACACTGATAAATTTAAATGAACCAGCTAACTACTAGGAAGCAGTGGCGGGCCCTGAGTCTGCCAAGTGGAAAGAGGCCATGGATAGCGAGATCAAGTCCATGTATGACAATCAAGTTTGGAACTTGGTTGACAATGTACCGGGTCGAAAGACAGTTGGGTGCAAATGGATCTTCAAGAAGAAGACCGACATGGACGGAAAGGTACAGACTTTCAAGGCAAGACTGGTTGCGAAGGGCTTTACTCAAACCCCAGGGGTTGACTATGACGAGACCTTCTCACCAGTAGCCAAGATAAAGTCTATTAGGATTATGCTGGCCATAGCTGCATTTCATGACTATGAAATTTGGCAGATGGACGTCAAAACCGCCTTCCTTAATAGAAAGTTGACTGAGGATGTCTACATGAATCAGCCAGAGGGTTTTGTCGATGCAAAGTATCCTAATAAGGTGTGTAAGCTTGAGAGATCAATCTATGGATTGAAGCAAGCTTCTCGCAGCTGGAATCTTTGTTTCCATGAGAAAGTCAAAGAGTTTGGTTTCTCTAGGAGCGAGGATGAGTCCTACATATATGTCAAGGCTAGTGGGAGTATAGTCACCTTTCTGGTGCTGTATGTCGATGACATACTGCTCATGGGAAACGATATTCCAACCTTGCAAGGTGTCAAGGCTTGGCTTGGGAAATGTTTTGCCATGAAGGACCTAGGAGAGGCTGCCTATATTCTCGGGATAAGAATACTGAGAGATAGGAAGAAAAGACTAATTGGACTTAGTCAGGGTACATACTTGGAAAAGGTACTGAAAAGGTTTAGTATGGAAAATTCCAAGAAGGGAGAGCTGCCTATCCAAAGTAATGCAAAATTGAGTAAGACTCAAAGTCCGAGTACAGACGAAGAAATAGCTGAAATGAGTCGGGTACCTTACGCTTCGGCCGTAGGATCGATCATGTACGCTATGACGTGTACTCGCCCTGACGTGGCCTTTGCCTTGAGCATGGTCAGTCGGTACCAGGGTAACCCTGGAAGGGCGCATTGGATAGCTGTAAAGAATATACTCAAGTATCTGCGAAGGACAAAGGACATGGTGTTGGTCCTTGGAGGCAGTGATACGTTGGGAGTTGAAGGATATACGGATGCCAGTTTTCAGACGGATAGAGACAGTGGTCGGTCTCAATCTGGCTGGGTATTCCTTCTGAACGGAGGAGCAGTAACTTGGAAAAGTTCCAAGCAAGATACGGTGGCTGATTCTACTTGTGAATCAGAGTATATAGCAGCAATTGAAGCGTCTAAGGAAGCGGCTTGGCTGAAGAACTTCATCGGTGACCTTGGAGTAGTCCCGAGTATTCAGGAGCCCGTGGAACTGTTCTGCGATAACGAAGGTGCGGTCGCCTTGACAAAGGAACCGCGAGACCATGGAAAGTCCAGGCATATCGACAGAAAGTACCACTACATAAGGCATAAGGTAGAAGAAGGTCACCTCGTGGTAAAGAGGGTATCATCGGAAGATAATCCTGCAGATCCCTTGACAAAGGCTCTGAGTAGGATTAAGCATAATCAGCATGCTAGGAGCATTGGATTAAGAGATGATATAAAGTTTATGTAAATTAGATAGGTTTCAAAACTTGTAACAATGTATTGTATTTGACTCTTGTGATTTAATAATAGAGATTTATTAATGAGTAATGGTTTACTACTTTTGTCAATACTTTACCTTATATGTTTTATTTTGCATGTTTTACTTCCTGAATAATTGGATTATTCAAATATCCACAGTCGATTACACTTTTTGGGAGTAAGTGTGAAGTAAGACTGTCATGAATTGGTAATAGATTGTCTAAGGAGTTAGACATTGCAATTGGATTGCTGCACCATTCATGAGTACTTGGAAATGGAGATTTGAGTATTGGATAAACCCGCGCTCAATAGATTGCTTCATGGATTTCATCACGAGCAATGTTGAGACGATAATATCTTTTGATCTTTAAGCTAAGACATATGAGTTATGATTTATTAGACGATTGTTCATTGATAATACGAAAACGCATCGGTAACTCGGTGTTATAAAACGTATTGTTGTGAGTGATTTGTCTGGTAAAAGACATAAGTATATGAGTCGAAGCTTATTCGTCCCTTGACCCTAACGGGGAACAGATATCTGTAGGCCTCTCGATGAATTTGAAGTTGACTAAAATGGTTGGCCAACCGGGACTAAATTGGTAGTCTAAGAGTCATATGCAAATCGGATATCGAGGAACAGTGAATCAGACCGGATTGATTTTATCCATGTCTTGAGTCTGAAAATATATTGTTGGACGGAGGATCATCTGATCACTTATCTATGGACAGAACTGATTAGATCAGAGTTTGGCATCGTTTCTAGGAAGCTAAAAGTGCTGGTTAATTAGAGGTTAAATTGGTAATTATAGTCATAGACTTATCCAAGTGGGAGACTGTTGGATTAGGTGTCTAAGCCATGACTAATAATTAGTATTTACCTAATTAATAGTAGCACAGTCCATTTGGGTTGCCCTCATGGCTGGAGGTTTGTTGGAAAGTGAAGTAGAGAGAAAGGGTTGATTTATTATATGACTAATAAATCAAGATATTGTTTGTTAATATATTATGGAGATAATATATTAATTAGAAATAATACTGTTTGATTAATAATTAATCAGAAATTAATTGGATTAATTTCTGTGACATTAATTGGATTAATCAGGAGGTCAGGGATTAAAGTCGTACGAATTCAATAGTTGAATTGCGGCACGCGGCGCGCAAATGTAAAGGCTGCGACGCGCGTACATATCCGTACGAATTCAATAGTTGAATTGCGGCGCGCGGCGCGCCAATGTAAAGGCCGCGGCGCGCGTACACATAATCCGGAAAATAGGCTGCGGCTAGGGTTTCTAGCTTTACCCTTTGGTTCCCTATAAATAGGGAACCCTAGGCCTCATTATCAGTTGCTCATTCTATTGTTTCTCTCTGGAATCTCGATCCATAATCCTCTCGGCTTGGGTGTGATCTCATTTGAGGCAGGATACTTTTGCTGCTCAACTTCCAGAAATTTCTAAAAGGTTGGTTTCTATAATTTTATTCTTTTAGTTAATTTTCTTATGGCCTTTAGGTTTTGTTATATATTCAATTTGAAAAAAACATAGATCCTTATAGGTTGCATGTGAACTTAGGTTATTTAGTTCATGGTTGCAGAAAACCTTTCAAATATAACATAAAAGTTATACTCAAATCATACACTAACATTAGCAGCAGTATCTTTTCCAAGCATGGGATAGGGGCTCTCTCTCTCCTCAGTTTAAGTCTAGGACTCTACACTCAAGACCTAGTTCACTTAAACCATGCTCTGATACCAACTTGTAACACCCGGTTTCTCATACAAAGTACACCCAAAAATTTTCAACAAATTATACATCAAAAATGGGTATACTTGTACTAAACCATAGAAAACAAGATGTTATCAAGCACTAATTACAACAAAAGGTCCTCACATTACATACCAGGCATTACAAATAAACCTAACACAACTAAAGGACATGCTCTAAACTTGTCCATCTCTCTTTATCACATGTCTTCTCCTATCACAGCTACAGATACCTGCAAAACAACAAAACACTCAAGTGTAAGCTTATAAAGCTTAGTGAGTAATCTCCAATATAATCCACATATGTTTCTCCATGAACATTCTCATTCTCCTCTCTTGCTATTCTCATTAGCAAGTAAGCACCTTCTTCTTTTAGCTGAAACCTGCAATTCACCTTTGCTTACAACGCCAGCTAATTATTAGTATACATCAACTCATCAATAAGTACCGTAACTGGTACTGCTTGTAAACTCAATCACATTCTCAACAGTACTCATTTTCACAATTAACAATACATAATATGCAATTCTCATAACTATAACAATTTGACTCAAAGGCTCTTTAACTCAACCTCTACATCATATACTCTACTCTTATACTCAATTAGAATAACCATCATGATTGTAATAATCAAATTCAAAGACTCTTTAACTCACTCATTCTAACATGTAGTCTACTTTTATACTCAATATAGATTATAACTCGTCTCTTGTTATCCACAGATAACAGAACTTCTCTAACTCTAGCTACCGCAATATCAAAATAAAACATATATATGTACAACATACATATTACATACTACAAGATATAACTCTTATTTCTTAGTTTGTAAATTTGGTTATCTCAACCAATTAAAAATCAATAGCAACCTGTTAATTCACAATTCAATCACAAGAATGAATTATAGTTACTCACCTTATATTGGCTCAGTATGTGGAAACCCCAAATTTCGCGTACCGGGCTCCTGTTCGCTAGACTTGGTTATAACACCATAGTCTAAATCAATTCTCCAACATACACAATCATCTCAATAACATCTATCTCAAAGATGTATAAATCAAAAGAGGAAAAAGGAGTATAAACGGTAAATATCAACTCAATATTTACCGAAACCCCCAAATCCGCGGTTTTACTCAATCAACCGTAGAAACTCTACAATAATCACACCAATTACTCTAAAGGCATGTACTAACAATCTACTAGCAACATATATCACAATATATAGCAAAATCACAAGATATAAAGTTAGGGTTTCAAAACCCCAAAATCAAGAAATTACTCACCTCGACGAATTAGGAATCAAGAGCGCGTTTGCGGGGTTAGATTCGAGTCTCTCTATGCTTCCCTACGAATCTCCAGCTTTAATTTAACCCAAAATCGCCCAAAAATGCTCTGAAATCGATTTGGGTTTGTTTTTGGTCGAAATGAGTCTTTTCTGCACTTTAAAGAGGTCTGCACGCGTAACACGGCCATGTAAAATTTAACACGCCCGTGTTATGCTACAGTGCCCGTGTAAAATTTAACATGCCCGTGTTTTCTTACAGTAACCAGCAAACACAAAATTACCGTGAGTTACACGACCGTGTAACATTTACACGACCCGTGTAAGCCATTCTTGGCGTTTTTAAGGCTCAAACTTCTTCCAAATGGGTTTCTAATCACCCAAACTCATACATTTACTTAACTAATCTTAATCACACCAAGATTAGTACATAATAAAGGTTTTAACCTCTTCTCCCAAATCAAACAACTCATCACTCAAAGGTAATCATAAAAGATTGCCACACAACTCTTAATAACTCAAAGCTAGAACCATACTAATTATAAGGTAATAACTCTACTTACCTTAGTAAGCATCTCAAAATGAAAATGGGTCTTACACTAAATAAGTAAATAAAATAAATAAAAATAATATATATATATATATATATATATATATATATATATATATATATATATATATATATATATATATATATATATATATATATATATATATATATATATATATATAAATATATAAACTAATATAAAAAGAAACTCCAAATTGATGGGACATCATATTTTCATAATTAGGGGGGTTTTTTTAAGATGACCATAAAATTAATTATAGTACAAGGGTGTAGTATTGTGTAGTGAAATTTTTTTATACCGATTAATTTTTTAGCTTGTGCATCTATGCTAACAAATTCAAGCATAAGAAACTGCAAAAGATTCTGATTTGAAGTTCGACTTTGACCAATTAGGTCGATGATATCCATGGCTGATGGATGGTACTTTGTTTCTACAAGAACTGGAGGCATTTTCGAGGAGTTTCTTGGATAACTTATTTTCACCACACCATTTCACTACAAATCAAAAAACATTAATCAACAACTTTTAAAATGGTACAGTTTTCTACAGCTTTTTTCCCGCCTAAAGTTTATTTCTCAGATAAATCACTCCCGAAAATCTTGAAATATCAATCACGAAAATTAATTGAAATCCTATCCAATTTTGAATTTCAAAAACATTCTTATCTTACAAATCGGTTACACTTTTAAAATGGTAAATATTAATGTTATCCCATAAATCATGGATAAAATAACAGAATCGATTTTATAATCTCAGAAATCGTTGACTGTAGACACGCACACAGAACCGGACACACACACGCACAACTTGAATTTATTCTCCAAATAGCATTCTACTTTTCCTAATTTCTTGATTACAGGAACATACTTTCAATTTTGGTCCATGTTTTGGTTTATATGTATGACCAAAATAACATTTTCCGTGTTTCTATGTATGTGTTCTTTGTAAATTAAAAAGGTTAATTGATTAGAACCTTCAAATTTCATATCTGTAAACTCAGTCCTAATTCTACGGGTTCTTGATTGCTCTCATTGATTCGCTTGTGGGTTAAATGCAAGAAATAGCAATATTCAATATATTCTTTCATTGTATGTCTAATATAATATACCAACTTACAATAACCTTTTTATATTCTAATTTTTTTTTCAATTTTAGTCCTTTTCTCTATTGGAATTCTGTGTGTGTGTGTTTACAGTTCCTTACTCTTAATAGCAGCATATGTACATTTCTTCACTCATGATAGCAATATTTAACAAATAAAGTACGATGCCCATATTGAAATCAAATTTAAATAAGTTGTTATAATTAAAAATCAAAGTACATTGTTATATTGGCAATGAAATGTGACATATTAAACAATTATTTAAAGAAATAATTAAAAGCTAACCTCATCACCTATACAATTAGTATTTACCTGGAGCTTCGGAATACCACTATTATCCACCTGTATGTCAAAAAAACTGCATATAGAAGCACATATGTTATTCAGTTACTATAAACATCCAAAACCTGAGATATAAAACAATGGTGAAAATTAAAATACAACAATTAATTCACCTTAGCTTCTTTATCCCCAATGGTGTTTACTGATAGGTTAAGAATCTTTAGAGAAATCAGTTATTCCATTAACAACAAAAATCACTTCTTCAGCAACATGGTTATAAGCTAAGCTCTATGCAAGGAAAAATAGTCATTCCGGTTATAAGTGATTTTATTCAACTATTTGATGATCCATTTTCTTGTAGAGAGTATAAACGCCCCCTTAAAATAACCACTGCAGTGAGAATAGGGTAAAACCTGGCTCCCAAAAAAGGTATAAGCTTCAAGACAATCAAATATATTTCTAAATCTATGAGGTTTAAATATTCCTAGAATCATAATTCATACACAATGAATTTCAACCCGCATCGAAGCCAAATTTTCCCAACATTTGAAGTATGAAAAGAAACCAACAGTTGATCCAATCCAAGATCGGTCATATATAGGATAATTACCAATTGAGTCCAATAATATTTCAACTACGTAAACATTATCGCCCCTACATATGCACAATTTCTACCATAATCACAAAAGCACTCAACTATTCTCCAAAACAGCCCAACCCCCAATGTGAAATCCTTATCATCTCCGTCATACACATGTTATAAAAATTTTAAATGCATCTCCTTTGCTTAATTAAGAGAAACGGTCGTCCATGAATAAGACGACTCAAAAATTCTATTACCCCATAATAACGTGCTCCATTTGAAAACTTGACAAAGTTCCAAAGAAAAATTACAAATATACATATCACTAATCTTGTTCTAATTTCTAGTTTTGAGTGAGCATAACTCCACCTTGCTATCATATCTGGCACCATATATGCAAAGAAAATATAACACGACAACTTTGTAATCATTGGTGGACCCATCGTACCCAAAACCATACAAGTCTTGCAAAACATATCATACTTTAAAGCCATAATAGTGTATCAGGTTTGATCTTCGAGTACTATAGTTCTATAGAGCCAAATGATCCTCCTCGCTAGCCATGAGTTTCTATATCTTGCAAGAAGCGGTAATCCAAATGACCTAAGATGATGTTTTAATGGATAAGAACATTTTGCGGCCTTTAGAAATCCCCATGATGAGGACAACTATGAACACATTTTCTTGGCACAATACTGACAATACGTGCATAGTGATTGTTTCTCGTCGACACACTATGATGAGGTTTGATGAAATGGGGATTAGATAGTACAGACACCATAACTTGCACATAGACGTATTCAGGAATAAGCTTAGGAACCAATTAAGGATCTTCGGACGCTTCGAAAAATTGCGACCTCTTGATTCTCTTTTGTTGTTGTGACTTCTGTTTGTGGTGTTGGTCTTCGATTGCCAACGACAGCAAAAACAACCAAATAGAATCAATTAGTGACATTCTCCCAAAACATCGCTAGATCGTAAGCTCCGAGATCATTGTCGAAGTTATCTGATGGCTTCTCATGATCAATCTTAGAGTGTAGGTTTGTGTGGAAGTTATGGCGATCTATAATATCCAATGATAGATTATTTCGGCAAATCTCATCCTAGTTTGCAACATTGACGATGCACGTCATTAATTAATTTTAGTAATGTGTGAAAAATAAGTCTCGAGTGTTAACCTCTTTATGATGTGTTGTATGATGGCTCCGCTAATGTCTTAGGGACGTTATTATGCGTTGAAACATCCTTTATGTCTGTTTAGATCGCCGGTTCGTGCAATAGATTGTTATTTATATTTTACGAGGGTGATACAATGTATTTTGGAACCCTAATACTCGACGATCAACTAGATTACCTTGTTATGTTATTACTGTGGGATACTACTAGAATGAATTGTATGGTTATGGAAACCATGAGACTAGCAATGATTAACAAATGTTGTCGGGATATGTTGTTTTTTTCAAAGATGGAGCCAAGTATGCTAACAAGGCGCGGTTATACTCACCGGAAACCAGAAATTCGAACAAAATTAGTGATCTTAATGGTTTTCATTTGAATGTTTGGGTCAAGTTTTCAAATTGAGCCATTAATTGGGTGGCTATTTGATATTTTGGGTCTTCTCACTTGAGGACGATAGTTTCTCTTGATTTAGCAAATGAGACTTATGGCGAAACTTTGTAACCCGCAAAAGATGAAGGTGATAAGGATTGACATTAGGGGATTTAGGAGAATGGTTGTGGGTGCTTTATGATTATTGTATAAATTGTGCAATTGTATAGATGATGAATTGAAAATTTACCAGGTTAACGACTCTTGGTCTCGAAGCATAGCCGTTTGTTGGGGATGGAGATTGGTGATAGACGACCAGGGGTATGAGGACGAAACATACCTGCACAGTGGACCTGCAAGAAGTGATTACGACAAGAGAAAGTTAGTTATAGATACAGACTAGTCCCAGACGGAGTAGGATGTCGTGTTCCAGAAGGTTACCATCAATGCTTTTGTAAATTTCTATTCATATAATCTTGCAGCGTAATACATCTGCATTCCAAATTCTCTAATACTCTGTTTCAACAACAAATCTTCTTGAGTCGGTAACCCTATTGTAGTCTTGGTCTCGAAGTTGGTCTGTATCATCGGTAAGAAAGCCAGGCCATCCTCGGATTCTCACCATAGAGCGATCACCCGCAATTGACCAAACTAATGTCTGACGTCTTCAATCTGGAAACCGGATCTTGGAAAAATGGTTCACAACTGTCACATCGGTATCAATAATACCAAAGAGATCAGGATTTTCTCCAACGGAATGCTTCGAGGGGGAGTGAAAAGGATGTTTGGATGTGGTTTTTGGTGGTGATGAAAACTCATGATGAAGGTGCTGATAGTGGATTAAATTCAATATATCTGTGATTACATAGAAAACTTTGTTGTCATGGCTTTGGAATCATCCTACCTGCGTACGATTCAAGTTATCAGCAAACAAAAACGATCGCCCCCGACTTTGTCTCCACGCATACTTGGACCATCTTCTATGGTTTACGTATCACATTATTTATTATTATTATTTTTTTGTTTAAAACACGTAAAAATGTCAATTTATTTTTTGACGAATAGATTTTATATAAAATCATTAAACTTGGTATTATATAAAATACATCTAATACAGACCATTTACATAAAATATTCAGGAATTTACAAATAGCATTGATATTATACATGATATTTGATATTTTGATATACTTTTTTAAAGTGTTTGTATTTTAACATGATCGCCTTATATAACAATGGTTACTATTTTTAATAAAATACAGTATTTCATTGTTATGATATCAAAAATATTTTGTACATGATGATTGTAATGTTTGGTTTTCTGTTTTAAAGGATTTAGTACTTGGATTTGAAACTAAAATCATATCGAATTTTTTCGTGGTTTAAAGCTTTAAAATTTATAGATCTCATCTCAGTTTGCAACATTCATGACGCTAGTCATCAATTAATTCTCAGTAATGTGTTAAAAATAAGTCCTGAGAGTTATCCTCTTTATGATCTGTTGTATGATGATGGATCTGCTAATGTGTTATATCACTTAATTTTGCACCGAAACATCCTCTTTTGTCGGTTTAGGTCGCCAGTTCATGCAATAGATTGTTATTTATATTTTACGAGGATGATACACTGTAATTATGAACCCTGATACTCAAACATCAAGTAGATTGTTTAGTAAACGTGACAAATTCTTTTTTTCACCCAAAACATTTAGTTAGAGGAATAAAAAGAGAAGATGTTTCATGTTTGATTTCATTCTCTTCACAGAATATGTTAAAATCAGGAATGAAGTATTTTCTAGGTCTGTCCAAGAAAAGAACTTCTGATAATCTATTTTTATATCGTATTTTTTACGCATTATTTGGTGTCTTTTAGTTAAATTATTGTTATAAATAGACTGAATACACTCACTTTCAATGGAAGTTGTCTTGGATAGAAAATGTGTTAGAATACAAGGACTAGAATTGAAAAAGGAAGAAAGATTAGTTGGAACGTAGAAGATAAAAATCGAGCAATTCACGGCGCTCAGGATTAGAGATGGCGACGCTAAGAAGAGATGACAATGTAATACATAATTCAATTCAATTTTCAAATAAACGTGATTCATGAATCTAAAGTTGGGGTAAGATTGTTGTGTTTTTCATATTGTCAAACAATCAATCCAATATTTGGTATTATGAACTAATATGAAGTTGTTACTAATACAAAAAATAGACATATAAAATTACACAGAATTAAATGTCGATTCATTACAAATAATAAGTCAAATTATCATTTAATTAACAAATTTAATCCAAAAATCAAATTGATCATTCACAATCATATCTAATTATAAGAAATATACAAGAAGACTGTCCTATTGACCAATGAATTAAAAGACTATAAAGAAAAATAAAAACCAACCCAAAGATAGCAAATTCTTGACCATAAAAAACTACACTAACTGACTATTTTCCATAAAGGAATTTATGCGCTCCTACATTTGTAAGAATGAGTGTAGAACACCATGATTTAATACATATTATTGTTTGATGCAACAGCTACATAAGAATCGATAAATACAAAGCCATTACTTAGAAACCGGAAGAAAGCTTTGTCGTAAAGGGAGTGAGGGGAGCAAAGAAAATTCTCGAATTTGGTGTGTGGAATATAGTCCTAGGAGGTCTGTGTTTATAGTTTTGTAGACCCTAACAGACTCAAAAACTCAAAAACTTTTGGAGTCTGTGATGGCAGCAGTCTTATCACGACTCGCCACGTGTCATGCGTACTCATTTCATTTGTGTTACAGCTTGCTATCTAGTAACGAGTTTTGGAGGCTTTTAGAAGCTTCCCCGAACTTATCCACAAAAAGTCAATATGATTGGGTCGGTCCAACGTGCATGATTCGAACCGAAGGGTGCTAAAAATAAAAGCTCATCATCTCCTAGCGACGATGTAAAATCAAAAGTGTGTCTAAATTGCACAATTTTCGTGAAACATGTGGGCTTGGTCCACCCATTAACATTTATTATTGCTTATGAAGGTTAAAGGCAAGGAAATTCTCATAAACCCTTCCAAGGTTCTTCCCCAACTTAAATAAGACAAGAAAACTAACCAAGGTGCTAGTTCTTTTATTATTTCCAACATAATGGTCAACATCTTTGTGAGCCATCTTTGGTTGCGAACGTGGATGGTGGTATGTTCACTCACATACATACATTATTGAGCATTCATGTTCATTCAATCTTCCGGTCACTATTCATGTACGTTTCGATATAAACATGTGGGCTTGGTCCACCCATTAACATTTATTATTGCTTATGAAGGTTAAAGGCAAGGAAATTCTCATAAACCCTTCCAAGGTTCTTCCCCAACTTAAATAATACAAGAAAACTAACCAAGGTGCTAGTTCTTTTATTATTTCCAACATAATGGTAAACATCTTTGTGAGCCATCTTTGGTTGCGAACATGGATAGTGGTATGTTCACTCACATACATACATTATTGAGCATTCATGTTCATTCAATCTTCCAGTCACTATTCACGTACGTTTCGACATCTAAAAGTGAATCACAAAGCCTGCTCAAACTCCTAGTATAACAATGGTGGTTGCACAAAGGCTGCTCTACATTTCTTATACAATGTGATGTCTTGTAGATCATTGTATCTTTGTGTTGGAACGGGGAAAATCACATTGGCTGCTCAATTATATGGATGGAGGTTTCTTTCTTTTTGTTGAAATCGGGTAAACCACACTGGTTGCTCAAGTATATTGGCATCACAATTAGCTAATATTTATCCTTTTAAACAATGTTGGATAGGATGCACAAACATTAATCAATGATTATGGCACAATATGTTGGGTAGGATACATGGTGACCATAACTCACAACATCGTTATAGAGAAGTGAATTAGATATGGATGAATTTCGGGAGCTGAACCTAAGACCAAACTGTAGTCTACATGTATATTTCTGTTGCAGCCGGAGGTTAGCAATAGAGCAAGCTTGACATCTAATTAATTAGTTGGAAGTTGATCCTCTTGCAAGGATGGTGTTGATGGCGGTAAAGTGGGTGGTCTCTTTGTAGAAATACAAAAAGAAACTAATATATATATATATATATATATATATATATATATATATATATATATATATATATATATATATATATATATATATATATATATATATATATATATATATATTATAAAACGTATTGCCCCAAGGTACAAGTGTAAAGCATTAAACACAAAAGTTACAACACCTCTTATGCACAAAATCAATGACGGTTTTTTCCTGTAACACCCCACGATCTCCACATCTCTCAACCTCTCATGTTCCTCTTTGACCGAATCAAAGTGGAACCGTCAAAAAACTCCCCACCTCCCACCTCTTCTCCCACTCTATCTTCAACCTCCCACTTCATCTTCAACCTCCCCTCTGCTCTCAACTCCCCCTTTTTCTCGGATGTCTGCCATATATAAAGAGTGGGAGACTACTTCAGCCGCTGCAATCGCTATTGTTGCTTTGCTTCCTATGTCACGAACACCAGTTCTGCTCCACCGTCACCACCATCAGATCAGATGCCGGCACCAAGAAACCAGCCGTTGATTTGTTAACCAGGGCAATCCGAAGCTGGTGTGAACAACCCCTCCAACGATGCAATCCCAATCGCTACCAAACCCCTTGAATCATCACCCACAAAGAAGTAATCCGAACCAGGTTTGTGTAATGACTCTGATTCACCTATTTCTTCTTCCTGTTCTAATTGAATCCGAAGTTCGAATCAAAAAATTGTTCATGTTTGTGACATGTAGGTGTGTGAACACCAAGTGTTCGACAAATTGTTTGAGAGAGATAACCAGTTTACCACAAGTTGTTTGAGGTTTGCAATTGTTGCATTTTTTGTTATACTTTCCTTGATTAAGCGATGAACTGTGCATCTCTTTCGTGAACATATTTTGATTTTAAGTTTCTGGTTTGATTTCAGGTTTGATTTCATCAAGTTTCATCAGGTTTTTGGTTTTGAGTTTTCTGGTTAAGGTATGTGATCTATTTTTTTCTTCCTGATTTCTAGGGTTCTTTATTTCCCTAATTCCATTTTCTCAACTCAAATATTGTGTTTATGTTGCTCAAAATAAAGATGTAAGATGGTGTTATTTAAAATGTAGGTTTTTTGCTATAATTACAGGAACTAATATTTGGAACTTGTAATCCTTGAACCTGAAAGTGGTTGGGAATCTAGCTTGAACATTAGTAGGTAAATTATGTATATCACAGTAATTTCTTTTTCCGATTAATCACAACTATTTTTTGGGCTTTAATTGTTTTCTCTTTCTTTATATTCTCCTCCTTCACTCTCAAGGTTTTTTTATTTGTATATATGAAACAATGGATGTGACAGTGGGTGTTGTGATATGGATGATGGTGATGGTGTGAGCGTTGGTTGAAAGGTCTTTTCTATCCTCTTTTACCTTCTTTCTCCTTGTGTCATGTGTGTGTTAACTGTTGACAACCGACTAGATGTTTATGTTGTAGTGGTAAAGTCCCACTTGAAGTTTTAATGGAGAAAAAGAAACCCAAAAGACTAGAATATGCTTCCGGTTCAGTTTTTTAGCTTTTGTCAAGTTTCACTAAAAAATTAATTATAGCGTTAAACATTGAAAAATCAACCCAATATATGTACATGACTATGTGGCTGCCTGTGTATTATGTTAACTTGTGTGTATGTATACTGTTAGTGTGTGTGTATGTATCAATACAAAATTCTATTTTTGGTAATTTTGAATGCAGTAACTTGATAAATCTTTACGTGAGGTGTACAGGTGAGCCCTATACCATTGCAATTTGTTACAGAGAAGAAGTTGATAAGGAACAATGGTGCTAGAAGGAGATTTCAAGTGCGTTGTGTTTTAAAATTTACCATCCCCATCTTTCTGGTTAGGTCGGTGTCTCAATCTGACCGTGTAAAGTCTCTACAGGTGAGGCTTAATCACACACAACTTGTGTTTGTTGTACCAGACAGTTGAGGTTCATCTATGCTTCCAACTTCCAAAGATTTAGTTAGGTCATACATTATTTCAAATATTAATCAGGTGACAGATTTCCATTTCTTGATATTTATTAAAAGTTGCTACTAAAAGTTTCTTATCAGGTATTTTCTGTTATCTTATCTGGCATTCGAGGTTTCATTTATAGTTCTGATACCTAACCTTGGATTAAGGTTATATTGGGTAAAGTTTTGCTGCTTGCTTGATATGGTGTTATGGACATCATGTAAGTTTTCAAAATATTATTCTATTTACATTAAGCATCTCTAAAAGAACTCAAGTGGTGTTCCTTTAGTTATTAATAATAATCATATGTGTAAGTACATTGTAAATTCTAATATTGCTATCTGATTGGAATGGTTATAGTTGCCTAATGCTCTCCAATTTGGGGTGGTTTCAATAAACAAGCTTTCCATTTTAATAATTGTTTTCTACTGACACCTCATATTGATACATAATGTGTTGAAACTTTTAGATAAATTTGTACCTTTTATCTTTTTGCCACAAGTTAATAAAATAATTTCCAAAACTTGAGGTGTGATTTTTTTTTCTGTATATGGTACCTTGTGACTCCTGCAATAAGAAAGACATCTTTTGATGGACCGGTATGCATAAATGATGTATGCTATTAGCATGTTCTGTTTATACATTCAAATTTGTTTGGTTGGTTTTGAAAATTGCAATATATGGATAGAAAAGGAAAAAAAAACTTTCATTTGTGTTTTTTAATTGGTTGGCACCGAAAGAAAAGGAAAAGAAGCTTTCATTTTGAGAAGTATTTTTATTATTAATAATTATAGTTTGACGAAACAGATAAACTTAATAATATGAATTAATAAAATAGATCTAACAAATAGTAAAAATGTTTTTGTTTTTTCTTTGAAGAGTTTGTTTTGTGTAAACCAAATAAAAGTGACTTATACAAATTAAATCCAATTATATAAAAAAACATACGACACATAAATTTACCATTATTATAAAATCATTAATCGAACTTAGAAGGTCAAATGATAATCAAGTAAAGAAAAAGTTATTGATTTACCAATATAATGAGCTTTTTATATCTTATTTGAGGACGTAAATGAGTTTTTTAGTGGACCATACTTACGGACACAAATGTGTTTCTATCAAGTGACGTTGAAATTAGAATGCTATGGCTGGATACATTTTTGAAGTATAACGTCTTAAATTGGATTTGATTGAACTAGAAAAATGATTAAAACAGAAAATTATTTAAAACGTAGAAAGTTTTTTAGATATCAAATACAGAAACACTAAATGATTGCTATCAAATTAAAATTTTATTCTTTCACGTTTTGATTCTTTTGTGATCCAAGTTTTTTCGTTTTTTTAAGATTGCATTAAAATTATGTTTTGCATGTTTTATAAATATATTAGAATGTACATTGCTATTAACTGTATTTAGACCTAAAAATACGTTTCAGGACTCGGGTGATACAAATGGAAGGAGAAATATTTGAAATAGAAATGAGCTTTGTATCGGGCTCATAAAGTTGAACATTAAATTGTAAACTCTAAACCGCAAACTACAGATCCTAATGATGAATTGGAAAGAAAAAGATATTAATGAAAAACTCCAATTGATTCAATTTGAAACTTAGCATCCCCAAAAAATTATGAGAAGACCGTTTTTTTATATATTTAAAGGCAATGACATGCAGGTTTTGAGGTTTTGATAAGGGGAAGTGATCTTTACACAATCGGTTTTAACCATACACAACAATTCATGTTTTAGGAGTATTGTACATTATGCGAAAAATGTTAAATTATTGTGTATGGAGAAAAAGTGTTGTATACAAATCACTTTCCTTTGATAAGTGGCCTCCTTTTTATAATGAACTAAATGTCTTGAAATGTTGCATTTTATCTTTAAGTATAAATTGTGGCAATGGATAAGACATGTGGATGGTATGCACCTAGATTAATCATATGCTTCAAGACACCATTCGTAGTTTGTAAAGCTGTACAAAATGAAATAAGAAACCGTTAATGTTAATTTAATAAAATGTAGACGAAATCATCATTGTATTGATGGTTCGAAAATACATACAAAACATTAAATTCTGGTAATATTACAATATTAATTCAAATATGAAAACTTTTATTATACTTTTGTGTAATTATTAATATTTTGAAATTTACAATTCAAATAAATTATTGAGAATTTTGTGACGCTTAATAAAGAAATTGCTTAAAATTGATCCAATATTAATTTTGCAAATTAATAGAAGGAAAACTATTTTTATTTTTGACTAAAAAGTAAATTTTATTATTTAATTTTTTATTTTTAACCAAAACTCATTAAAAACATATTTTCATTTTTAACAATATCAATATTTATTTCTTTTTAATATAAGACAAAAATATACTTTAATTTTAAGCAACTTACGTTTGAAAAAATAGTTTTTTTAGCAACCTACTTTAATAAATGGTTTTTTAAGTAGTCTACTTTAAAGGAAATGGTTTCAAAATATTACGGACGTAAAACCAACTTTAAATGGTTGCTAAATTAAGCAACATAGATTTTTTTGAAAAAACCGTTTTTTTAGCAACCTATTTTAATATATGGGTTTTAAAGTAACGTACTTTAAATAAAATAATTTGAAAATATTCCGGACGTAAAACCAACTTTAAAATGGTTGCTAATATAAGCAACGTATTTTTGAAAAAAACGGTTTTTTGGCAACGTACTTTAATATATGGTTTTTAAAGTAATGTACTTTAAAGGAAATAGTTTGAAACTATTCCGGACGTAAAACCAACTTTAAATTGTTGCTAATTTAAGCAATGTACTTTTGAAAAAAACAATTTTTTTAGCAACCTACTTTAATATATGGTTTCTTTAAGTATTAAAATTTTGAAAACACAATTTTTTAGAAACCTACTTTAACGGTAATTGGTTCATACATAAACACTTTTGAAATCGTTGCTATTTTAAGCAACGTGCTTTCCAAAATATGTTTGTTTTAGCAACTTACTTTTGAAAAAAATAGTTTTTTTAGCAACCTACTTTGATATATGGGCTTTTAAGCATCGAACTTTTGAAAACACGATTTTGTTAGCAACCTACTTTAACCATAATCGGTTCATGTCATTCCTGACATAATCACTTTTGAAATATTTGCTATTTTAAGCAACATACTTTTTAAAATGTTTGTTTTTTGCAACGTACTTTTGAAAAAACAGCTTTTTGCAACATACTTTTTAATCCGCCGTTAAAAAAAAAGCAACCTACTTTAATATATGATTTTTTGAAGTAACGTGCTTTAAAGGAAATAGTTTAAACATATTCCGGACATAAAACCAACTTTAAATGGTTGCTAATTTAAGCAACGTACTTTTGAAAAAACAGTTTTTTAGCAACCTACTTTAATATATGGTTTTTTGAAGTAACCAACTTTTGAAAACACGGTTTTTTACCAACCTACTTTAATAGTAATTGGTTCATTGTTATTTTATTTGTTTTTAGCAACATACTTTTGAAAAACAGCTTTTTTGGCAACGTACTTTAATTTATGGTTTTTTTAAGTAACATACTTTAAAGGAAATAGTTTGAAAACATTCCGGGCGTAAAACCAACTTTAAATGATAGCTGTCTTTTCCAATTTTGGTCCCAAATATATATCGGAACACGGACTGAAAACGTTACAAAAACCACAAATGCGGGCCAAAATTGCAAAAAGAAAAAAAAAATTCTAGGATGAAAATTGAAAAAGTCTGTTTTGCTCAGGGACCAAAAATATAAATAAATTCTACCAGCTGGTTTTGTGACACTTGGCTGGACTGTTCAAGCTTCCTGACTCTTTTTTCGAATTTGAAGATGAAGTACAGTTACTTTTCATTTTCCAATAAGTTGTGAAAATTTTGTTAAACAGTGTCGTCAGCATCTAGAAAGAATCCAACTATGTTTTAGAACAATAAAACATCAGATTCAGCTTTGATGCTAGGATCGAGGTACTAACTTTATATTTATTTAATAATAGAGTAAATTACATTTTTGTCCCAAAAAGCTATTTTGGTTCTTATTTGAGGTTCTTGTAATGTATCTGGTCCTGTTTTAAGTGAAATGACTAATATTGGTCCTAAAGTATGGCTGATTTTTGCAATTTTGATCCCAGATGTAGTCATTTTCTTGGAACTGGGAGTAAGGACCAAAATTGCAAGAGAAAACTTTTTGGGACCACAATTGTTAAAAACCTGTTATACTCAAGGACTAAAAAGGTAATGCATGCTTATAATATTAATTTCATCACTGAAAAGGATTACAAGGTTTCACTTGTGTATTACTCAGACTGCTTTTATGGCAATGAATAGCACTGGAGGCAAACTTTTGGTATTCTAATTAGGCAAGCTCTTGAATTTTCCCATTATAAAGCATATATGTATATTTATTTCTATAAAATTCCATATTTTGAGTAATTATTATTCTATTTCAGTCCTGCCTTCTGTTGGTATTGCTGCACTTTCTGCCAGCGAAGCTGAAAGAAGAACTAATATATCTGCAGGCGAGTACAAACTACAAAATAAAAAGTGTCGATTGCTATCATTTCTGTAGTCTGTTTTTTAACACAAAGTTCTGTTTTCTTCTTGTTAAAAACCACTAGAATCATCTAGAAGAGTTTTTTTTGCCATGGTCAACTTCACTAACCCTGGGATTTTGGGTGATGTTGCATTTTTTCGGCGTTATTATGAGGTCAGCTAACTTATCAAGCTTTTAAATGTTACTTACCATATCCATATATATTGTCATATTAATCAATCTCAAAATTGTCTTATATATGATTTTATGTTATGTATACATTTAATTGATACATAAGTCTCTATTAGTATTACTATTTATCTATATTCAAATTATAGTAACCCAATGAATAGTACTATATCTAATTATACAGGCTCTGTTTTTCATCTTACCAGGAAAAGGAAAATGAAAATAGAAAGACAAAGAGATATGATAACGGTCCATCAAGAAAACAGAAAGATAAAAGGGTATGCAAAATTTTCTTCGTGTTTCAACTGTTTTTGTATACAAAAAGAGAAAGAGTGATGATTTTGTTCGTTTTGATGTATGAAAACATTAAAGAGTATATGCAAGAATTCTTGTTCGAGTCTTAGAAAAAAGTGACTTTTTGTCAAACTGATATAAAGGTTGACACTTTTTAAATCTTATCATTGTTCATGTTTTTTTTTTCAGTCCATGAGAAAATTGCAGAACAACCGGCTACAAGTCTTGCCAATGGTCTTCCGTATGCTCAAACAACCGCCTGTATGGACAGTGATGATGGCATCTCTTACAAAGGTTGGTAGCATAATTCGTTTGTGAATTAAATATTTTTGTTGTCTTTTATCGTGTTCGTGAATATATAAACATGGGTATTTGTTAAGACTTAAGATACAATATTTTCTTCTTCTTGGTGAACCAGGGGAGTACGATGGTGTTATTGGATCTAGGGTTTAGTTGTTTCTTTCAGGCCGTGATTTGAGATATAAATTGGGTTTATTTGGGTCTGAATTGGGCTTCATCAGTCTATCAAATAAAGAATCACGGATCATGTTGTTGGTGGCAATATTAAGACTGGGAGGAAAATTGGGAGTGTAGCTTTCGGTGAAGTTTATTAAGGTATTCCCTGATTTTAATGTTTGTTTATGTATATCATTTTTTCAATAGTTATTTAGTTTCTTTATTTGATGATATGTAGGAGTTAATATTCAAAGTGAGGAAAAAGTAGTTACTAAGCTGGTAATGATTTCAATCTCTATTTGTTTGATTAGTTTATTGTTAGATTCATTGATACAGTGATCTTCAAACAAGATGTATGAAAATTTTTATCTGGCACTACTCAGATGAAGATAGCATGACAAGACCCTTATTAATGGTTACTGCATCTCTTGACAAAATGGTCCTCAAAGAAACAATTACTGTTGGTCTTTGTGCATATTTGGTTTAATTGTTCGTTCCATTGAAAATTATGTCTTTTTGTCCCATTTAATCATATACCCTTTGGGTCACCATTTTTTAACATTTTGTTAAACCCTAACAGGAATATGTTTTCAATTTTTGCTTTTGAAGGTGCTATAGATTCATGTTTTCAAAGCACTAAAAATATTGTCGTCTGGATTTAGGAAACAATTTCAACTCTTTAATTTTGTTCCTGAGCATTAAAGTTCCTTATATTGAATTTTTTGTGAACCCTTGGTAAGCTTCCCTTCGCTTCCTGTTTTCTTTGTCTACTCTTCACAACCATCACCACCTTATGCCGCCATCTTAGCCACCAGAAAACACCATCGCCACCCATGGTGGTGGCTATTTATGAACTCAAGGAAAAGACATACAGGTGTGTGTCTATGTGTACGTGATGTAAGATCAAGCCATGAGTTTGTTTAGAACAAATGACAGCCCTAGATTCTTTTGAGTTTCTATGATTTCATGTGAAGTTTCAATTGTATTTAGTTTTGATTTTGTCATGGGAATTGAATTATTTCATATAGGACCTGTTAAGGGATGTTAAGAGACCATTATCAAGCCGTGAAGTCGTTTCTCTAAATCACTTGATGGATTAAGAGACTTGTTATCCTTATAAGAGTCAAATGAGATTTTATGTGTTTTTCTGCAATCTGCCACTGGATTGTAAAAATCATATAAAAGCTTATAAAAATCGTAAAAATGCAAGACCAGTGGCCATAGTTCAAATTTGAGTCTATAATCTTCCTGTAAAATCCCATAACCTAATTCCTTCTGTAGCTATTTTATTCTGGTACGTTTTAAGGGTTGATCAGAAAACTGTAATTCTGGATAGCATGTACCATTTCAGTAATAAAAGTGAATTGGTAAATGATCTAGACTTGGGGCTTATGTCCCTAGAATCCTAAGACAATATAGTTTACCCCTGTAAAGTAGCTTGTATTAATTCCTTTATTTGATTATATAAATTTGGTCACAATCAGAACACAAAATCTGGGAAAAAGTTGAATCTGAAGTTGTTAATCTATTAGTGTAGTAATTGTACACTGCTATTATATTGATTATGGGAATTGCTATTTTAGGCAAGAAGTAGTGAAGTGGAATACCTTTGTGACTCAGTGACTTTGTGTGTGGACTTATACTTTTACGGTGAGTTCTTTCACTCCGTTTGACTTCATTACGTATTTGCTATTCTGTGTGGTTGTGTTACTTACTATTTCGAGTAGGTTTTTATTTTAGTATCATAAGTATGTACGTGCACTACATTTGGGCAGAGAGAATTATTTCTCTCGGGCCGGGGGCAGAGAGGCTTGTTTCTCTCAGGCCGGGGGCAAAGAGACTTGTTTCTCTTGGGCTGGGAGCAGAAGGACTTGTTTCCTTTGGGCCGATTATCTTATTGGAGCTAGCTACTCCTACTTTCCATTTATAGCTGGTACTGATCTGTTCATTGGTTAGCGGGTAATTGGGATACATATATATATATATATATATATATATATATATATATATATATATATATATATATATATATATATATATATATATATATATATATATATATATATATATATATATATATACTTGTGTATTGTTTGGATTTGGGGTAGTAAATGCTAATGTGGTTGGATGTTAGTGTTAGAATTCACTAAGCTTTGTGCTTACCCTTTCCCTTAACATTTTTTTAGGTACTGATGGGTCGAGGAGTTGACTGCACACACACCGAGGATCATTTGAGTCATCTTTCTATTTTGGGAAAGTTTTAATTTGGGACCTATTTGGCTTTTACGACTTCCGCAATATTTTGAGATTATTATTTACATGGTTTGAAGTTAAGTAGTATTTGGACACGTTGAATTATTTAGTTAAATTGGAATTTTTCTTAAATTATAGTTTTCATTTAAAAAAACAATCGGGTTTTACAGATGGCTACTCCAGATCCTGGTTTTGCCTCTTCTAGCGTATCTAAGCATCGAACTCGATCTCCCTCGACGCAGCAGCAGACTCCATCTCAGCAAAAGTCTGACATCGAGCAGCAGCCATAGACCTGTTGATCTCCTTCTTCTTCATAGCATGGCACTAAGCCATCATCGCCTCCTCCTTCGTAGCGAACCGCTGCTTAAACAGCGCTAGCATCTCCGTCTTGACCGAATTAATCACCAGAGGGAGCATCTCGAGCACAGCCCTAGTCGCCTCCGCGATGACCAAATCTCAAACATCCTTATCACTCATCTCAAGCCCATCCCGGCCTCGTGAATTCGACCTGAATTCCGAATCATTTCCTCATGGGTCAACCATCCTCATTCTGAATTACGACAAAAACACAGGTTACAACCGCATAACACATCGCTCACATGATTTCCTCGTCTACATGCTCCTTAGGTCCCTCGGGTCTCCTTTCGTTCCAGCTACTAATCTTGTGCTTCCAATAGTATGGGCCCTTGTACTACTTTTCACACCTATTCGTACTTGTTATGAAAATCGTCCCTGTTCCTTAAGTCGCCTCACTCTCTTCTAGAGGGCATTTGTATATCATTCATACGACCTTGCACCGAAGTGCCTATCACTCTTCCTAGGTCTACCTAGGATTTCAACATCTCACCCGCACCGTAAAAACTTACGCTCGTACCGTCAGGTCGTCTCGCGAATGCGTAATCGTATGCAATAAGAACAGATAGACAGTCGAATAAATGTCCCTACCTTAACGTCACAACCAAACAAGGAATATCCAGTAAGGATGGTACAATAATTCTAAGTCTATCCGATCATATTGCCTAAAATTCTAAAGCATTCCCTTAACTTCCTAACACTACAAGCATAGGTCCAGAAGGCACACACAAGCATCATATAGCAAGAAGCAAACCAGGCAAAAGGCATCCCTATGATCAAGGCCAATTATATCATGCAATTTCCTAAGTGGATCTTCAGCCTATTTCTAGCATACATCATATTATCAGCACATAATATCATGGATATTTTGGGAATTAAATCACTTACTTGAGCTCCGACCGACTACATGCATCACATCTCGTTCTTTTCAAAACCCATTTATCTGGTTAAAACCATAAGTCAGGTATCCATACAACACATTACTACACATAGTAATTGAGCTACCTACGCATGTAACTTCACCTATAGTATAGTGAGAAGACTAACCTGATCCGCGACCTCAAGCTAGACAGCACTCCACGTGAGTGCCCTTAGATCCCGATAATATGAACTCCCTAACAATGATAAACTTCACTTAGAACTTCTTAAACCCCAAACAGGATAAACCTCTAAGACCGGTACCCCTAACCCTCAAGTTTGACCAAAAGTCAAACCGGTCAAAAAGTCAACGGTCAAAGGTCAAAGTGAAAGTCAAAGGTCAACAGGAAATTAACGCCGCTATCTTCCCTAGATAGCGTCGCTTACTATGAAAAATCTCAAACTTCATCGCGAACCATGACTGAGTTAGGGTCGCTAACTACAGAGTTAGCGCCGCTAACTCCTGTGTTCAACCGAAATCCTCCAAAATCTCTTAATCCAATAATTCATGGTCTTAAATCTTCCAGGGGCCTTCCAAACATTCCCTAGGTCCATAAGAATCCTAACTATACCATCCAAACATGACCATACAAGCTCATGAACAAGATCAAAGTCCAACATGGTCCAAAACTCAACAAAACCACCAAAGAGAGTTTGACTTACTCTCTAAACCAACTTAATGGTTCTAAATCAGAACTTAAAAGCATATAGTTCTGAACGTTATCCTTTCCAACCATGGACCATACCAAAAAAGGGATCATTACTCCATTTCAATCCATAAAATCTCACTTAAATCACAAGAAGAACCTTAAAAATGTAGAAGGGTGGGAACTTTACTCACAATGGTCTAGAAAAATGCAGATATTTGAAGATTCAACCAAAGGGAACAACTTCTAGTATCACCATCACCTTCTAACACCATCCAAGCTTCAAAAATCCTTCCAAAGACCAAAAACACCAAAAATTCATCCAAGGTGACTTAGAGAGCAAAAAAGACGATTTGGGCGCTGAGAGTGAGTGAATGACGGCAATTAGCGCCGCTAACCTAAATCTATGGCCCAAAGCTCAAAATTTATGGTTTTGGCCAAAAAACAGCAATTAGGGCCGCTAACCTAAAGTTAGCATCGCTAACTACACATCATGCAAACCCACCACCAGACTTAGACCTTAGCGACGCTAATACCTACACATAGCGTCGCTTATAGCTACACATAACATCATTAATGCCTACACATGGCATCACTATGTACAACTCTCCCTAATTTCCAAAAACTTAAATCTTTTAAATTATGAGCTTGGATATTTCGGGTTTAGGGTCTTACATGATATCTCGTCATGGCATACCGATTTCAATAGTTTCCGATCGAGATGTTATGTGGGGAATATATTGTACAGATTTGATGATGCCATTATGTGTTATAAAGTTAATTTTAGACTGCTCATTGTTGACAGTCGGTATTGTCTAAATAATTGTAAATATTACACTTAGACAAGCTGAGCTGTCAGCCAGTATTTGTTTTTTACTATAAATATTGGAGCTGTTAAAGATTGAAGCACTGTCGATCAGTGTAAAGCTGAGTATGTCTCAGGTGCTGTCCTTGGAGCTGAATAGAGTGGAGTACCTGAAGCTGATCAGCTGATGATAATACTGAAGCTGATCAGCTGAAACTGATACTGAAGACGGTTAGCAGATGCTGATACGGATGACACGCTGATCACGCATCAGCTGCTGCTAATGTTGGTGTTGATATTCATCATGCTGAAGTCGAAGTTGATGCTGAAGCTGACTCTCGTGCTAATTCGAATGAAGGTCAGATCTGGTCTTGTCTTGGAGATCAGATTTGTTATTATCCCCGAAGATTTGAATTCCTACAATCTTGGGGTATGGTTCAATTTGAAGATCTGCAGATAATATTGGTTTGATTTGAAGATCTGCAGATAATATTTTGACTGAAGATTCTCCTAATTTTTAGGAGATTATCCTGGAGCATTTATGAATATATTAATCAACAACCTCTATGTGAAAAAGGTTGGTGATTGATGAATTTCGTGAGTGACGAATTTAGACAGATTCAAAACTATGTGATTTAGTTTTTTTGTAATCTGTGTGCTTAAACTGAAAAACCTCAATAAATAAAGTTGTGTTTTATTTGTTGAATACTTGTGTTTATTCCGCGATTCTGTAGGATTCATACGCAAGTGTTCAGATCGAGGGACCAATATGTTTGATTTACGTCTCAATTCTGGAAAAAGTTCCATGAGGAATTGGGCACGCAACTTCATTTAGCACAACATATCATTCCCAGACCGATGGGCAGAGCGAGTGGACGATTCTGAATCCAGAGGATATGTTGCAAGCTTGCTTCATTAACTTTGGTGGGGGTTGGGATTCATACCTCCCGTTGGTTGAGTTTCCTACAAAAATAGCTACCACACGAGTATTGGCGTGCCACCTTTCGAGATGTTGTACGGGAGGAAATGTTGAACCCGGATTTGTTGGGGCGAGGTAGGAAGCATGTTTTGGGAAGTACTGAAATCATACTTACGACGACGGAGCTTATCCAAAGGGTTCGGGAGAGATTGTGTATGGTGTAGAGTCGACAGAAGAGCTATGCAGATAGATGCCAATCTGACCTTGAATTCCAGGTTGGGGATTTTGTACTCCTCAAGGTGTCGCCATGGAACGGAGTTATTCGATTTCGGAAAAGAGGCAAATTAGGTCCCCCGGTATATCAGACCCTATCATATCGTAGCACTGGTTGGTCGAGTGGCATATTGTCTGGAGTTTCTAAAGCAGCTAAGCCTGATCCACGATACCTTTCACGTATCCCAGTTGAGGAAGTGCATTATCGATGAGACCGCTGTGGTGTCTTTAGAAGATATTCAGGTCGACGAACGTTTGAATTATGTGGAATGACGTATTTTTATCCTAGAGAGAAAAACTAAGGCCTTGCACAACAAGGAAGTCGGATTGGTGAAGGTGCAGTGGCAGCACCGGAAAGGGTCCGAATGGACGTAGGAATCGGAAGAAAGGATGAATAGGAATTATCGTGAGATGTTTGTGGGTGCATATTTCGGGGACGAAATCACAACAAATGGGGGAGAGTCATAAGACCTGAATCCCGGGTTTAATTTTTGTGAACTTTACTTAGAGTTTCAAGGTGTTGGAGTTGGATGAAGGGACCATCGCGACATGATCAGGCTAAGGTTGCGACGCGATGGGGCATTCTTGAATGCGGGGGTTAATGATGGTCGTGACGCGACCATGTGTGCATCGCAATGTGACGGCGCCAGGGCACTAAACCCTAGATTTCGAGCTTTGAGCCATATATAATGCCCTTAAACCCTGAGGCTGACTCCCACCAGTCTCTCCTGCTCTGTAAAAAACCCTAACACAAAAACCCTAGCCTCCTTTGTCATCTAAAGTCCATTTTTAGACCTTGAAGGCTTGCTTGGAGAGGAAGAAGAAGTTTTGGTGCTCTAGGAAGGCTACGTCAAGGGAGCTCCAGCTGGTGTTGTGTTTCCAGACCTTTGTAAGTATAAAAGATCCTTTCTTTATGGCCTTCCACCTTAAGAATATGAGTATGTATGGGATTTAGTTATTCTTTGGTGATTTGAGGAGGCTTAGGAATTTTAGAATGGATTCTTTCATTCTTGGAGCTCTCGAGCCTTAGTACAACCCTGACCGAGCCCTTGTAAGATCATGCATGTTTAGAACAACCATTGAAATTCCTTTTTTGACCTAGATCTTTGCCATGGCCATGCGCTTATAAGATCATAAAGTTCGTATTTTTATAAATCTAGGGATTGAATAAATGAGATCTGGAAAGTATTAAGCCCTGTCCTAACGTATTAAGACCTACATGAAGAAGTTGGTTAGCCTAGAGATCGCAACATAATCAGTAGCAGATGGGAATCGCGACCCTGGCTCGTACCCAATGGTTGGGATGAGCATGGGTCGGTTTGGGTCGGTTTTTGGCTTAAACCAAATCCAAACCGAATTCAGTCGGTTTTTCAGTTTTCAAACCCACATGGTCGGTTTTGAAGTTTAACGGGAGTGAAGGGGAAGAGTATCGTTCCCGAACCAGCCCTCAGTCCCTCACACGAACTTTATTCCCCGACTACCGTTCTTCTCATGGCACTATCGTAACCTCTGATGGTGTGAACCAAACTCGCCCGATCTCTACTCCAACTGCCAAACACGCACACACACGGGAGTATAAACACTCGAGTTAGAAGCTTCCTTCCTCCCCGAGGTTAACCCACTACTGCCCCTCTCTCACCTCCTTGAATTCTCTCCGCCTGCACCCCGCTACACTCGTTTCTCCAGGTTCAATGAAAGCTGACCATCTTAGAGATGGTCTCCAATACCGGAAACAACTTAACAACGACCATAGCTGGAGCTCGCTGCTTCCACCCAAGGACTCGCCAGAAACTCACCGGGAACGATACTCTTCCCCTTCACTCCCGTTAGCTTTCTCTTTAGCATCCCTTCTCATAGTACAGCCTGAAATCTTCCTCTCATCGTGGTCGTGGCGTGTCTGTTTATGTAGATAAACGCTTGAGCACGATTAAACTTGATTCCCTATTTGTCACTTTAGGCTGCATGACTTTCAAATAGTACAATTTAAGTCCTTCTAAAGCCTCATAATTCCATAACCGCCCCATCACTCATGATGTTATTTAAATTAAATGACTAGTTATATTTAATAAATAACATCAATTACTAGAATACATATTTTTTTTATTTATAAAATTACCAGATTTGCCCTGAATATTACACATAAGAACTTATTGTATGTGTTCTCATTAAATCGTTTATTTATTTTTACACAAATGTCATTTTAAATGAAATTGCAACTAATCACTTTTAAAACAAATTCTATTTAAAACAATTGATTCATATTTATAGAATTATTAAATAATTCTTAAAACTTATAACAAAACATCAATATGATACTTGTATACCTACTTATTTATAAATAGGTATGGGGAAAATGTGTATTTGCATTGAGTAGAAATCTCAAGAGAGAGACTTATGAAATATTGAAAATTTCTAGTAAATAATTTATTTATTTACTTTCCAAAACAAATTTTATTTTGTCGATTTAAGTCCAAAACTCTTAGGCCCAAAACGCGGATGTTACAGATAATGAGAGTCATGAATTGGTAATTAATGAAGTATGTTTTGGGTTGTAAAATCCCTAATTTATCTCCCTTTGATCATATAGAAGTATATATAAAACTTAGAAAGAAATGGACCCTTGTATTAGAATTTATGGCAAATGAGCTTCCTTAGAGCTCTTGTGACATCATGTGGTCTTAACCATTAAGTCATGAACTAAATAAGACTTAATGGGATTAAAAATATGTTCTTAACATGTTAGAAGGTTAATAGAACCTATTGGTAAAGTTTTGTTAAGTTTGGAAACAAACGGAACCAAGAAATGGACTAAAACTACAAAAAACGAACAAAAACTTGGAGCTGAAAAATGGGGTCTGCAGGATCACACGACCCCGTGTGATCCTGACACGACCCGTGTGATATTGAGAAGAAAGTTTGGACATCTTGGAAGCCTCACACGACCCCGTGTGATTCCTACACGACCCGTGTGACCTGGACTCTTATAATTCACTTCCATTATGACCCTAATTGAGTAGTTTGGTCCCCTAACCTTTAGTATATGTTTAATATAGTGTGAAAACATAAAAATGAGCATAATAGGACATGGGTTAAGTGGTCTTTACATGTTGTTAAGACCTAAATGTTTTAATAAAATGTTAATGAACTCCTTAGGTAATTAAGGAGTAAAGTTTATGGAATGGAAGGGACAGCGGAATGCAGTAACCCTAGTTAGACCTCTCTAACTAGCCAAGGTGAGTATATGTAGCTTTTACCCACTTTGAGATACATGGAAAGTATTATGAAATATTTATTTATGTTTTCTACATGAAGAGATTAATATGTGTTAATACTTATGTTATGTTGATAAGTATTATGTAGGATAATGATATTGGTGTTCTAACGAGAATACCATATTATGAATAATATATGATTGATAAGTGAGATATAAGTAACGATATAAGAATTAGTATTTGGCTTATAGCCTTAAAATACATAGAAGTAATGATGATATGGTAGGAAGAGTATATGAAAATGAGCCAAAAATGTTATGAAAGATAATAAGTTAGATGGGGATATAACTCTCCATGAATAATGAATAATACAGTAAAGTATATGTGTTGGCACATATTCTTAAAAAGGAATATAAAGTGATATAAATGAAGAAATAAAACATTAGGGACATAACTCCCTACAAATAATGAGTAACGTGGTAAAGTATATGTGTTGTCATATAGCCTTGAAAATAGTATGAATGATATAGATGAAAGCGTAGAACACTGGGGACATAACTCCAATCAAGAAATGAGATGCGATGAATTGCTGTAATCTGGGAGTTAACTCCTCGTAGTAATAGTATAGTGAAATAAAGTGATTATCTTGGTTATGCATATACATGTTAAGTAATTAATATATAATAAAAGATATGAAAGTAATGTACGCATGCAAAGAATAAATGAGAGTTTGGTGAAATGTATTGACATGGAATACATTAGTTATGAGATTAATGTAATAAGGGTGATTTGTGTAAATAGCAAGCATAGACTATTTTATGTAATTGAAATGTTATGAGTTATGAAAGTTGAGTCTGTTAGCTAAAGAAGAAAGTAAAAGTAATATAGTCCGAACCAGGATCTTACCCGCAAGAAGGGGGATCAATCAGAATCTTACCCGCTTAAAGAAGAAAGTAAAACTACTGGGATGTTATTTCCCTTCGCGAAGCAGTGGTCTTTAGCACGCCCTTATGGTTGGATTTGTTCTATATCATGAAGGGAGATGAAATCAGCACGCCCTTATGGATAGATATGTTCTATTCCATGAAGGGAGAGGAAACTGAGCACACACTCACGCATGGATTATTTTCGTTCCGAGGAGGGAAAAGAATACAAAGTTGCTTGTAAATAAACATGAATAGAATGAAATTATGATTCAGAATTGGTTAAGTTATATATATATATATATATATATATATATATATATATATATATATATATATATATATATATATATATATATATATATATATATATATATGATATTCAGTTATACGAGTTGTGTTGTAAGTACGGGGGTACACGTAATGGCATAAGAATCCTTAAAGGAATAAATATATTGATACTAAGTATATGCATATATATTAAAGATATATGTATGTTTGAAGAAGTCATCTACATAACTTAATAGATCATGTATGATTTATCGGTATATATATATATATATATATATATATATATATATATATATATATATATATATATATATATATATATATATATATATATATATATATATAAACTATATATATGTGCAGGGTATGAGCGTTAGTAATTAAAGAGTCATTATAAAGACTCAATAGGTAAGGGTTGTTTGTGTAGCATATGTGATAACGGTTGTGTATTCAACCAGTAATTAATGAGTTAATAATCTATGAGTTTTGTGACAACTAGAGTATGATGTATAATATATATATATATATATATATATATATATATATATATATATATATATATATATATATATATATATATATATATATATATATATATATATATATATATATATGTTCTAAGTAATATAGATTATTAGTAAAAGTGATAATAATTAAAAAAAATCACGGGTGCCACATCACAACTATCGTGGTAGTCAATAGTGATCACTGACCCAGAGTTTCGATGTTTCATCAATGCGAGGTAAAGCCACATTGAATCATGTACATCTTTATTAGAAGAATATTAGGGATAAGAACGGTATGAGCGTGTAATACATCTCGGTACGAGATATACCCATCGGCTAGAATTGTAAATTGTCATCAATGTATGGTATAGTAAACTGAATCATCCAATTCTAAATTAGAAGATTTGTAGGCTAGAGATGTTGTTGATGCCTCAATTTTACTACTGGTGTTGTAGCAAAGATCATAGGCATAGACTTTCGAAATATCATCAACATTTGGTTTAAAATGGTGAATCATCTATTTCTTGCATCAGAATATAGAGTGGGTAAGAATGGATTTTTGAATTTTATAATTTTTGTTTGATTTTAATTCTCCCCCTAAATTTGTGCATAGAGAAGTGGTAACAAGAAATATGAACAAATTTAAAAAAAAAATTATTTTTCAGTCATCGAAACGAATCATCTCAAGAAACCCTATAAGCACGTCAAAACGAATAAAATAGGAGTGTCAAGAGAATTCAAACCGTAATCCAGCAATTTGTGTTGAAAAACCTCGTTAGTGACGGTCCCCCTTTAAGTGATCTTTCCTTTCTCTCTTCCCGTAAAAGACATACACTCTCCATTAAAATTCTGAATGGCGCGCAGTTGAGAGATGTCTCCTGTCATATGCCTGTAACAGCCACTATCAACATACCAAGGTCTGATGATATTCCTCTATAGCTGCTCCTGCACACGATGCAGGATTAATTAGATTTGGGAACCAGTCCATTTTGAAACTGGGTTGACCATTTCTATCGACACATGAAACTTGTTCCAAAATCATATCTCTTTTATCAAATAAAGGACATGACGAGTTTACAGTACTCTTTGGTGATATGGAAGTGAGGCCTTTGGGAACCCATCTGTAATTTGGTTTAAGTTTTTTATTGTTCAAATAGATGGGAACTTCAACACTTGATTTTTGTTTGGCAAAACCATCTCTCGAATCAGTCTTTTTGTCCTTGGGGCCCTGATTCTTGGCTCTGTTAGCATTCAATCACTATTTGGTGACCTCAAGGGTTTTCTTTTGTAAGATCTCCCTCTTGGTATGTTCTTCCCACTTTGTGCATATTAGGGAACGTAAGTATGCTGTGGACAATTTCTAGCTATGTGACCTGGAGTTCCATAGTTAAAACATGTTTGTCTTTTCAAGAGAGTATGATTAGGACTTGGTCCTGGTCTAGATAAAGAATTTCCACAAGCACACACAAAAACATCAAATCATTTCACAAATTTACGAGACTTAAATTTTTCAAAAGAAACATCACCACAAGTTTTTGAGTGATTAACATTTTTAGTGCCTTGTTTCACAGGATTATTTGAAATAACAGAAAAATGTTAGTTTTTGAAGAATTTGTAACAAAAATAGGATCCTTTTTGTCTGCCTCGTTCCCATCTTCCACGACTACTTTATCTGCACATGAGGTAGAAGCATTAGTATCGTCCACCTTAACCTCCTCAGTTGGGCCGGATTGTTCAGTCTTAACTGAAACTGAAGCAACTAGCTCATCACAACGTACATGTTTCTTTATTTCTTTGGTTTCAAGAACTGTATTATAGTTATCGTTGAAAAGGGGTGGAACACTACTATACCCTAGACCCTCGCCCTGTTTGGTCTGCCACTTTAATTGTTGCTCAATTATTGATTCAACTACCGTACTTGACACATCATATTTTTTAAAAGTAAAATCAGCATCATTAAATTTTTCTTTCAATGCATCAAGTTCGACAGTCAGATTAGCAATTTTCTCTTTGGCAAACTGATAGTGACAACTTTTTCACTATATTCTTCTTTAATTCTTTTTAAATCTTTTGTTTGAGCTTCTAGTTTTTCTTTAAGAGGTTTCTGGCCCTTTCTAAGGTTATAAATTGCATTTTTAAGATCAAAAAATTCTCTAACTAAAAGGTCATTTTGCTCACGGTGTTTATTAATTTTATCTACACAAGATTGAGAGCATGAAGTTTCACTAACCTCTTTGGTGTTGGGAGTGGTAGAGACCATGAAAGCGAACTACAGATCCATCATCTCTTCCTCGGCCTTGTTTGTTTCTTCACCATCTTCAATCTGTGCCAGATTAGCTCTTCCATCCTCAATGAGATTTAATGCCTGCATCTGATCTTCCCAAGAGAATTGTTGAGCCACCATAGCTCTCTCAGTGTTCTAAGGAGCCTCTCTGTTGATTCCAGTAGGCACTAATGTCCTCCCAACGTTGTTTTCCACCTTTGGCTTAGTGCACTCACGAGAAAAGTGTCCTGGCTCGTGACAGTTGTAGTACCTCAGCTTACTCTTGTTGAAACCCACCTTCTTATCCACGTTCACTCCCTAGTTGTTCTTCCCAGTTCGTTGAGTGAATTTCTTTGCCCTGAACACAGCCATGGCGATTTCCCATGAGATGTCCATTTCTTCAACATCTTCTAGATGAATTTGGTCAAGTTCATTAATCATGACCGGAGGAACTAGTTCAGCAGCCATAAAAGCGTTATAACAGTTCATGAAACCAACCATTAGGGGCATGTTCTCTTCAGTTCCCTTGGCAACAGCTGGAGTTTGCGAGGTTGACTTTGTGGCAGAACTCAAACCAGAACAGCTTTGAGATGTCATCGGTAAACCAGATGATGGTGAAGCATGATGTGTTGGCATAGCAGAGAATGCACTTGTTGTGGATGCTCCTAAGTTGGCAGTCGAGTATGAATTGACATGGATGGTTTCTTGCTGCTTGTCATCCATGTCACAGGCTTTGATGACCGCCATCACTTCAGCAAGAGAAAGCTTGCTCAGGTCCTTGGTTTTCTTGATTACTGAAACATTCATGTCCTAGTTCCTAGGTAGAGAGTTCAACAGCTTCTTGTTTATCTCAGAGCGAGATAACACGATTCCAGCAGTACTCATTTCAGTGTTGAGTGTAATGAATTGCTGCAATTGAACTTCAAGAGCCTCCCCGAGCACATGATTGAACATGTTGAATTTCTGACGAAGCAGATCTTTCCTGCTCTGTTTCATGTCTTCATTACCTTCATACACTTCAACCAGAGCTTCCCACAAAGCCTTTATAGATTTGTATTCTCTAAAACCTTGAGCAATATCCGGAGACAAGGCCATAGTGAGAGTGGCAAGTGCCTTTTCATCATCCTTTACCTTATCAAAGTCTTCATCGGTGTATTCCTCTATTGGTTTTTCAACCACAGTCTTAGCCTCATCATTTAAAGTGGTTGTAATTTTGACCGGACCTCTCAGAATGCTTCTCCACACCTTAATATCCTTCATCTTTACGTATTCTTCAAATTAGAATTTCCACTCAGGAAACCCGTCTGCAAATAACAGACGAGGAATTCGAGTGGTTGTCCCCATGATGGAATCCAAGTCAGAATGCGTTGTTGTGATTGGCATGTTATATGAGTCCATTATTAACTTTGTTAACTGAATAACTGGGAAATGAGAGTTAACCGAAAACCCTTAAAAGCTGACTGAAAACACCAAGAGTTGACCGAAAACTCTGATAGTCAGCACTTTAGACTGAAAACTCCTTGACCGAAAACCCTAAAGAACCGAGAACTCTGATGGAATAGCTATTTTGACCGACAACATCGAAGTTTGACCTAGTGAATTACCAAAAAACAAGTCTGCCGCTGAGAACTTCAAAAAACCTAGCCGAAAACTTCAAGCTAGCCGCCGAAAATACCAAGACATAACCGAGAACCCTTAACTTGCCGCCGAAAACTTCAAGATTAGGCTAAAAAGACGTTTTTGATCAAGTTTGTAGATCCCAATAATCAAAACAGTCAAATTTTCCGTCCAAAACCACCAATTCCACAAAAACACGAAGAACACTAACAGTGATTTTCGGTCCAACTAACCCAAAAACGCACCAAACACCTCAAAAATCAACTAAATTGCTTCGAAATCGATTGATACCAACAGCTAAAAATCGAGATTCAATGCTCTGATACCAATTGTAAGTCCCGAAAACTATGATCTACCATGTATCAATCCAATCACTCGATTGTGCGGAATCCAATCGAGTAATGAATCCAAAACAATTTAGAATACGAATTAAGAACACGGTATTAATCTTCAATGCACTCAAATTGAATAATCAAGATGACAGGTACATAAGATGCTCTATGATCTCTCTCTCTCTCTCTCTCTCTTAATGTTAACGTTTTGTGCAATGAATCGACCAACATACTAAAACTCTCGGCCCAAACATTATATACATGACCTAATTATAAAATCCCACCTAAACATAAGTCCACCGAAAACTATAACCTACAGAAACAAGCCCACCGAAATCACAGGTGATTTCGGTCCAAGTCAACCGAGAACTAAGGGTATTCGGTCCAGAACCGAAAACGCCATTTTGTCTCTAAAATGCGAATAAAGCCTTTTCCAACGCAAAGCATAAACCATCAAAATATGTCCCAACATTAACAAAAACATTTACAAGCATTATCCAGCGGAAGACTTGACTATAAAAACCTCAGATGCGGTACAGTCGCTTCGTGCTCCAAGCTCAAGCGGATACTTACCTGAAAAATAGTAAGGGTGAAAGAGTAAGCACAAAGCTTAGTGAGTTCCCCAGAATACCACACGATCCATCACATAAACACAATCACAAAAGGTCATCGAGCTTGCCCCGATCGACCTGGCTCTCGGGCTCGCCTCTATCCGGCTAGGCTAAGGACTCACGAGCTCGCCCCGTTCCGTCTGTCACCGAATCAACTCATTCTTTGACTCACGGGCGTGCCTCGATCTTGTCTAGACACACGAGCTTGCCCCGATCTTGTCTAATCAACTCATTCTTTGACTCACGGGCTCGCCCGATCTTGTTGGTAAACATGTAAGGCACATACATCATATTACTGCACAAAGTAATAAAGCTACCTACGCATGTAACATCACCCATAGTATAGTGAGAAGACTCATCTGGTCCGCAGAGCCAAACAACACCCCTCACGCGCGTCCACGGATCTGACAACACAAACGTCCTAACAAGATAAACTCTACTCAGAACTTCCTAAATCCCAAAAAGGATAATTCTATACGACCGGTGTCCAAAACTCTCAAGTTTGACCAAAAGTCAAACTGGTCAAAAAGTCAACGGTCAACGGCCAAAGTCAACAAAAGTCAACAGACACCGTTAGTGCTGCTAACTATAAACAGATCCAAAAGACCATTAAGTTCTTAATCCATTCATCCAAGGTCTTAATCCTTCCAAGGACCTTCCAAATAGTCCAAAATCCATAAAGATCCTAACATCACTAAACAAGATGATAAACAAGATTCAAGTCCAAAGTGGTCCAAAACTAATCATAATCACCATAGGGAGTTTGGCTTACTCTCTAAACCATCCCAAAGGTTCTAAAAAGGACTTTAAGGCATAAAGTTCCTGACTTTATCCTTTCCAAACATAAACAACACTAAAAATGGAGTAACACACCAATTAAATCCATAAAATTCCATCAAGAACACAAGGATGATCTAAAAAAACATAGAAAGGCGGAAACTTTACTAACAATGGTCTAGAAAATGCAACTCCTTGAAGACCCAACCAAGAGAAGCAACTTCTAGCATCACCAACAGTCTTTTAACATCACCCAAGCATCAAGAATCCTTCCCAATAGGCCAAAACACCAAAAGTCCATTCACAAGAGCTATAGAGAGGAAATGATGAGTTTGGAGACTGAAAGGGAGCAAATGGTTGTTGCCCTAGTGTTCCCAACCTTCAAATATGGCTCAAGCATGATAATTTAGGGTTTTGGCCCAAAATCAGACATTAACGTTGCTAACCCTAAGGTTAGCGCCGCTAATATCGGTCGTGGAAAACCACACAGACAGTTGGCAAGCTAATGATGCAAAAATGCGGGAAAACACCCCTCAGCACATTAGTGTCTCTAATGGCCCTTATACACCCTCTTCCATAATTTTGCTTCCGATTTGACCCGCGAACCTGGACTATTTGAAACTCGGAACTTGACTTCTCGGAATAAGGGTCTTACAACTCTCCCCCACTTAACGAGATTTAGTCCTCGAAATCCTTTCCTTACATGCCCTAATCGCACACTAGAAACCCAACCATTCCATGGTCCATACGACCCCTTTCAAATTCGAACCGAAAAATCTCACCGATAACTTCGACAGGCTCATGATCGACATCAACCTTACATGTCTGGAATTTCCAATTCGAAATAATCCGCCACAATACTCCAAAACACAAACACCCGAAGACGACTCCTTCAATGCCAAATTCCATATACTGCTGACCGAAAACCACATTGACCGCCACGCGCCTAATTTATGCTAACCCACAAACTTTAGATACTCACCATCAGCGTATTTTACCAAGCCCCATGGCTAGCAATTTAACTTGCATAATCTCTGAAGACGCCCAACATATAACGCCAGCTAACTACACCTACGTCAATAACCACCGTCCTACAGACCCACAAGAACTCTGTCCAAGAGTATCCAAAAACTAATATCCAACACAGTATACCACTCACGCACAGCTCCTCAACTATTGTCGCATTCATCAATAACATATATGGAATCACAGGTTCCTCGTTTCGTTCAACTTGCAACCGAACTCGCATGCTTTTACATGTTTCATCCTTTCAGGTTCTCCGCTCTGCCCAGTCGATGACCGGAATCACAGTCCTTCCCTGACTCATTCTGATTTCCCTCAGTTGCAACAACAGATCAGGCGACTGAGAATAACTTCTAACACTCGCTAATCCTCCCGCAGGGCTACACGCTTAACAATTCCTCCAGGTTCCCGACCTAAGATCAACTACTTAACCAACTGCAACAAACCCAACCAGCGAGTCAATTGATTATCTAATACAGGGTTGCAACACCCGACTCTTCCTACATCCCAAAACGAACCGATCAAGCCGAAAACCACCATCCTGAATCAAAAATATCGTAGACCCAACCACACTCAGAAGCATATGGTCTTCCTATTATTAAGAACGAACTCGAGATACACCCAACTGGAGTCACCATCACTCTTCTTAACCAAGGCACCCAACTTCCAACTGACAAAACTTCTCAGAGAAGTTACCTAACCACCTTGATACTCATAACTCAATCCGGAACGTGAAACCTTAAAACGTCCAACCAATTCCAAGATCGGTTATTTACTCGATTCTTAACGTACTGCCAAGAAACCATAAAAGTCGAACGACTCCAATACCACCGCTCCACAAATCTAAAAGAACTGAAGAACTCGGGCTCGCCCCGGTCCGCCTCAGCTAAGAACTCACGAGCTCGCCCCGTTCCGTCCGTCACCGAATCAACTCATTCTTTGACTCACGGGCTTGCCCCGATCTTGTCTAGACTCATAAGCTTGCCCCGATCTTGTCTAATCAACTCATTCATTGACTCACGAGCTCTCCCCGATCTTGTCGGTTAACACGTAAGGCACATACATCATATTATTACACAAAGTAATAAAGCTACCTACGCATGCATTATCACTCATAGTATAGTGAGAAGACTCACCTGGTCCGCAGAGCCAAACTACACTACTCACGCGCGTCCCTGGATCTGACAAGACGAACGTCCTAACAAGATAGACTTTACTCAGAACTTTCTAAATCCCAAACAACATAATTCTACACGACCGGTGTCCAAAACTCTCAAGTTTGACCAAAAGTCAAACCGGTCAAAAAATAAACGGTCAAAGGCCAAAGTCAACAAAAGTCAACAGACACAGTTAGCACCGCTAACTCCCCAACCTTCAAATATGGCCCAAGCATGATAATCTAGGGTTTTGGCCCAAAATCAAACATTAGCGCCGCTAACCCTAAGGTTAGCGCTGCTAATATCGATCGTGCAAAACCACACAGACAACTGGCAAGCTAGTGATGCGAAAACGTGGGAAAACATCCCTCAGCACATTAGCGGCGCTAATAACCCCTATACACCCTTTTCTATAATTTTGCTTCCGATTTGACCCGCGAACCTTGACTCTTTGAAACCCGGAACTTAACTTCTCGGGATTAGGGTCTTACACCCCACTTCTCCAAACAACTGTAAACTCATTTCCTGATTTTTTCACCCTGATCGTTTGGTATTTGAAAAAAGTTCAAAATTTTCTTTCGCAAAACCCACTGATCATCAACCCAATGCACCGTAAGACACATGTAGTTAAGATTTTGCATGGATGTCCATGTGTCACTATTAACAGATATTGTTTGATTTTGAAAAGATTCTTGAGATTTAACATATCTTTTTTGTATAATTGCAAATAATCTCGTGCAACCGTCCATCTCGACAATATTTTAAATAATGGTTGCAAATTCCATGAGTAATCTCTAAACCCCTCATCATCAACTATTCTAAATGGTTTATTATCTTTGATAAACATATGCGCCAAAGACTTCCTACATTTTTCTTGGCTAAAGCTATGAGCTTCCAAAGTAGAATCCGCAGATTCAACTGACTTTTTGAAACTAAATGTAGATTGCTTTTTTAGATTGGCTCCCATTTGCTTATAAAGAGGCAAGGTTCTGCATACGTTTTGTAAATGGTTGGACATTGCACTTGTCCCATTCCTTTTAGAATTTCCTTGCATCTTCGTTTTACAATATTTTCATTTTACGTCGTCCCTACTCGCCAATTCTACGAAAAGTTGCCTAACAAATGACACATTCCGACCACTAGTACCACCCTTCTTTGGTTCAGTCTTCTCATTATTATCATCAACATCCACATCAATAACCGGGAACTCTGTTTAGCCCTACTCTGAGCTTCATTACCGGTTCCTTGACTCGCGTCCATCTACAAATAAACATATAACATATATCAAATATCAATACAAGAAAATCATTTCCTGTTTCTGTTTTACATAATTAGACATTACACAATAATCATATTTTGTCTCTTATCTACATCATTACAATAAAACTGAAACAACATGATATTAAATCACTACCATTTCAAAAGAAAAATAGTTTCAGATTTTTATGGGAGTATTACAACAATCAACCCCACAATTATTTATTCCAAATAAGGCAAACCGGTTAATCTTGGTTATATCATTGTCATTAAAAGAAGCAAAACTAGATTGAATGGGGTCCTGTCCACAATCATATTTAAATGTGATCGTGGTGGTATATACCAAAGTACTAAAATTTCTAGTAAAAATACGAGTACCAAAAAGATAAATTGTCCTTTCAGTTTAAAGGGAAACCATTCGTTAGTATATGACTATTGGACACTGAAGGTGATATGTTGTACACATAATCACGATCCTGTACTACATATGGAGGGTCATCCATATGCAATGCGATTGTCTAAAAATGAAAATCGGTTAGTAGAAGTTTTGGCAATGAATAATGTCCAACCACGAGATATTTTATCAACCCTAAGAAGAAAAATCCTGATAATGTGTCCACATCTCAAACAATATACAATGCACTCTATAAATTTCGAATGACTAACAATGCAGGCAAAAACAATATTCAAGTGCTAATGGAGTTTTTACAACAAAAAGACTATATTCATTACACTTGCACAAATGTCAGGACGAATCACTTAGAAGATTTATTCTTTACTCATCCAAAATCATTGGAGTTGTGGCAGGCATTTCCACACGTTCTGTTGATGGATGCAACATATAGTACAAATATGTACAAAATGCCTCTTCTTGAAATTGTTGGTGTAACATCTACTAACAAGACATTTTGTATAGCGTTTGTTTATATGCATAAAGAAAAAGAACAGAATTATACGTGGGCATTAAATTGCCTAAAATCAACGTGGGATGGAATCATTTCTCCACGAGTCATCGTGACAGACAGGGAACTAGCTTTAATTAACTCATGCAAAGTAGTATTTCCGGATACCAAACAATTATTGTGTAGATGGCATATTTCTCAAAGTATTATAAGAAAGTGTGAACCATCGATGAAACCAAAACACTTGTGGCATTTATTCACGAAATCATGGGCGTCATTGGTTGAATCTCAGACCGAAGAAATATATTTGGACAGCTTTAATGAACTCATGCAAAGTAGTATTTCCGGATACCAAACAATTATTGTGTAGATGGCATATTTCTCAAAGTATTCTAAGAAAGTGTGAACCATCGATGAAACCAAAACACTTGTGGCATTTATTCACGAAATCATGGGCGTCATTGGTTGAATCTCAGACCGAAGAAATATATTTGTACAGAATGGCAGAAATTGAATCATTATTGATCGGATATCCAGGTATTTTTGCTATATATTTGGAATATTAATACTTTTCCAAACATTTTAATACATTGAGAGTAACTATGTTTTTAATTTTCAGGTGTTCTTACTTATCTGAATCTCACATGGTCGAAACCATATAAGGAAATGTTTGTATCAGCCTGGACTGACAAATTTCAAAATTTTGGCAATCATACAACCAATAGGGTTGAAAGCCAGCATGCTTTGCTAAAAAAATATCTGCCATCGTCACAATCAGATTTAGACAAATTGTTGACATATATTCATAATCTCATCCACACCCAAGAAACATCAATAAAAGCAAGTTTTGAACAAAGCAGAACTACCGTTAAACATCAATTTAACATAAAACCCTTCGAAAAATTGCATTATTATGTTTCGGTACATGCTTTGGAAATTATCTATCAAGAATTTGAGAGGTCAAAATTTGTTGGCGTGTTCTCTGAGAATTGTGGTTGTCACGTGCGCACTTGTTATGGGTTACCATGTGCACACGAACAAGCAAACTATTCAAAAAATGGACAATTTATTCCACTGAATTCAGTTGATATATTTTGGAGAAAACTTGAAATATCGCCGGGTATTCCTATCGTAGATGAAGATAATTTTTGTGAAGACGAACTCCAAGAGATCCATCAAATATACAAAAACCAGTCAAAACATAGTAAGCATGGTCTTTATAATAGGGTAAAGGAGTTTTTTGCATCGTCAAAAACTCCAATTTGTGAACCCGCTGTTCACAAGTCCACTCGCGGACGTCCCTCTTTGAAGGATAAACGGTTCAATAAAACTACCGTTGATCCACTTCCCCAACAACCCCTTAGAAGAAGTTGTTCAAACGTGTCTAATTCAATTGATTCAAGGGGTTTTGGTTTTAAAGAATCAGCAAGGCATAGTTCCTACATCGAGAATAAATCAAATTGTTCAATCCCCTTCATCAATGAATTGCCAATTTTATTTCATCCTTACGGCAGTCAAATACAAGATGTGAAACCTGATGGAAATTGTGGTTTTAGAGCGATATCTGGTTGTCTCGATAACGATGAAGAAGACTGGGCGACAGTTCGATATAATTTGATGCAAGAGTTACACAATTACAAGGAAGAATATGAAAACATGTTTGGAGTTGGATTGTTGGGTGGCATATATAACTCGATAAACTTTTTTCGGACGGATTGACAACGCCTAGTAATATTACATATTTTAGTCGTTGTTGAGCCCTATTCTTAGTGAAATTATATCATATATTTCGTGGTATTCTCACTTTTCGTGCCAGTACTTGTTTGGAAGAAAATAATGAAAACAGGGACCAAAAGCGTGCAAATTGGAGAAAGTTTGGAAGAGAAGATAAAATCAGGAAAACACGTACTCGCGCCGCGGAATCAAGAAGACTCGACGCAGATTCAAGGCAGTGAACCAAATTCAAAGGCCGAAGAAAACGGGAGAAGATAAGTACGCGCGCCACGGTTCACTTAAATGCGCCGCGCGGCTGCGGGAAATTTCAACTATAAAGAGAGGCATTTACAACCAAAACCCTGAGCAAAACCCTGGTGAAAAATCGACCGTAGAGGCTTTTTGACTCCAAGAATTCGTTTTTAGCAACTACCTTTTGGCATTTCAGGTTTTTATGTTTACTTTCTTTTAGTTTAATAGTTAGCATTAGTGGCTAGGATCTTTGGGAGTGACAACCACTGACCTTGAGCATTCTAGTTACTGTTTTTTGGATCTTTGTTACTGTATTGGATTATTCGAATTCAGTTTGGGTTTATAATAATCATTCGGTTACAAGTAACATTGGTTTTTCGGTGTTTTGATGCTTGTGTTGGTTTTTGAATGCTTGGATTGTGTTTGTTTGTGTTTGGATGCTTGAATGACCTTGATTGGACTGACTTCCCATACTGATTTCAGTAGCCAACTAGGTTAGCTTTTAGGTTTGAGCTTTAGCCAGTGAGTGTCCCATTGGACCTTAGTTATTGGTTCAGTTCATACCTTGATTTGGTTTATGTTTGGATTGTTGAATGCCTTTGTTTACTTCTGAATTAGAGATGCACTTCTGATTTCAGAAAGTAACTTGGTTTGGGTTAGAGTTTAGCTTAGTCTATGCTTGTTTTGGGATTGTCCAATATAGGTTTTCTGAGTTTTAGTGACAAGGGTTTGGAAACTAAAAGTCCTCCGACTATAGCGTGACACTATAGTTGGTAATCTGTCACCTGGTCTGACCACGTAGCTCCTGCAGATCGACCCTGACTACCACTGTGCTAGTGTGTGTGTTAGGTTTTTCTTATTTTTGACCGCACGACAACCTAGACGTGTCAAATTTTGGCACCGTTGCCGGGGAGCTGTGATCTTAGATTTGGTGAGTTGTAGGACTTAGCTTCTGATTTTTGATGTTAGATTTTAGTTTTTTGACTTTTGGTATGTGTACGCCTTCATAATGGGCGATTACATGTACCCGGATCAATGTTTTGAGTATTATGAAAATCCGGCCGACACCTATTACGAGGATGATTGCTACAATGGATCACCCGATGACAATGGATGTCGGATTGATGAGTCATCTCAGTCTGAAAATTTTGCAACTTGGGCCCAACTTTGGGTACTCTGGTATAACACTCACCAAGAGCAGAAGGACCAGGATGATGCTCTTGAAATATTGCAAGTTTCATTAGATAAGTTAGAGGAAGGTTGGAAATGTTCACCACCCTCGCTAGAACCTGAGGCGAGGGATTTTTATACCAATAATATGGTGTCTGAACCTGCATCACCTGAATATGTGATGGAAGGGCATATACCTTGGGAAAGTCAAGAGACCACTGAGATGGTCGAAACGGTTGTTGAGGAAGAGGTTGTAGGTGACAATGCTACCTCCGACTCAACAGCCTTTGATGTTTTTGATGTTTTTGAAAATGTTGATATGGTGATGTGTGAATCTGTACCATCACCAGACAATTTGGTTGATGAGGATGTTGAGGAGGAGTCTGTAAATGACAGTACAGACCCCAGCCCAACAACTCCCGAAATTGTTGAAAGTACCAATGTTTTTGGGGAAGGGGGTGTAGATGACAATATTACCCCTGACCCTGTAATTTTTGAAAATTTTGAGAAATTTGAAAGCAAGGATCTGGTGATGGGTGACTTTATACCACCACCAGATAAAACCAGTCACTCGCTCTTGGTTCCGATCCACCTGTTGGACGATGATCAAGAAGTTGATACTGACGAATTAATATTTGAAAATAATAAACATGATTTTATCACCACTCATGATCCATTCATGAATGGAAAATTAGATGTGATCAATACCATCAATGAGGACATATGGAAGCATCCCGAAATGTTGCCTTTCGATCCCATTCGATTGGAAAATCTTTATTGGTACTGCAAGCCAAAATTACAAGCTAAAAATAACACGCAAGATGAGAGCAATAAACGAGGCACAACACAAATACTGGAAGCGGCACTGGGCGCGCTTCATGTCAAGCCTTTGACCTTGAAGAGATGCAGAAGGAAGGACCGAGCTTGGAGGTTCAAAGCTACCTCCAAGCACTCACGGGAATTAATTAGAAGACGGCAACTAGGCAGCAGCAGGAGAATTAGCAAGCCATTCGACCCAGGAAAGTTTGAAAGGCAGAGGGTCAGCGAAAGGATGGTGGAAGCAGAAAAGCAGCAAGGAAAGAAGGAATACGATCCACCGTAGCTGTAGTAGGAATAGTACATCGGCTGAAGACGTTAAACTTAGCGCTTGTTGGGAGGCAACCCATCGTGTCATAGGTTAGGTTCTGTATTTCTTAGAAATAATTAGGAAAAATCTTATCAGTAATTGCACGTACCAGTGGTCCAAGGCAAGTGTGGGGTCGTGTGAAGAATTTGAAATTTTAATGACCGCGCCGCGGTTTTCTTACTTGCGCGACGCGGGGTCGTAAACCAACCCGATGCGCAGCGGTTGTTTTTGGTGAAACGCGCGCCGCAGGTCTTGCAATTGCGTGGCGTGGGAATCGATCGGTCGGTTTTCTCCTATATTAAGGTAAGCCGCAACACTATTCACACACACCACGACTTGGAGCTCTGATCAACCAAAAATTCTCGCGTTTTTTCTTGCTCATTTCCTTGCCACTACTACGGTATGTCATTCTAACTAGCTATTACTCGTTTAAACTAGTGATTAGGTAGTTAATTTGAGTGATTGGTTCAAAAAGTTCAAAACTTAGAAATCGCCAATGCTGACTTATAGGGTGTCTGTTTTGTCAAATAGATACCCTAGATGAGTTAGTCGGCACTTAGGCTACCTTGTGGTGTATTTGGATTGAGTTTAAACTGGTTAAAACTCGATTTGGGATTGGTTTTTGGAAACAGCCGCTCGCCACGCCGCGCCATTACTCTTGGGCCGTGCCGCGGTGCGGTGGAGAAGATAAAGGACTTATTTTGACAAAAATTTTCGTTTGTGCAGATCATGTTCAGACTAAACCATGACTTCCTTCAGTTTCCAGAGCGGCCAGAGGCCTCTGTCGAGTACAGATCACGGAGAGACGCGTTGACGAGTCGCCGGGTTCATGAAGCGACCGTTCTTGATAGGGCCATCCTCGGGGAGGCCGGGTTATGGGGCGAGATAGAGCCGTTTCTACACCGCACCTGGACCCATTGGGATGCATCCTTCACATGTCGGGGCTGGGACAGGATCATGACCACCGACGAGGATGTCGTGTACACAGAGCTCCTCCTGGAGTTCCTTTCTACCATTGAGTACGCGCCGAGGGCGACAGAACCGCGGGCGAGGTTGATTAGATTCATATTGGGAGGCGTGCACCGGGAGTGCAGCCTTCGGGAGTTCGCCAGACGCACGGGGATATATGTGGAGGCAGATTTCCAGCACCGTCATTTTCCCCAGTTCTTTGAGGCATGTATTCAGGGGCATCCGGAGCGGGCTGCCAATATGGAGGTTTCGGCACCATTGTCCAACGTCATCTACGAGGCAGGGACCTCCCGGGAGAGCCACCTCCGCAACCCACTTCACCGCCTCATGCACCGCATCGTCTCCACCTCCATCATGCAGCGGGAGGGGGGCGAGAAGGTGTCCGGGGAGGACATGACATTTTTCTGGGTTCTCCTCGACCCCTCCAGGTTCATCCACCTTCCCTTTGCCCTAGCAGTCGCCCTATCCACCCGTGCGACGGGTGCCTCCGCTAGCAGTCCTTTGGGCCAGGGATACTTCATCACCCGCCTGGCCCGATCATACCGGATCCTCACCGCCTGGACTGTTGCCACCTTGACCGCTTTACCTCCATCTTGCACTACTGCACGAGCTCTAGAAAATATGGTGCTGATTGAGCAGCAGCGCCCGGGACAGTTTGTGCAGGCACCGACAGAGCCACCCCAGGACCCCCAGCCAGCGTATGCCCAGCCTGGCAGGAGACGCCGGAGAGCACCAGCACCCGAGCCAGAGCCAGCGCCAGCGCCAGCAGAGCTACAGCCGCAGGAGGACTCAGCGGCCATCCACCGACCGGAGGTCAGAGTCACAAGGATTGAGGACCAGCTTGAGTGGATTGGGTAGGTACTTTTACAGATTGCATCAGCGCAGGGTCAGCGCCCCCGACCATTCCCAGCCAGAGCCCACGATCACGAGGCTGGATCTTCCAGGCCACCAGGTGGCAGTTGATGTATTTTCTTTTTCTTTTATATTTTTTGGGATATATGTACTAAATCTATGACACACTTTTATATTTTGTCTGTTTATATTTGTTACGTTTGCTTTTAATGTTTTGTTGAGTCATGCATGATATGCCAAAATGGGAAGGAGTTGTCTCAGACAAGTATGGGGTCACCGTGCCCCCTCCACTTGTCTTGACTACCGGCATGTTCACTGTTGCGCCACAACTCCAGAATGCGAAAATCAAGAATTCTGTTTGTTCGAATTTGTACCTGTGATACCGAGTACCAACCAAGCAGTGTACCGTCCAAAGGGGTACTATTTCTCCCTTGTTCTAAATATTTTTTTGTACAACGGGGACATTGTACGGTTTTAAGTGTGGGGTGTGGACGGTCGAAAGAGTTTATTTTTGAAATTTTTGCGGGAAATGACCAATTTTCAAATTTTTAGCAACTTTTTCAAAATTTTTACTAAATTGTAATTTTGAAACGAATGATTTGTGATTGTGATAGCACTGGTATTTTTCAAGAGATACTGTTTATTTGTGATCATGCTATTAGTTAGTCAAACAAGTTGAGTTTTAGGAGTTAGACGATTGGAATATTTTAGGATTGGAATTTAGGAAGGAAATATCAATCTGTGGCCTTTGTTGTTCGAGCCGGTAGGTCCGAAAAGGGTGACCTCAAAGAGGCATTTATGCACCTTACCACATAAGATCGTCTGGTCTGGGATGGTATTTTCGAAAGCTCGTTACACGGACAACATCGAAAGTCATGGACAATTCCTTAATGGCCATTAGAATCTGAATGAGTAAGTACACTTTATTGTGGACAGAAAGTTTGTAATCAAGGGTTCTCTAGAAAGCCATGAATTCCAAAGAACATTCTGATTAGGTTCTCGGGAACTATTTTACTCTAACTCTTGGGGCAATAAGCTTTGAAACTAAACACAGTCAAAAATTGTTTGAGTCTTAGTTAGAATTTATTAAAAACTCTCTTGCTTGGGGACAAGCAAGGCACAAGTGTAGGGTGTTTGACAACGCCTAGTGATATTACATATTTTAGTCATTGTTGAGCCCTATTCTTAGTGAAATTATATCATATATTTCGTGGTATTCTCACTTTTCGTACCAGTACTTGTTTGGAAGAAAATAATGAAAACAGGGACCAAAAGCGTGCAAATTGGAGAAATTTTGGAAGAGAAGATAAAATCAGGACCAAAAGCGTGCAAATTGGAGAAATTTTGGAAGAGAAGATAAAATCAGGAAAACATGTACGCGCGCCGCGGAATCAAGAAGACGCGACGCGGATTCAAGGCGGTGAACCAAATTCAAAGGCCGAAGAAAACGGGAGAAGATAAGTATGCGCGCTGCGGTTCACTTAAATGCGCGGCGCGGCTGCGGGAAATTTCAACTATAAATAGAGGAATTTACAGCCGAAACCCTGAGCAGAACCCTGGTGAAAAATCGACCGTGGAGGCTCTTTGACTCCATGAATTCATTTTCAGCAACTACCTTTTGGCATTTCAGGTTTTTATGTTTACTTTATTTTAGTTTAATAGTTAGCATTAGTGGCTAGGGTCTTTTGAAGTGACAACCACTGACCTTGAGCATTCTAGTTACTGTTTTTTGGATCTTTGTTACTATATTGGATTATTGGAATTCAATTTGGGTTTATAATAATCATTTGGTTACAAGTAACATTGGTTTTTCGGTGTTTTAATGCTTGTGTTGGTTTTTCAATGCTTGGATTGTGTTTGTTTGTGTTTGGATGCTTGAATGACCTTGATTAGACTGAATTCCCTTGCTGATTTCAGTAGCCAACTAGGTTAGCTTTTAGGTTTGAGCTTTAGCCAGTGAGTGTCCCATTGGACCTTAGTTATTGGTTCAGTTCATACCTTGATTTGGTTCATGTTTGGATTGTTGAATGCCTTTGTTTACTTCTGAATTAGAGATGCACTTCTGATTTCAGAAAGTAACTAGGTTTGGGTTAGAGTTTAGCTTAGTATATGCTTGTTTTGGGATTGTCCAATATAGGTTTTCTGAGTTTAATGACAAGGGTTTGGAAACTAAAAGTCCACCGACTATAGCGTGACACTATAGTTGGTAATCTGTCACCTGGTCTGACCACGTAGCTCCTGCGGATCGACCCTGACTACCACTGTGCTAGTGTGTGTTAGGTTTTTCTTATTTTTGACCGCACGACGACATAGGCGTGTCACGGATATGTTTGCACCCATCGAATATTGGCTAAGTATAGATATGGGTCTCATGATTTCCTCCTTTTATAACGTGACACTACACATATTAAGCCCGGTAGGCAGCATGACATACTTACCGCTTCGATCGAATCCTCCAGGGTGCGTTAATATTGCAATTGCAATTGTTGGCGGTTCTCATTACGTAACAGTTACATTGAATGAAGGATACCCGATGCCTCCAATTTATCCACTGTGGAATTATTTCAAGTATGACAATGCATCTGAATGGGCTACTCCTTATGAAAGACAACTACAGATGTACATGAATCATTTCCGCTCTAATCATAGCACTGAAAGAGTTGTATTGGATGATTGATGATTATTTAAGTAATTTAATATTGTATTTTATTATCTTCATTTATGCAAAAAAAAAAAAGCTCGAACAAAACATAAAAAAACATATTACAAAATATATTCGAATTAAACGTCAAAATGTTAAATAATTATTTAAATTATAAATACCTAAATGTAACACCCGATTTCTCATACAAAGTACACCCAAAAATTTTCAACAAATTATACATAAAAAATGGGTATACTTGTACTAAACCATAGAAAACAAGATGTTATCAAGCACTAATTACAACAAAAGGTCCTCACATTACATACCAGGCATTACAAATAAACCTAACACAACTAAAGGACATGCTCTAAACTTGTCCATCTCTCTTTATCACATGTCTTCCCCTATCATAGCTACAGATACCTGCAAAATAACAAAACACTCAAGTGTAAGCTTATAAAGCTTAGTGAGTAATCTCCAATATAATCCACATATGTTTCTCCATGAACATTCTCATTCTCCTCTCTTGCTATTCTCATTAGCAAGTAAGCACCTCCTTCTTTTAGCTGAAACCTGCAATTCACATTTGCTTACAACGCCAGCTAATTATTAATATACATCAGCTCATCAATAAGTACCGTAACTGGTACTGCTTGTAAACTCAATCACATTCTCAACAGTACTCATTTTCACAATTAACAATACATAATATGCAATTCTCATAACTATAACAATTTGACTCAAAGGCTCTTTAACTCAACCTCTACATCATATACTCTACTCTCATACTCAATTAGAACAACCATCATGATTGTAGTAATCAAATTCAAAGACTCTTTAACTCACTCATTCTAACATGTAGTCTACTTTTATACTCAATATAGATTATAACTCGTCTCTTGTTATCCACAGATAACAGAACTTCTCTAACTCTAGCTACCGCAATATCAAAATAAAACATATATATGTACAACATACATATTACATACTACAAGATATAACTCTTATTTCTTAGTTTGTAAATTTGGTTATCTCAACCAATTAAAAATCAATAGCAATCTGTTAATTCACAATTCAATCATAGAATGAATTATAGTTACTCACCTTATATTGGCTCAGTATGTGGAAACCCCAAATTTCGCGTACCGGGCTCCTGTTCGCTAGACTTGGTTATAACACCATAGTCTAAATCAATTCTCGAACATACACAATCATCTCAATAACATCTATCTCAAAGATGTATAAATCAAAAGAGGAAAAAGGAGTATAAACAGTAGAAACTCGACAATAATCACACCAATTACTCTAGAGGCATCTACTAACAATCTACTAGCAACATATATCACAATATATAGCAAAATCACAAGATATAAAGTTAGGGTTTCAAAACCCCAAAATCAAGAAATTACTCACCTCGACGAATTAGGAATCAAGAGCGAGTTTGCGGGGTTAGATTCGAGTCTCTCTATGCTTCCCTACGAATCTCCAGCTTTAATTTGACCCAAAATCGCCCAAAAATGCTCTGAAATCGATTTGGGTTTGTTTTTGCTCGAAATGAGGCATTTCTGCACTTTAAATAGGTCTGCACGTGTAACACGGCCGTGTAAAATTTAACACGCCCGTGTTATGCTACAGTCCCCGTGTAAAATTTAACACGCCCGTGTTTTGCTACAGTAACCAGCAAACACAAAATTACCGTGGGTTACACGACCGTGTAACATTTACACGACCCGTGTAAGCCATTTTTGGCATTTTTAAGGCTCAAACTTCTTCCAAATGGGTTTCTAATCACCCAAACTCATACGTTTACTTAACTAATCTTAATCACACCAAGATTAGTACATAATAAAGGTTTTAACCTCTTTTCCCAAATCAAACAACTCATCACTCAAAGGTAATCATAAAAGATTGCCACACAACTCTTAATAACTCAAAGCTAGAACCATACTAATTATAAGGTAATAACGCTCGCCATCATTCTCGTAAGATGATTTCTATAGCCATATTGGCTATCATCATTGTCATGTGGGAAAATACTCACTCTTTCAGGGCACACACTTTTCTATAGCATCATTGACATCAAGGTATCTCACCTCACTCCTCAAGTGATACTCCAATCACCAACTTGTCTCATATAGCCATCTGGAACTCAACTTTCATTTCAAATTTTCTCAAAATGATCATACTCTAACTCAATAAGAAAAATGGTCTCACCGATCTCAAGCTCATTTTCTCTCTCCATTTATTCCTCCAATAACAACACGCTAGTTATTGATTTCTCCGACTTGCACATTCTCATTGTTTAGAGTAGGAGAAACACTCATACAACATAAAAGACACATATATTCAATTGTCTCACCCATGTTGCATAACTCATCAACACTAGGATGTAAATCCAACAATAATAAAATATCAGAAAGTATTTCGAGTTTCACTCACATCTCCTCTAATTTGGTTTTTTTAACCTTCGACCCTTTGATCACATGAGACCCCTTTCAGTTGTCTTATCACCACAACTGATTATTACTTCTCTGAAAGCTCATTTATCTCTACTCCCACCTCAGCACACATATTAGGTTTTTACCCAATATTCAACTAACAATCCTCCACAAAATGGCTCCTCTTCATATCAGTTCAACAACATACCTCATGTTGTTTCTCTCGATTTACTCACTCATTATATCCTCTCTTATGTGGACAATCAACATCACATTCTCATTAAATCATTAGCTTTATCAAACTCAATAATTTATTATCAAATAAATTCTCAACACAACCGCATATATTCCTCTTGACATACCATTAGTAAGGATTTTTCCTCTCGCCACCTCTTCGTCATTATCACCTCAATCTCTAATTCATCTGAATGACACAAATAGGTCATACATACGGCTCACTGTAATCTCTACACACGACTCAAAATAATAAAATCAAACACCATAATTTCTACGGTGATATCATAGTTCATTATCCAACTAACTCATTATGCTCAAGAAAATAACTCAAGATCATTATAAAAAAATCTACTATTCATCGTCTCATACGAGTAAATAATTTAATCATCTCGACATTCACACTTTCTCAACACGACTACATGACAAATTCACATACTCACAGCAACAGTATTACTCACTGTATTATCTCACAGTACCCTCGTACTGTTAATCAGCCTCTAATCCGTCCTCTTCTCAACACGCAAGGTTTCAAGCCACACAAGCTTACCGCTATGTTCATATATATCCATACGCAAGGATAGTACATGTCTCATTACTCTATATCATCATAAAGTACATGCCTGTCTATAGACAAGCACAACACTGCGACACCACCCTGCCTCAGCTCATGGTACTCCCGTACCCTCCTCCAGTTTCACCACTCAACGCTGTATCACGGTATCTCATACCGTCCTCTAATCAAATCATGGTACCTCGTACCATTCTCTAGTTTCAATCCATCTTCTGTTTGACTCTGGCGGGTCTCCCCTACGATCTCAAGCCATAAAGATTCATCCCCACACCTCTTTTTGTTTGAATCATAAAGATCCTCACTACTCTAACCACAAGGTACTCATTATATGGTTCCACAGAAATATGTGGTCTCAACCTCAACTACTCAATATGTGACCCGACAGAATATGTGGTCTCAATCACATTTACTCGTTATGTGTCCCACAACATATGTGGTCTCAACCATTTTTACTCAATATATGGCCCCACAACATATGTGGTCTCAACCACTTTTACTCAATATGTGGCCCCACAACATATGTGGTCTCAACCATATTTACTCAATATGTGGCCCCACAACATATGTGGTCTCAACCACTTTTACTCAATATGTGGCCCCACAACATATGTGGTCTTAACCACATTTACTAAATATATGGCCCTACAACATATGTGGTCTCAACCATATTTATTCAATATGTGACCCCACCTAATATGTGGTCTCAATCACATTTACTAGGTAATTAACCCAATCTCTAGGTTAATTAGGCCTACATAAACCACTCTAGGTTCTCTCAATTATAACCACAAGGTACTCTTTATGTGGTTACTTGAGTGTCCTGTGACAACTCTGTCACTTATGTCTCATTATGTGACAACTCCAAACTACACAATTTAACTCTCGGCATATCAACTCATAATCAGTTATAATGTGCAATCAACTACACACTCACCATCTTTCTCTCATACTCTTTTGGTTATCTCAGCCATTCATTGTGATCAATCATAAGTACTAGTTATGTGGTCCTACAAAATATGTGGTCTCAACCACAAAGTACTTGTATACAGAAATCTCGTCATATCTGTGAAATAACTAGCAATATATATACAATATCCAAATAAAAGAAATCCACACATTAAAACAGATCTGTGTACGTAGCACGGCCCGTGTAGATTCAACACGACCCGTGTAAATCCTTAGTATTTCTTCTGTTTGCTTCTGTAAGTACAGCACGACCCGTATTCATTGAACACGACCCGTGTTAATGCTACAGAAGCCAAAATTTGTTTCTACTACGCTTTTTTTTAACATTCAACTTCTCCTAGATGGGTTTCTATCCATCCTAACTCATATCAAGCACTCGTCATGTGATATGTAACCCTTATCTCAAGTGGACACGAGATTCTCATCTCAATGCCGGTTACTACACTTAATAACCACATTTCTCTAACACATGTAATTTCAATTTATCTTTTATGTGTCCAAACATTTCACACATATTCTACTACATATATTATCAACAATTAAACACATACAACTCGTTACAACTACTATTTTAAGTAAATTACTTACATACCTCATAGCAACAAAATCTTGTTTTCTCATTAGCTGAAACTCTCTTACTTCGGATCTCAACTCTTGAGTGTACTCGGCTGCACTCACATGTCTCAACTCTTAGCTCATACTCATCTTAGGCTCATACTCTTTTTCATTATCAGTTAGAATTTCGTCTCATCTGGGATCTCATCTCATCATCAGCTGAAACTCATCATCAGCTGGAATCTCATCTCAATTAGTATCTCATCTCGTATTCAGTTGATATCTCATCATCAACTGAGGTTCTTTTCTCCTCGTTAGCTGATATCTTATATCGGCCAAACTCTCGTCTCATCATCCACTATTGGTCCAACCGGCTCTGACCAATTTCTCAACTCATTCCTCATCTAACTCCATATCTGATATCCACACATAAAACAACAATAGCAAATATAACATAAAAGTTATACTCAAATCATACACTAACATTAGCAACAGTATCTTTTCCAAGCTTGGGATAGGGGCTCTCTCTCTCCTCAGTTTAAGTCTAGGACTCTACACTCAAGACCTATTTCACTTAAACCATGCTCTGATACCAACTTGTAACACCCGGTTTCTCATACAAAGTACACCCAAAAATTTTCAACAAATTATACATCAAAAATGGGTATACTTGTACTAAACCATAGAAAACAAGATGTTATCAAGCACTAATTACAACAAAAGCTCCTCAGATTACATACCAGGCATTACAAATAAACCTAACACAACTAAAGGACATGCTCTAAACTTGTCCATCTCTCTTTATCACATGTCTTCCCCTATCACAGCTACAGATACCTGCAAAACACTCAAGTGTAAGCTTATAAAGCTTAGTGAGTAATCTCCAATATAATCCACATATGTTTCTCCATGAACATTCTCATTCTCTTCTCTTGCTATTCTCATTAGCAAGTAAGCACCTCCTTCTTTTAGCTGAAACCTGCAATTCACCTTTGCTTACAACGCCAGCTAATTATTAGTATACATCAACTCATCAATAAGTACCGTAACTGGTACTGCTTGTAAACTCAATCACATTCTCAACAGTACTCATTTTCACAATTAACAATACATAATATGCAATTCTCATAACTATAACAATTTGACTCAAAGGCTCTTTAACTCAACCTCTACATCATATACTCTACTCTTATACTCAATTAGAATAACCATCATGATTGTAATAATCAAATTCAAAGACTCTTTAACTCACTCATTCTAACATGTAGTCTACTTTTATACTCAATATAGATTATAACTCGTCTCTTGTTATCCACATATAACAGAACTTCTCTAACTCTAGCTACCGCAATATCAAAATAAAACATATATATGTACAACATACATATTACATACTACAAGATATAACTCTTATTTCTTAGTTTGTAAATTTGGTTATCTCAACCAATTAAAAATCAATAGCAACCTGTTAATTCATAATTCAATCATAAGAATGAATTATAGTTACTCACCTTATATTGGCTCAGTATGTGGAAACCCCAAATTTCGCGTACCGGGCTCCTGTTCGCTAGACTTGGTTATAACACCATAGTCTAAATCAATTCTCCAACATACACAATCATCTCAATAACATCTATCTCAAAGATGTATAAATCAAAAGAGGAAAAAGGAGTATAAACGGTAAATATCAACTCAATATTTACCGAAACCCCCAAATCCGCGGTTTTACTCAATCAACCGTAGAAACTCGACAATAATCACACCAATTACCCTAAAGGCATCTACTAACAATCTACTAGCAACATATATCACAATATATAGCAAAATCACAAGATATAAAGTTAGGGTTTCAAAACCCCAAAATCAAGAAATTACTCACCTCGACGAATTAGGAATCAAGAGCGCGTTTGCGGGGTTAGATTCGAGTCTCTCTATGCTTCCCTACGAATCTCCAGCTTTAATTTAACCCAAAATCGCCCAAAAATGCTCTGAAATCGATTTGGGTTTGTTTTTGCTCGAAATGAGTCTTTTCTGCACTTTAAAGAGGTCTGCACGCGTAACACGGCCATGTAAAATTTAACACGCCCGTGTTATGCTACAGTGCCCGTGTAAAATTTAACACGCCCGTGTTTTCCTACAGTAACTAGCAAACACAAAATTACCGTGAGTTACACGACCGTGTAACATTTACACGACCCGTGTAAGCCATTTTTGGCGTTTTTAAGGCTCAAACTTCTTCCAAATGGGTTTCCAATCACCCAAACTCATACATTTACTTAACTAATCTTAATCACACCAAGATTAGTACATAATAAAGGTTTTAACCTCTTCTCCCAAATCAAACAACTCATCACTCAAAGGTAATCATAAAAGATTGCCACACAACTCTTAATAACTCAAAGCTAGAACCATACTAATTATAAGGTAATAACTCTACTTACCTTAGTAAGCATCTCAAAATGAAAATGGGTCTTACACTAAATAAGTAAATAAAATAAATAAAAATAATATATATATATATATATATATATATATATATATATATATATATATATATATATATATATATATATATATATATATATATATATATATAAACTAATATAAAAAGAAACTCCAAATTGATGGGACATCATATTTTCATAATTAGGGGGGTTTTTTTAAGATGACCATAAAATTAATTATAGTACAAGGGTGTAGTATTGTGTAGTGAAATTTTTTAATACCGATTAATTTTTTAGCTTGTGCATCTATGCTAACAAATTCAAGCATAAGAAACTGCAAAAGATTCTGATTTGAAGTTCGACTTTGACCAATTAGGTTGATGATATCCATGGCTGATGGATGGTACTTTGTTTCTACAAGAACTGGAGGCATTTTCGAGGAGTTTCTTGGATAACTTATTTTCACCACACCATTTCACTACAAATCAAAAAACATTAATCAACAACTTTTAAAATGGTACAGTTTTCTACAGCTTTTTTCCCGCCTAAAGTTTATTTCTCAGATAAATCACTCCCGAAAATCTTTAAATATCAATCACGAAAATTAATTGAAATCCTATCCAATTTTAAATTTCAAAAACATTCTGATCTTACAAATCGGTTACACTTTTAAAATGGTAAATATTAATGTTATCCCATAAATCATGGATAAAATAACAGAATCGATTTTATAATCTCAGAAATCGTTGACTGTAGACACGCACACAGAACCAGACACACACACGCACAACTTGAATTTATTCTCCAAATAGCATTCTACTTTTCCTAATTTCTTGATTACAGGAACATACTTTCAATTTTGGTCCATGTTTTGGTTTATATGTATGACCAAAATAACATTTTCCGTGTTTCTATGTATGTGTTCTTTGTAAATTAAAAAGGTTAATTGATTAGAACCTTCAAATTTCGTATCTGTAAACTCAGTCCTAATTCTACGGGTTCTTGATTGCTCTCATTGATTCGCTTGTGGGTTAAATGCAAGAAATAGCAATATTCAATATATTCTTTCATTGTATGTCTAATATAATATACCAACTTACAATAACCTTTTTATATTCTAATTTTTTTTTTCAATTTTAGTCCTTTTCTCTATTGGAATTGTGTGTGTGTGTGTTTACAGTTCTTTACTCTTAATAGCAGCATATGTACATTTCTTCACTCATAATAGCAATATTTAACAAATAAAGTACGATGCCCATATTGAAATCAAATTTAAATAAGTTGTTATAATTAAAAATCAAAGTACATTGTTATATTGGCAATGAAATGTGACATATTAAACAATTATTTAAAGAAATAATTAAAAGCTAACCTCATCACCTATACAATTACTATTTACCTGGAGCTTCGGAATACCACTATTATCCACCTGTATGTCAAAAAAAACTGCATATAGAAGCACATATGTTATTCAGTTACTATAAACATCCAAAACCTGAGATATAAAACAATGGTGAAAATTAAAATACAACAATTAATTCACCTTAGCTCCTTTATCCCCAATGGTGTTTACTGATAGGTTAAGAATCTTTAGAGAAATCAGTTATTCCATTAACAACAAAAATCACTTCTTCAGCAACATGGTTATAAGCTAAGCTCTATTCAAGGAAAAATAGTCATTCCGGTTATAAGTGATTTTATTCAACTATTTGATGATCCATTTTCTTGTAGAGAGTATAAACGCCCCCTTAAAATAACCACTGCAGTGAGAATAGGGTAAAACCTGGCTCCCAAAAAAGGTATAAGCTTCAAGACAATCAAATATATTTCTAAATCTATGAGGTTTAAATATTCCTAGAATCATAATTCATACACAATGAATTTCAACCCGCATCGAAGCCAAATTTTCCCAACATTTGAAGTATGAAAAGAAACCAACAGTTGATCCAATCCAAGATCGGTCATATATAGGATAATTACCAATTGAGTCCAATAATATTTCAACTACGTAAACATTATCGCCCCTACATATGCACAATTTCTACCATAATCACAAAAGCACTCAACTATTCTCCAAAACAGCCCAACCCCCAATGTGAAATCCTTATCATCTCCGTCATACACATGTTATAAAAATTTTAAATGCATCTCCTTTGCTTAATTAAGAGAAACGGTCGTCCATGAATAAGACGACTCAAAAATTCTATTACCCCATAATAACGTGCTCCATTTGAAAACTTGACAAAGTTCCAAAGAAAAATTACAAATATACATATCACTAATCTTGTTCTAATTTCTAGTTTTGAGTGAGCATAACTCCACCTTGCTATCATATCTGGCACCATATATGCAAAGAAAATATAACACGACAACTTTGTAATCATTGGTGGACCCATCGTACCCAAAACCATACAAGTCTTGCAAAACATATCATACTTTAAAGCCATAATAGTGTATCAGGTTTGAACTTCGAGTACTATAGTTCTATAGAGCCAAATGATCCTCCTCGCTAGCCATGAGTTTCTATATCTTGCAAGAAGCGGTAATCCAAATGACCTAAGATGATGTTTTAATGGATAAGAACATTTTGCGGCCTTTAGAAATCCCCATAATGAGGACAACTATGAACACATTTTCTTGGCACAATACTGACAATACGTGCATAGTGATTGTTTCTCGTCGACACACTATGATGAGGTTTGATGAAATGGGGATTAGATAGTACAGACACCATAACTTGCACATAGACGTATTCAGGAATAAGCTTAGGAACCAATTAAGGATCTTCGGACGCTTCGAAAAATTGCGACCTCTTGATTCTCTTTTGTTGTTGTGACTTCTGTTTGTGGTGTTGGTCTTCGATTGCCAACGACAGCAAAAACAACCAAATAGAATCAATTAGTGACATTCTCCCAAAACATCGCTAGATCGTAAGCTCCGAGATCATTGTCGAAGTTATCTGATGGCTTCTCATGATCAATCTTAGAGTGTAGGTTTGTGTGGAAGTTATGGCGATCTATAATATCCAATGATTGATTATTTCGGCAAATCTCATCCTAGTTTGCAACATTGACGATGCACGTCATTAATTAATTTTAGTAATGTGTGAAAAATAAGTCTCGAGTGTTAACCTCTTTATGATGTGTTGTATGATGGCTCCGCTAATGTCTTAGGGACGTTATTATGCGTTGAAACATCCTTTATGTCTGTTTAGATCGCCGGTTCGTGCAATAGATTGTTATTTATATTTTACGAGGGTGATACAATATATTTTGGAACCCTAATACTTGACGATCAACTAGATTACCTTGTTATGTTATTACTGTGGGATACTACTAGAATGAATTGTATGGTTATTGAAACCATGAGACTAGCAATGATTAACAAATGTTGTCGGGATATGTTGTTTTTTTCAAAGATGGAGCCAAGTATGCTAACAAGGCGCGGTTATACTCACCGGAAACCAGAAATTCGAACAAAATTAGTGATCTTAATGGTTTTCATTTGAATGTTTGGGTCAAGTTTTCAAATTGAGCCATTAATTGGGTGGCTATTTGATATTTTGGGTATTCTCACTTGAGGACGATAGTTTCTCTTGATTTAGCAAATGAGACTTATGGCGAAACTTTGTAACCCGCAAAAGATGAAGGTGATAAGGATTGACATTAGGGGATTTAGGAGAATGGTTGTGGGTGCTTTATGATTATTGTATAAATTGTGCAATTGTATAGATGATGAATTGAAAATTTACCAGGTTAACGACTCTTGGTCTCGAAGCATAGCCGTTTGTTGGGGATGGAGATTGGTGATAGACGACCAGGGGTATGAGGACGAAACATACCTGCACAGTGGACCTGCAAGAAGTGATTACGACAAGAGAAAGTTAGTTATAGATACAGACTAGTCCCAGACGGAGTAGGATGTCGTGTTCCAGAAGGTTGCCATCAATGCTTTTGTAAATTTCTATTCATATAATCTTGCAGCGTAATACATCTGCATTCCAAATTCTCTAATACTCTGTTTCAACAACAAATCTTCTTGAGTCGGTAACCCTATTGTAGTCTTGGTCTCGAAGTTGGTCTGTATCATCGGTAAGAAAGCCAGGCCATCCTCGGATTCTCACCATAGAGCGATCACCCGCAATTGACCAAACTAATGTCTGACGTCTTCAATCTGGAAACCGGATCTTGGAAAAATGGTTCACAACTGTCACATCGGTATCAATAATACCAAAGAGATCAGGATTTTCTCCAACGGAATGCTTCGAGGGGGAGTGAAAAGGATGTTTGGATGTGGTTTTTGGTGGTGATGAAAACTCATGATGAAGGTGCTGATAGTGGATTAAATTCAATATATCTGTGATTACATAGAAAACTTTGTTGTCATGGCTTTGGAATCATCCTACCTGCGTACGATTCAAGTTATCAGCAAACAAAAACGATCGCCCCCGACTTTGTCTCCACGCATACTTGGACCATCTTCTATGGTTTACGTATCACATTATTTATTATTATTATTATTTTGTTTAAAACACGTAAAAATGTCAATTTATTTTTTGACGAATAGATTTTATATAAAATCATTAAACTTGGTATTATATAAAATACATCTAATACAGACCATTTACATAAAATATTCAGGAATTTACAAATAGCATTGATATTATACATGATATTTGATATTTTGATATACTTTTTTAAAGTGTTTGTATTTTAACATGATCGCCTTATATAACAATGGTTACTATTTTTAATAAAATACAGTATTTCATTGTTATGATATCAAAAATATTTTGTACATGATGATTGTAATGTTTGGTTTTCTGTTTTAAAGGATTTAGTACTTGGATTTGAAACTAAAATCATATCGAATTTTTTCGTGGTTTAAAGCTTTAAAATTTATAGATCTCATCTCAGTTTGCAACATTCATGACGCTAGTCATCAATTAATTCTCAGTAATGTGTTAAAAATAAGTCCTGAGAGTTATCCTCTTTATGATCTGTTGTATGATGATGGATCTGCTAATGTGTTATATCACTTAATTTTGCACCGAAACATCCTCTTTTGTCGGTTTAGGTCGCGAGTTCATGCAATAGATTGTTATTTATATTTTACGAGGGTGATACACTGTAATTATGAACCCTGATACTCAAACATCAAGTAGATTGTTTAGTAAACGTGACAAATTCTTTTTTTCACCCAAAACATTTAGTTGAGGAATAAAAAGAGAAGATGTTTCATGTTTGATTTCATTCTCTTCACAGAATATGTTAAAATCAGGAATGAAGTATTTTCTAGGTCTGTCCAAGAAAAGAACTTCTGATAATCTATTTTTATATCGTATTATTTACGCATTATTTGGTGTCTTTTAGTTAAATTATTGTTATAAATAGACTGAATACCCTCACTTTCAATGGAAGTTGTCTTGGATAGAAAATGTGTTAGAATACAAGGACTAGAATTGAAAAAGGAAGAAAGATTAGTTGGAACGTAGAAGATAAAAATCGAGCAATTCACGGCGCTCAGGATTAGAGATAGCGACGCTAAGAAGAGATGACAATGTAATACATAATTCAATTCAATTTTCAAATAAACGAGATTCATGAATCTAAAGTTGGGGTAAGATTGTTGTGTTTTTCATATTGTCAAACAATCAATCCAATATTTGGTATTATGAACTAATATGAAGCTGTTACTAATACAAAAAATAGACATATAAAATTACATAGAATTAAATGTCGATTCATTACAAATAATAAGTCAAATTATCATTTAATTAACAAATTTAATCCAAAAATCAAATTGATCATTCACAATCATATCTAATTATAAGAAATATACAAGAACACTGTCCTATTGACCAATGAATTAAAAGACTATAAAGAAAAATAAAAACCAACCAAAAGATAGCAAATTCTTGACCATAAAAAACTACACTAACTGACTATTTTCCATAAAGGAATTTATGCGCTCCTACATTTGTAAGAATGAGTGTAGAACACCATGATTTAATACATATTATTGTTTGATGCAACAGCTACATAAGAATCGATAAATACAAAGCCATTACTTAGAAACCGGAAGAAAGCTTTGTCGTAAAGGGAGTGAGGGGAGCAAAGAAAATTCTCGAATTTGGTGTGTGGAATATAGTCCTAGGAGGTCTGTGTTTATAGTTTTGTAGACCCTAACAGACTCAAAAACTCAAAAACTTTTGGAGTCTGTGATGGCAGCAGTCTTATCACGACTCGCCACGTGTCATGCGTACTCATTTCATTTGTGTTACAGCTTGCTATCTAGTAACGAGTTTTGGAGGCTTTTAGAAGCTTCCCCGAACTTATCCACAAAAAGTCAATATGATTGGGTCGGTCCAACATGCATGATTCGAACCGAAGGGTGCTAAAAATAAAAGCTCATCATCTCCTAGCAACGATGTAAAATCAAAAGTGTGTCTAAATTGCACAATTTTCGTGAAACATGTGGGCTTGGTCCACCCATTAACATTTATTATTGCTTATGAAGGTTAAAGGCAAGGAAATTCTCATAAACCCTTCCAAGGTTCTTCCCCAACTCAAATAAGACAAGAAAACTAACCAAGGTGCTAGTTCTTTTATTATTTCCAACATAATGGTCAACATCTTTGTGAGCCATCTTTGGTTGCGAACGTGGATGGTGGTATGTTCACTCACATACATACATTATTGAGCATTCATGTTCATTCAATCTTCCAGTCACTATTCACGTACGTTTCGATATAAACATGTGGGCTTGGTCCACCCATTAACATTTATTATTGCTTATGAAGGTTAAAGGCAAGGAAATTCTCATAAACCCTTCCAAGGTTCTTCCCCAACTTAAATAATACAAGAAAACTAACCAAGGTGCTAGTTCTTTTATTATTTCCAACATAATGGTCAACATCTTTGTGAGCCATCTTTGGTTGCGAACATGGATAGTGGTATGTTCACTCACATACATATATTATTGAGCATCCATGTTCATTCAATCTTCCAGTCACTATTCACGTACGTTTCGACATCTAAAAGTGAATCACAAAGCCTGCTCAAACTCCTAGTATAACAATGGTGGTTGCACAAAGGCTGCTATACATTTCTTATACAATGTGATGTCTTGTAGATCGTTGTATCTCTATGTTGGAACGGGGAAAATCACATTGGCTGCTCAATTATATGGATGGAGGTTTCTTTCTTTTTGTTGAAATCGGGTAAACCACACTGGTTGCTCAAGTATATTGGCATCACAATTAGCTAATATTTATCCTTTTAAACAATGTTGGATAGGATGCACAAACATTAATCAATGATTATGGCACAATATGTTGGGTAGGATGCATGGTGACCATAACTCACAACATCGTTATAGAGAAGTGAATTAGATATGGATGAATTTCGGGAGTTGAACCTAAGACCAAACTGTAGTCTACATGTATATTTCTGTTGCAGCCGGAGGTTAGCAATAGAGCAGGCTTGACATCTAATTAATTAGTTGGAAGTTGATCCTCTTGCAAGGATGGTGTTGATGGCGCTAAAGTGGGTGGTCTCTTTGTAGAAATACAAAAAGAAACTAATATATATATATATATATATATATATATATATATATATATATATATATATATATATGTATATATATATATATATATATATATATATATATATATATATATATATATATATATATATATATATATATATATATATATATATATATATATATATATAATAAAACGTATTGCCCCAAGGTACAAGTGTAAAGCATTCAACACAAAAGTTACAACACCTCTTATGCATAAAATCAATGACGGTTTTTTCCTGTAACACCCCACGATCTCCACATCTCTCAACCTCTCATGTTCCTCTTTGACCGAATCAAAGTGGAACCGTCAAAAAACTCCCCACCTCCCACCTCTTCTCCCACTCCATCTTCAACCTCCCCCTTCATCTTCAACCTCCCCTCTCCTCTCAACTCCCCCTTTTTCTCGGATGTCTGCCATATATAAAGAGTGGGAGACTACTTCAGCCGCTGCAGTCGCTATTGTTGCTTTGCTTCCTATGTCACGAACTCCAGTTCTGCTCCACCGTCACCACCATCAGATCAGATGTCGGCACCAAGAAACCAGCCGTTGAATTGTTAACCAGGGCAATCCGAAGCTGGTGTGAACAACCCCTCCAACGATGCAATCCCAATCGCTACCAAACCCCTTGAATCATCACCCACAAAGAAGTAATCCGAACCAGGTTTGTGTAATGACTCTGATTCACCTATTTCTTCTTCCTGTTCTAATTGAATCCGAAGTTCGAATCAAAAAATTGTTCATGTTTGTGACATGTAGGTGTGTGAACACCAAGTGTTCGACAAATTGTTTGAGAGAGATAACCAGTTTACCACAAGTTGTTTGAGGTTTGCAATTGTTGCATTTTATGTTATACTTTCCTTGATTAAGCGATGAACTGTGCATCTCTTTCGTGAACATATTTTGATTTTAAGTTTCTGGTTTGATTTCAGGTTTGATTTCATCAAGTTTCATCAGGTTTTTGGTTTTGAGTTTTCTGGTTAAGGTATGTGATCTATTTTTTTCTTCCTGATTTCTAGGGTTCTTTATTTCCCTAATTCCATTTTCTCAACTCAAATATTGTGTTTATGTTGCTCAAAATAAAGATGTAAGATGGTGTTGTTTAAAATGTAGGTTTTTTGCTATAATTACAGGAACTAATATTTGGAACTTGTAATCCTTGAACCTGAAAGTGGTTGGGAATCCAGCTTGAACATTAGTAGGTAAATTATGTATATCACAGTAATTTCTTTTTCCGATTAATCACAACTATTTGTTGGGCTTTAATTGTTTTCTCTTTCTTTATATTCTCCTCCTTCACTTTCAAGGTTTTTTTATTTGTATATATGAAACAATGGATGTGACAGTGGGTGTTGTGATATGGATGATGGTGATGGTGTGAGCGTTGGTTGAAAGGTCTTTTCTATCCTCTTTTACCTTCTTTCTCCTTGTGTCATGTGTGTGTTAACTGTTGACAACCGACTGGATGTTTATGTTGTAGTGGTAAAGTCCCACTTGAAGTTTTAATGGAGAAAAAGAAACCCAAAAGACTAGAATATGCTTCCGGTTCAGTTTTTTAGCTTTTGTCAAGTTTCACTAAAAAATTAATTATAGCGTTAAACATTGAAAAATCAACCCAATATATGTACATGACTATGTGGCTGCCTGTGTATTATGTTAACTTGTGTGTATGTATACTGTTAGTGTGTGTGTGTATATATCAATACAGAATTCTATTTTTGGTAATTTTGAATGCAGTAACTTGATAAATCTTTACGTGAGGTGTACAGGTGAGCCCTATACCATTGCAATTTGTTACAGAGAAGAAGTTGATAAGGAACAATGGTGCTAGAAGGAGATTTCAAGTGCGTTGTGTTTTAAAATTTACCATCCCCATCTTTCTGGTTAGGTCGGTGTCTCAATCTGACCGTGTAAAGTCTCTACAGGTGAGGCTTAATCACACACAACTTGTGTTTGTTGTACCAGACAGTTGAGGTTCATCTATGCTTCCAACTTCCAAAGATTTAGTTAGGTCATACATTATTTCAAATATTAATCAGGTGACAGATTTCCATTTCTTGATATTTATTAAAAGTTGCTACTAAAAGTTTCTTATCAGGTATTTTCTGTTATCTTATCTGGCATTCGAGGTTTCATTTATAGTTCTGATACCTAACCTTGCATTAAGGTTATATTGGGTAAAGTTTTGCTGCTTGCTTGATATGGTGTTATGGACATCATGTAAGTTTTCAAAATATTATTCTATTTACATTAAGCATCTCTAAAAGAACTCAAGTGGTGTTCCTTTAGTTATTAATAATAATCATATGTGTAAGTACATTGTAAATTCTAATATTGCTATCTGATTGGAATGGTTATAGTTGCCTAATGCTCTCCAATTTGGGGTGGTTTCAATAAACAAGCTTTCCATTTTAATAATTGTTTTCTACTGACACCTCATATTGATACATAATGTGTTGAAACTTTTAGATAAATTTGTACCTTTTATCTTTTTGCCACAAGTTAATAAAATAATTTCCAAAACTTGAGGTGTGATTTTTTTTTCTGTATATGGTACCTTGTGACTCCTGCAATAAGAAAGACATCTTTTGATGGACCGGTATGCATAAATGATGTATGCTATTAGCATGTTCTGTTTATACATTCAAATTTGTTTGGTTGGTTTTGAAAATTGCAATATATGGATAGAAAAGGAAAAAAAAACTTTCATTTGTGTTTTTTAATTGGTTGGCACCGAAAGAAAAGGAAAAGAAGCTTTCATTTTGAGAAGTATTTTTATTATTAATAATTATAGTTTGACGAAACAGATAAACTTAATAATATGAATTAATAAAATAGATCTAACAAATAGTAAAAATGTTTTTGTTTTTTCTTTGAAGAGTTTGTTTTGTGTAAACCAAATAAAAGTGACTTATACAAATTAAATCCAATTATATAAAAAAACATACGACACATAAATTTACCATTATTATAAAATCATTAATCGAACTTAGAAGGTCAAATGATAATCAAGTAAAGAAAAAGTTATTGATTTACCGATATAATGAGCTTTTTATATCTTATTTGAGGACGTAAATGAGTTTTTTTAGTGGACCATACTTACGGACACAAATGTGTTTCTATCAAGTGACGTTGAAATTAGAATGCTATGGCTGGATACATTTTTGAAGTATAACGTCTTAAATTGGATTTGATTGAACTAGAAAAATGATTAAAACAGAAAATTATTTAAAACGTAGAAAGTTTTTTAGATATCAAATACAGAAACACTAAATGATTGCTATCAAATTAAAATTTTATTCTTTCACGTTTTGATTCTTTTGTGATCCAAGTTTTTTCGTTTTTTTAAGATTGCATTAAAATTATGTTTTGCATGTTTTATAAATATATTAGAATGTACATTGCTATTAACTGTATTTAGACCTAAAAATACGTTTCAGGACTCGGGTGATACAAATGGAAGGAGAAATATTTGAAATAGAAATGAGCTTTGTATCGGGCTCATAAAGTTGAACATTAAATCGTAAACTCTAAACCGCAAACTACAGATCCTAATGATGAATTGGAAAGAAAAAGATATTAATGAAAAACTCCAATTGATTCAATTTGAAACTTAGCATCCCCAAAAAATTATGAGAAGACCGTTTTTTATATATTTAAAGGCAATGACATGCAGGTTTTGAGGTTTTGATAAGGGGAAGTGATCTTTTCACAATCGGTTTTAACCATACACAACAATTCATGTTTTAGGAGTATTGTACATTATGCGAAAAATGTTAAATTATTGTGTATGGAGAAAAAGTGTTGTATACAAATCACTTTCCTTTGATAAGTGGCCTCCTTTTTATAATCAACTAAATGTCTTGAAATGTTGCATTTTATCTTTAAGTATAAATTGTGGCAATGGATAAGACATGTGGATGGTATGCACCTAGATTAATCATATGCTTCAAGACACCATTCGTAGTTTGTAAAGCTGTACAAAATGAAATAAGAAACCGTTAATGTTAATTTAATAAAATGTAGACGAAATCATCATTGTATTGATGGTTCGAAAATACATACAAAACATTAAATTCTGGTAATATTACAATATTAATTCAAATATGAAAACTTTTATTATACTTTTTGTGTAATTATTAATATTTTGAAATTTACAATTCAAATAAATTATTGAGAATTTTGTGACGCTTAATAAAGAAATTGCTTAAAATTGATCCAATATTAATTTTTAACCAAAACTCATTAAAAACATATTTTCATTTTTAACAATATCAATATTTATTTCTTTTTAATATAAGACAAAAATATACTTTAATTTTAAGCAACTTACGTTTGAAAAAATAGTTTTTTTAGCAACCTACTTTAATAAGTAGTCTACTTTAAAGGAAATGGTTTCAAAATATTACGGACGTAAAACCAACTTTAAATGGTTGCTAAATTTAGCAACATAGATTTTTTTGAAAAAACCGTTTTTTTTAGCAACCTATTTTAATATATGGGTTTTAAAGTAACATACTTTAAATAAAATAATTTGAAAATATTCCGGACGTAAAACCAACTTTAAAATGGTTGCTAATATAAGCAACGTATTTTTGAAAAAAACGGTTTTTTGGCAACGTACTTTAATATATGGTTTTTAAAGTAATGTACTTTAAACGAAATAGTTTGAAACTATTCCGGACGTAAAACCAACTTTAAATTGTTGCTAATTTAAGCAATGTACTTTTGAAAAAAACAATTTTTTTAGCAACCTACTTTAATATATGGTTTCTTTAAGTATCAAAATTTTGAAAACACAATTTTTTAGAAACCTACTTTAACGGTAATTGGTTCATACATAAACACTTTTGAAATCGTTGCTATTTTAAGCAACGTGCTTTCCAAAATATGTTTGTTTTAGCAACTTACTTTTGAAAAAAATAGTTTTTTTAGCAACCTACTTTGATATATGGGCTTTTAAGCATCGAACTTTTGAAAACACGATTTTGTTAGCAACCTACTTTAACCATAATCGGTTCATGTCATTCCTGACATAATCACTTTTGAAATATTTTCTATTTTAAGCAACATACTTTTTAAAATGTTTGTTTTTTGCAACGTACTTTTGAAAAAACAGCTTTTTGCAACATACTTTTTAATCCTTCGTTAAAAAAAAGCAACCTACTTTAATATATGATTTTTTGAAGTAACATGCTTTAAAGGAAATAGTTTAAACATATTCCGGACATAAAACCAACTTTAAATGGTTGCTAATTTAAGCAACGTACTTTTGAAAAAACAGTTTTTTAGCAACCTACTTTAATATATGGTTTTTTGAAGTAACCAACTTTTGAAAACACGGTTTTTTACCAACCTACTTTAATAGTAATTGGTTCATTGTTATTTTATTTGTTTTTAGCAACATACTTTTGAAAAACAGCTTTTTTAGCAACGTACTTTAATTTATGGTTTTTTTAAGTAACGTACTTTAAAGGAAATAGTTTGAAAACATCCCGGGCGTAAAACCAACTTTAAATGATAGCTGTCTTTTCCAATTTTGGTCCCAAATATATATCGGAACACGGACTGAAAACGTTACAAAAACCACAAATGCGGGCCAAAATTGCAAAAAGAAAAAAAAATTTCTAGGATGAAAATTGAAAAAGTCTGTTTTGCTCAGGGACCAAAAATATAAATAAATTCTACCAGCTGGTTTTGTGACACTTGGCTGGACTGTTCAAGCTTCCTGACTCTTTTTTCGAATTTGAAGATGAAGTACAGTTACTTTTCATTTTCCAATAAGTTGTGAAAATTTTGTTAAACAGTGTCGTCAGCATCTAGAAAGAATCCAACTATGTTTTAGAACAATAAAACATCAGATTCAGCTTTGATGCTAGGATCGAGGTACTAACTTTATATTTATTTAATAATAGAGTAAATTACATTTTTGTCCCAAAAAGCTATTTTGGTTCTTATTTGAGGTTCTTGTAATGTATCTGGTCCTGTTTTAAGTGAAATGACTAATATTGGTCCTAAAGTATGGCTGATTTTTGCAATTTTGATCCCAGATGTAGTCATTTTACTTGGAACTGGGAGTAAGGACCAAAATTGCAAGAGAAAACTTTTTGGGACCACAATTGTTAAAAACCTGTTATACTCAAGGACTAAAAATGTAATGCACGCTTATAATATTAATTTCATCACTGAAAAGGATTACAAGGTTTCACTTGTGTATTACTCAGACTGCTTTTATGGCAATGAATAGCACTGGAGGCAAACTTTTGGTATTCTAATTAGGCAAGCTCTTGAATTTTCCCATTATAAAGCATATATGTATATTTATTTCTATAAAATTCCATATTTTGAGTAATTATTATTCAATTTCAGTCCTGCCTTCTGTTGGTATTGCTGCACTTTCTGCCAGCGAAGCTGAAAGAAGAACTAATATATCTGCAGGCGAGTACAAACTACAAAATAAAAAGTGTCGATTGCTATCATTTCTGTAGTCTGTTTTTTAACACAAAGTTCTGTTTTCTTCTTGTTAAAAACCACTAGAATCATCTAGAAGAGTTTTTTTTTGCCATGGTCAACTTCACTAACCCTGGGATTTTGGGTGATGTTGCATTTTTTCGGCGTTATTATGAGGTCAACTAACTTATCAAGCTTTTAAATGTTACTTACCATATCCATATATATTGTCATATTAATCAATCTCAAAATTGTCTTATATATGATTTTATGTTATGTATACATTTAATTGATACATAAGTCTCTATTAGTATTACTATTTGTCTATATTCAAATTATAGTAACCCAATAAATAGTACTATATCTAATTATACAGGCTCTGTTTTTCATCTTACCAGGAAAAGGAAAATGAAAATAGAAAGACAAAGAGATATGATAACGGTCCATCAAGAAAACAGAAAGATAAAAGGGTATGCAAAATTTTCTTCGTGTTTCAACTGTTTTTGTATACAAAAAGAGAAAGAGTGATGATTTTGTTCGTTTTGATGTATGAAAACATTAAAGAGTATATGCAAGAATTCTTATTCGAGTCTTAGAAAAAAGTGACTTTTTGTCAAACTGATATAAAGGTTGACACTTTTTAAATCTTATCATTGTTCATGTTTTTTTTTTTCAGTCCATGAGAAAATTGCAGAACAACCGGCTACAAGTCTTGCCAATGGTCTTCCGTATGCTCAAACAACCGCCTGTATGGACAGTGATGATGGCATCTCTTACAAAGGTTTGTAGCATAATTCGTTTGTGAATTAAATATTTTTGTTGTCTTTTATCGTGTTCGTGAATATATAAACATGGGTATTTGTTAAGACTTAAGATACAATATTTTCTTCTTCTTGGTGAACCAGGGGAGTACGATGGTGTTATTGGATCTAGGGTTTAGTTGTTTCTTTCAGGCCGTGATTTGAGATATAAATTGGGTTTATTTGGGTCTGAATTGGGCTTCATCAGTCTATCAAATAAAGAATCACGGATCATGTTGTTGGTGGCAATATTAAGACTGGGAGGAAAATTGGGAGTGTAGCTTTCGGTGAAGTTTATTAAGGTATTCCCTGATTTTAATGTTTGTTTATGTATATCATTTTTTCAATAGTTATTTAGTTTCTTTATTTGATGATATGCAGGAGTTAATATTCAAAGTGAGGAAAAAGTAGTTACTAAGCTGGTAATGATTTCAATCTCTATTTGTTTGATTAGTTTATTGTTAGATTCATTGATACAGTGATCTTCAAACAAGATGTATGAAAATTTTTATCTGGCACTACTCAGATGAAGATAGCATGACAAGACCCTTATTAATGGTTACTGCATCTCTTGACAAAATGGTCCTCAAAGAAACAATTACTGTTGGTCTTTGTGCATATTTGGTTTAATTGTTCGTTCCATTGAAAATTATGTCTTTTTGTCCCATTTAATCATATACCCTTTGGGTCACCATTTTTTAACATTTTGTTAAACCCTAACAGGAATATGTTTTCAATTTTTGCTTTTGTAGGTGCTATAGATTCATGTTTTCAAAGCACTAAAAATATTGTCGTCTGGATTTAGGAAACAATTTCAACTCTTTAATTTTGTTCCTGAGCATTAAAGTTCCTTATATTGAATTTTTTGTGAACCCTTGGTAAGCTTCCCTTCGCTTCCTGTTTTCTTTGTCTACTCTTCACAACCATCACCACCTTATGCCACCATCTTAGCCACCAGAAAACACCATCGCCACCCATGGTGGTGGCTATTTATGAACTCAAGGAAAAGACATACAGGTGCGTGTCTATGTGTACGTGCTGTAAGATCAAGCCATGAGTTTGTTTAGAACAAATGACAGCCCTAGATTCTTTTGAGTTTCTATGATTTCATGTGAAGTTTCAATTGTATTTAGTTTTGATTTTGTCATGGGAATTGAATTATTTCGTATAGGACCTGTTAAGGGATGTTAAGAGACCATTATCAAGCCATGAAGTCGTTTCTCTAAATCACTTGATGGATTAAGAGACTTGTTATCCTTATAAGAGTCAAATGAGATTTTATGTGTTTTTCTGCAATCTGCCACTGGATTGTAAAAATCATATAAAATCTTATAAAAATCGTAAAAATGCAAGACCAGTGCCCATAGTTCAAATTTGAGTCTATAATCTTCCTGTAAAATCCCATAACCTAATTCCTTCTGTAGCTATTTTATTCTGGTATGTTTTAAGGGTTGATCAGAAAACTGTAATTCTGGATAGCCTGTACCATTTCAGTCATAAAAGTGAATTGGTAAATGATCTAGACTTGGGGCTTATGTCCCTGGAATCCTAAGACAATATAGTTTACCCCTGTAAAGTATCTTGTATTAATTCCTTTATTTGATTATATAAATTTGGTCACAATCAGAACACAAAATCTGGGAAAAAGTTGAATCTGAAGTTGTTAATCTTTAATTGTAGTAATTATACACTGCTATTATATTGATTATGGGAATTGCTATTTTAGGCAAGAAGTAGTGAAGTGGAATACCTTTGTGACTCAGTGACTTTGTGTGTGGACTTATACTTTTACGGTGAGTTCTTTCACTCCGTTTGACTTCATTACATATTTGCTATTCTGTGTGGTTGTGTTACTTACTATTTCGAGTAGGTTTTTATTTTAGTATCATAAGTATGTACGTGCACTACATTTGGGCAGAGAGAATTATTTTTCTCGGGCCGGGGGCAGAGAGGCTTGTTTCTCTCAGGCCGGGGGCAAAGAGACTTGTTTCTCTTGGGCTGGGGGCAGAAGGACTTGTTTCCTTTGGGCCGATTATCTTATTGGAGCTAGCTACTCCTACTTTCCATTTATAGCTAGTACTGATCTGTTCATTTATATATACTTGTGTATTGTTTGGATTTGGGGTAGTAAATGCTAATGTGGTTGGATGTTAGTGTTAGAATTCACTAAGCTTTGTGCTTACCCTTTCCCTTAACATTTTTTTAGGTACTGATGGGTCGAGGAGTTGACTGCACACACACCGAGGATCATTTGAGTCATCTTTCTATTTTGGGAAAGTTTTAATTTGGGACCTATTTGGCTTTTACGACTTCCGCAATATTTTGAGATTTTTATTTACTTGGTTTGAAGTTAAGTAGTATTTGGACACGTTGAATTATTTAGTTAAATTGGAATTTTTCTTAAATTATAGTTTCATTTAAAAAAAACAATCGGGTTTTACAGATGGCTACTCCAGATCCTGGTTTTGCCTCTTCTAGCGTATCTAAGCATCGAACTCGATCTCCCTCGACGCAGCAGCAGACTCCATCTCAGCAAAAGTCTGACGTCGAGCAGCGGCCATAGACCTGTTGATCTCCTTCTTCTTCATAGCATGGCACTGAGCCATCATCGCCTCCTCCTTCGTAGCGAACCGCTGCTTAAACAGCGCTAGCATCTCCGTCTTGACCGAATTAATCACCAGAGGGAGCATCTCGAGCACAGCCCTAGTCGCCTCCGCGATGACCAAATCTCAAACATCCTTATCACTCATCTCAAGCCCATCCCGGCCTCGTGAATTCGACCTGAATTCCGAATCATTTCCTCATGGGTCAACCATCCTCATTCTGAATTACGACAAAAACACAGGTTACAACCGCATAACACATCGTTCACATGATTTCCTCATCTACATGCTCCTTAGGTCCCTCGGGTCTCCTTTCGTTCCAGCTACTAATCTTGTGCTTCCAATAGTACGGGCCCTTGTACTACTTTTCACACCTATTCGTACTTGTTATGAAAATCGTCCCTGTTCCTTAAGTCGCCTCACTCTCTTCTAGAGGGCATTTGTATATCATTCATACGACCTTGCACCGAAGTGCCTATCACTCTTCCTAGGTCTACCTAGGATTTCAACATCTCACCCGCACCGTAAAAACTTACGCTCGTACCGTCAGGTCGTCTCGCGAATGCGTAATCGTATGCAATAAGAACAGATAGACAGTCGAATAAATGTCCCTACCTTAACGTCACAACCAAACAAGGAATATCCAGTAAGGATGGTACAAGAATTCTAAGTCTATCCGATCATATTGCCTAAAATTCTAAAGCATTCCCTTAACTTCCTAACACTACAAGCATAGGTCCAGAAGGCACACACAAGCATCATATAGCAAGAAGCAAACTAGGCAAAAGGCATCCCTATGATCCAGGCCAATTATATCATGCAATTTCCTAAGTGGATCTTCAGCCTATTTCTAGCATACATCATATTATCAGCACATAATATCATGGATATTTTGGGAATTAAATCACTTACTTGAGCTCCGACCGACTACATGCATCACATCTCGTTCTTTTCAAAACCCATTTATCCGGTTAAAACCATAAGTCAGGTATCCATACAACACATTACTACACATAGTAATTGAGCTACCTACGCATGTAACTTCACCTATAGTATAGTGAGAAGACTAACCTGATCCGCGACCTCAAGCTAGACAGCACTCCACGTGAGTGCCCTTAGATCCCGATAATATGAACTCCCTAACAATGATAAACTTCACTTAGAACTTCTTAAACCCCAAACAGGATAAACCTCTAAGACCGGTACCCCTAACCCTCAAGTTTGACCTAAAGTCAAACCGGTCAAAAAGTCAACGGTCAAAGGTCAAAGTGAAAGTCAAAGGTCAACAGGAAATTAACGCCGCTATCTTCCCTAGATAGCGTCGCTTACTATGAAAAATCTCAAACTTCATCGCGAACCATGACTGAGTTAGGGTCGCTAACTACAGAGTTAGTGCCGCTAACTCCTGTGTTCAACCGAAATCCTCCAAAATCTCTTAATCCAATAATTCATGGTCTTAAATCTTCCAGGGGCCTTCCAAACATTCCCTAGGTCCATAAGAATCCTAACTATACCATCCAAACATGACCATACAAGCTCATGAACAAGATCAAAGTCCAACATGGTCCAAAACTCAACAAAACCACCAAAGAGAGTTTGACTTACTCTCTAAACCAACTTAATGGTTCTAAATCAGAACTTAAAAGCATATAGTTCTGAACTTTATCCTTTCCAACCATGGACCATACCAAAAAAGGGATCATTACTCCATTTCAATCCATAAAATCTCACTTAAATCACAAGAAGAACCTTAAAAATGTAGAAGGGTGGGAACTTTACTCACAATGGTCTAGAAAAATGCAGATATTTGAAGATTCAACCAAGGGGAACAACTTCTAGTATCACCATCACCTTCTAACACCATCCAAGCTTCAAAAATCCTTCCAAAGACCAAAAACACCAAAAATTCATCCAAGGTGACTTAGAGAGCAAAAAAGACGATTTGGGCGCTGAGAGTGAGTGAATGACGCCAATTAGCGCCGCTAACCTAAATCTATGGCCTAAAGCTCAAAATTTATGGTTTTGGCCAAAAAACAGCAATTAGGGCCGCTAACCTAAAGTTAGCATCGCTAACTGCACATCATGCAAACCCACCACCAGACTTAGACCTTAGCGACGCTAATACCTACACATAGCGTCGCTTATAGCTACACATAACATCATTAATGCCTACACATGGCGTCACTATGTACAACTCTCCCTAATTTCCAAAAACTTAAATCTTTTAACTTATGAGCTTGGATATTTCGGGTTTAGGGTCTTACATGATATCTCGTCATGGCATACCGGTTTCAATAGTTTCCGATCGAGATGTTATGTGGGGAATATATTGTACAGATTTGATGATGCCATTATGTGTTATAAAGTTAATTTTAGACTGCTCATTGTTGACAGTCGGTATTGTCTAAATAATTGTAAATATTACACTTAGACAAGCTGAGCTGTCAGCCAGTATTTGTTTTTTACTGTAAATATCGGAGCTGTTAAAGATTGAAGCACTGTCGATCAGTGTAAAGCTGAGTATGTCTCTGCTGCTGTCCTTGGAGCTGAATAGAGTGGAGTACCTGAAGCTGATCAGCTGATGATAATACTGAAGCTGATCAGCTGAAACAGATACTAAAGACGGTTAGCAGATGCTGATACGGATGACACGCTGATCACGCATCAGCTGCTGCTAATGTTGGTGTTGATATTCATCATGCTGAAGTCGAAGTTGATGCTGAAGCTGACTCTCGTGCTAATTCGACTGAAGGTCAGATCTGGTCTTGTCTTGGAGATCAGATTTGTTATTATCCCCGAAGATTTGAATTCCTACAATCTTGGGGTATGGTTCAATTTGAAGATCTGCAGATAATATTGGTTTGATTTGAAGATCTGTAGATAATATTTTGACTGAAGATTCTCCTAATTTTTAGGAGATTATCTTGGAGCATTTATGAATATATTAATCAACAACCTCTGTGTGAAAAAGGTTGGTGATTGATGAATTTCGTGAGTGACGAATTTAGACAGATTCAAAACTATGTGA